>CM052289.1:8383385-8393841 GCA_028455765.1 Lasioglossum oenotherae
TCCATTTTGTAAAAGAAACAGCGAGAACTTATTCAAGGTCCTAATACTATGTTCGTGAGAAATTTGGCTTATGCTTACCGCACCCTAAAACGATATATAAATGGTATGGGTCGGTTGATGGAGAACCCGGTTTCAACGACGAGGCCATTCGATATGTTAAGGCGTATAGCGATAGCTTAATAGAACAGTTATTCGTAATATTAATTTTCGATGAAGTCGAAGCTATACGCTTCATATGAAGCTATACGCCAGCACATCGAATTTGATGGGCAAAAGTGTATTAGCCTCGTTTACATGGGTAAAGCTTTTGCTTGCGACGAAGAAACTGTTGCCAAAGAGGCCTTGGTATTTCTGTTGATGGGGTTACATGAAGCATGGAAAATACCAGTAGGCTATTTCCTCGCCGAGGCTCCTGTCTTGGTGGCGAGGTGTAGGCCACCCACCAGAGGGGAATTCTGGGGCAGGCGCTTGGGGAAATGGGGTGGGGAGGGTTGGGGCGTACGGAGACGCCTTCGACGATCCTTCCTTGCCGGTGTCGGCGCCTTCTTTCCTGGCCGACGGGTCCCCTGCTCCCGATGGGGCACGGGGGCTCCGGGTGCTGTGGACCGAGCTGGGGCTCGGGAAGCGGGTCCCTCCGCTCGGGGTCCGGTCAGATTAGGTTGCGGGGAAGGTTAACTCCTCCCCTTGGAATGCATGTTAGCTGGGAAGTGACCTGTAGAGTACTCGTGTGATCCAGGCACTTCCCGTGTAGCTTAGGCGGGCGTGTGTTTTTAGTGCGGTAGGCCTCGGGAGGGGATCGAGTCGCTTGCGAGTCGACCCCTACCCGAGGAGAGTCCCACATAACCTCGGTTATCCCCCAGGATACCGAGGTATGCGTAACACATTTTCACATGAAAAAAGTAGGCTATTTCCTAATAGACAAAATCAACGGAGAGCAGAAAGCCAATTTGGTAAAGCATTGCATGAGATCATTGCATGACACCGGCGCACAGTGGTCGATTTGCTCGAAAACGTGCCTAAAAATCGAAAAAATGAACTTCAAATCGAGAGTTTTGGATCCTTGGGTTCGTTGTACTTAAGTTTGGGCTGTTTTATGGTTATTGAAAAAAGTGTCCGGCCCTTCTACCAGACCGGGAAATTCAGTATGAAAGTGACATTCTTTGAGAGCGCGGCTACGTACTGCGAATTATCGCGTCAGCAAAGTGTGCATAACTCGCTACATTTGCATTATATTGTGCTAATTTTCATTCTATAATATGGAGGGTACCCCTGGTGGTAAGTAAATCATACTTATGTATTGTATAAGGTGCAAATAATTATGGATAATCTATTATATGGGATGTATAAAAATTTCATACTAAAATTTCAAAAACTAGGAAAATAGTTGCGATTGTGAGGGATTGTGAGCATGGGATTTGTACACACTTTTAAATTATAGTATCACCTAGTAGAATCAACAAAGATTGGACACCCCTAGGTGCCACTTTAGTTATTATGACTATTTTTGTAATACGGAGTGCATGTCCGTATTCAATCCCATTGGCGGCCGTAGTTGCTGCGAGCACTGTGACCGCCACGGAGAATTCTGAAGCAATGGAAGAATTTATACCAAAAATTAATGATCTTCTCGACATTTTAAATTCAAGAAACTTAAAAAAGAAACATTTTAAACAACCATTAAATAATGATAATTATAGTACAGTATGTAAGAAATTAGAACAATGTGAAAAATAGATAAGAGGTCTAACATTGGAAAATGGCCAATAAGTGGTCGTATGTAAAAGAATGACAGGCTTCTAGGGATTTTTTATTTGTATCCAATCGTTGAAAGGATTGTATAAAGATTTATGTGAAACCAAGAAAATGGAATACATTCCATTTTATCAATGCAGCCAAGACCACTTAGAACTATTTTTTTCATGTATGCGGAGTCTTGGCGGGAGTAATAATAATCCTACAGCACGTCAGTTTAAGACTATATTCAGAAAACTATTAATACACAATGGGACTAAACCTTCCGGCAGCAGTAACTGTGAACCATTACAAAATATCCCACTATTGTGCACGATCATCAGAAGAAATTATTAATTCTTCTGCTAGTCGTTTGTCAACTCACATAAATGTAGATGATGCAGATGAAAATTCCAAAAATGAATTTGATAAGTACGAAAAGGAAAATAGAATATTAGAATTTCATTGTTATGCATTGGAGACATCCGAAAATTCATTTCGGTACATGGAATTTGTGGATCGCGTCGTAGTGTACATTGGTGGGTACTAGAAAATTATCGTTATCTTTAAAATGTCCGATGTAACTAGTCCGGTTTCCGGTATCGGTCGGTATCGCGGCGGATTCCCCCCCCCGTTGCTGGTTAGCTCGCCGCGCCAGGATTCGAACACGGCGGAGAGAATGATCGGGATCAGGAAGAACGGGGTGCGTCGTAGTGAAAATAATGACACGTGGAATTCATGGTAACGTGCGCTTGCTGCCAACGAGTTTCATGATATCGCGGTCGCGAGAGTTCTGGACGCGAAGTGTGTATTTACGGCGTTCGCGGTTTTTCCTTCGTTAAGGTGGATCGCGGTGTAGTAATTGAACGCGTCGCGGAATTGATCGTGGACGTGATGCCCGACGGTGTGAGCGTTTTCGGTGTTTATAAGAGTGGTGATTCGCTGGGAAAGTGAACAGGATTCAGCTGGTGACACACCGTGGCTATGAAAGAGTGGCAATACGCCGTGCTCTCGGGTCAGGATTCAGCTGGTGATACATCGTGGCTGTGAAAGAGTGGCAACACGCCGTGCTCTCGGGTCAGGATTCAGCTGGTAACACACCGTGGCTGGGGAAGAGTGGCGACACGCCGTGCTCTTGGGTCAGGATCCAGCTGGTGACACACCGTGGCTGGAAAAGAGTGGCGACACGCCATGCTCTCGGATCAGGATTCAAGGATTCAGCGGGTGACATACCATGGCTGGAAGAGTGACGACACGCCGTGCTCTAGGAGTTGGGTTCTCACGGCCGGCTTCCAGGTGTTCGCTAGGCGAAGTCAACTCGTCGTCGACAGCGTGGGAAAAAACCTAGGACCAGTATGACAGTGCATATACTTACACTGGTGATAATATCAGGAGCGACCCTTACCGGTCTGTATCTTGCAATATAATAACATCATGAGCTCTGGCCGTGGCGGCTTTTATAGCTCTCGGTTAGTGGTGAGGGGTGGTCCAGCGCTCACTCGCACGCGACCGTCGCGCCTCAGAAACGGTGCATCCTATGCACCGTGGATCACTACCTCGGAGCCTGCAGCCAATATCTCGCGAAGACTCCGGATCAACGAAAGCAGCTTGTGAGCCAACATAAACGCTGCTACAACTGCTTGGGGGCCCACCCACGACAGGAGTGTCGCAGCACTAAACTGTGCATGAAATGCACTTCGCGACACCACACGTCGTTGCACGGAGCCGCCACCGTCAACTCAGCTTGTTCGTCGTCCTCGGAGTCTGAACCGACAGGCGAGCCTTCACCAGCTGCTGTTCACCACGTAGTTCCGATCTCGCCCAAAGTGTCACTGCGTCGTCCGATGCTCCTGGCCACTGCACTCGTTAACGTTATTTCCGTCAACGGGGACAGCATCCGCGCTCGCGTATTACAAGACCAAGGATCCGAGGTCTCCTTCATCAAGGAGTCCATCTGCCAATGGTTACATCTTCCACGGCAGCGTGCCTGCTTGCCTATATACGGCATCGAAGCGGGTCATAATGTGACGACACGGGGCGCAGTGTGCCCAGACGGGATACGTTTTTTCACGCATGCGCGTCCAAAACAGTAACGTATCTATGATGAGACGATGATTTAGCAGAGCCCTGAGGCAGATTGACGCAAATTGGTCACACATACAAGAGTTGAAGCTGGCCGACCCTTCCTACCTGGATTCGCAGCCTATTGACATCGTGATCGGCGTCGACGTCTACAGCCGCATCATTCGACGCGACATCAGGCGGGGAGAGGACGATGCTCCAGTTGCCCAACTCACCGCACTTGGTTGGGTTATATCAGGTCCTGCAGCCTCCACATTCACCAACACTGCGTCCGTCGGAGTCTCCAGCTTCCAGTGCGGCGTCGATCGGGACGAGTTGCTGCAGAAATTCTGGGTCCTGGAGGAGCCGAACACTCAGCCCGAAGCGATGTTGACAGACTCCGTCAATGTGAGGAACATTTCACTAATACGCATTTCCGTGACCAAACGCTTGCCATTCACAAAACACTTGCGCTTGCCGTTCACAAAACACCCCTGCGAGCTCGGGGACTCGCGATCGGCGGCGCTTCGGATATTGCTGCGAAGCGAAAAAGTACTCGCGTCGCGTCCGCAATTCCGCTCAAAATACGTAGAGTTCCTGGACGAATACACACGACTCAGTCACACGCGCGTTGTATCCGATCGCGAGACTCGAGAAAAAACCGCGTCCTACGTACTACTGCATCACGGAGTCCTCCGCGAGGTAGGAGAACAATCGTCGAAAATCCGCATCGTATTTAACGGGTCGCATAGCACGACGTCCGGCGCATCTCTCAACGACTGCCTGCAAACAGGTCCAAAACTACAGGTGGACCTGGCTGACGTAATCCTACGGTGGCGCAGATTTCGTTTCGCGTTCTCCGCAGACGTTGAGAAGATGTACCGGCAAATTCGCGCACATGACAACGATCAGATCTTCCAACGAATTCTATGGCGTCGCGATCCCTCGTCTCCGGTTCAGGAATACGCGCTCACCACCGTTACCTACGGCCTCGCGTGCGCCCCGTTTCTTGCATTAAGCTGCATGCACCAATTGGCCAACAACGAGGGCGACAAGTTTCCGCTCGCTCGGGATATCTTATTGCGGGAGACCTACGTCGACAACGTGCCATCGGGCGCGAACTGTGTGCAAACAGGCACAGGAGAAGATTCGTTACCTCCAGCGTCTCCTAGGAGCGGGCGGATTCACACTTAAGAAATGGGTCGCCAACTGCGCTGAATTAGTCCCCACGGAGGAACAGCGTCCGGAGCCGTCAAACGCGAGAACATTGTCCGTTGACGCCCCGCGCCGCGCTCTGGGTCTCGCGTGGAACACGGCATCCGATGCGTTCGCGTTTTCGTTTCAGTCGCCCCTCGAACGCGCGCACTTCGAAGCGAGGAGTTCTGTCGACAATTTCGCAACTCTTCGACCCGTTAGGATGGCTCGCGCCCGTCACCGTGCAAGGCAAACTGCTCCTGCAGGAATTGTGGACGCTAAAAACGGGATGGGACGATGCTCTCCCGCCGGAATTCACACGTCGGTGGGAGCGATTCTGCACCGACTTGCCGGAAATTCGAAATCTGACTGTGAATCGATGGGTCAGACAACTCGACCCCGACCGCGGTATCGAGATTCATGGATTCGCCGATAGTTCCGCGCGCGCTATGGGAATTGTCATTTACATCCGAGTTAGAGACAAGTACGATACATTCCGCGTAACGCTGATCTCCGCGAAGTTCAGAGTCGCTCCCATTAAGCCGATGATCATCCCGCGTCTGGAATTGTCGGCCGTGCTCCTCCTCGCAAAGCAAGTCGCGCACATCCGTCCAGCATTGGAACTCGAGCGAGTACCAATTCAACCAAAATAAAAGTCTGCTCTATCCCGTGGTATAGTTCGATTTTCCGCTGGACCCTTAGTTTTTGAGATAAATTGAAAAATATCCTCAAAAATTGGTGCAAAAGTGGTGTTTCTCCGCATTTAATCATTGTTTAAACATGTTTAAACAATCATAATGCATTAATACTGGATATCACTGTATTCGGGAAAGTCTACAGAATCTTTTGCTGTGAAGAACAATTCAATATCTTTTATAATAACATCACAATATTTGTTTAAAGTTGAAAAATATGTTTTTTTTCAAAGCCATGTTTTTCAAAAACTGTGCGTTGTCACGTCGCTTTCCTAATTTTTCGAATGGATGGTCGTACGAATTCTTGCGACACCGGGAATTTATAAGCCAAAGGCCGGGCCACCTTCGGCCGTACGAGACGTGGTCCTCCCGGGACAAAACACGTTTACAGGCTCACGAGATTTTCCGTAATTAACGCGAATTTTCGGGCGCCAGACGCTCAGAAGCGTCACACGAAATAATCACGTTCTTCGAACACTAATACGTTCAACTCGCGAGCCTGCGACGCGGAAAACGAATCCCGAATAGCTAACGAAAGGTACAGGGTTCTACGCCGAGAGGACACGAGGCGTTCCCCACGGCGGGAAGGTTTCACACAAGAAAAGAACAACGTTCTCGGCTAACAATTCGTTTATTAAACGAGGTTGATGAGCTGCCGACGAGCTCGGCAGCGATTACAGAAGTAGCCGGCGCGTTATATCACGACTGATGGAAATCGCACGCGCGGTATTGCTCGTAATTTATTGTTTCGCGAAGAATTCGGCAGCGATGAGAACTTCGCGACGCGGAGGGCCTCGAAGGCCGCTTTCCGACCGAATTCAGACGGAATTCGCGATTTTTCTCGGACTTGCGTTGATCGAACAGAATTTACGATCGCGAATCGAACACGCGACGGCGTCCCACCGTGGAACGAGTGTAGGTTAGAAAGAATTAACGGCGGCAGCGGTCCTACCACGAATCCGCGACTTCGCGTTCAAACTGGCGTCGTACAACCGTCATAATGCGGCCACGCGGCCCCCGCTATCCGACCGGATTCGTATCACCAAAACGATATCCTTCACAATACGAAGGATTCGTATTCTGACACCAACAGTGTCCACTAATATCGTCTACCTAGTTTGCCGTTAATTCTCGCGACGCGAATACCTAACCTCGCCGCGCTACCCGAGCCAACACGAAGTTCACAAATGTAATTTATCGAAAGCCTGATCGGCGCTTACCACGGGTAATTCGGCAGCCGACAACGAATCTCCTGGCCTATCCCTCGGTCTCAGCAGGCGCAAAATACTAAGTGTTAGCAATAGTTCAAATTGACTACTTGTCGCTAAGAGTCCCAATGACGCAGTGATCATTCACGCGGTGGCCCGGGTACACGGAAGCAGAGCGTCCCCCACTTTCTTATTCTACTTTCTTCGCACAACGTCTCGACCTATCGCTAATTCGGAATTTCGCGTTGACGAATCCTAGGCGACGGCGTTCGGCTTCCGGTATCTCGCGGCGTAGCCGGCAGCGCTGTCTTCCGATTGGCCGCTTCCCGAAGAGACGATCGACGTAGGCCAATCCGGTGGCGGTACTGGCTTCATCCCGGACGAGGCGACGACAGGGTAGAGTGGATGATCGCCTCTGTACCGCATTCCCTCGTCGGCGCCTCCAGGTTGGCAGTCCTTGGCCTTGACGATCTCTCGGTGTCCTGGTTCGGGACTATGCCTTCTGCCCTCCTCGAGGTGCTTGTCCTCGAGGATTCGTTGCTCTTGCGTTGAAAAGAAGAATTCCGGATCCCGCCTGGGACCCGGATACGGTCCTGTAAACTTTCGTCGCGCAAATCGGCGCGACATTCAAAATATTAGACTTCGCCCTATTTGGGTCTCACTCGTGCCCAGGGAGAGCGCTCGCAGCGGCCCTTATCGCGTTGCTTGACCAGAGGGTGGCCCGGTCTTCCGTTAGAGAGGTTAGAGTGACGTAGGCCATCTTGCCACGTCACAGCGTATAGGAGAAAAATTAAGGACAGATTCGGAATCAGCGCAAAAGACTCTATAACAAGGACCCAACAGCATATTAAAATCAAATTTGTTGTTGGACAGTGTAATTAACTGCATTGTTGGGTCTTAGGCCATCCACACACGGGTCCATCGGCGATTCGGTCGACGCGATTACAGTCGCATGCGATTCCCCCCTCCACGTGACTTCCACTGCAAATAAATGGAGAGCCACACACGGGTCGATTTGTGGTCGACTGAAATCGGCTCGACTGAAATCGCGTTCGTCGCATGAACCGTCCACACACGGGTCGATCGTCGATTCGGTCGACGCGATTCCAGTCGCATGCGATTCCCCCTCCACGTGACTTACAATGCAAATGAATGGAGAGCCGCACACGGGTCAGTTCGTGTACTGAAAATCGCCGTGATTCCAATCGCGTGCGATCGGAAGCGAAGCAGAGCAATCGCGTAGATCGTACGATTTGCGCGACTCATGGAGGTAAGTTTGTGCAGTTCATGTCATTTAAATGATTTGGCCATTATTTTTTGTAGTTTGAGTGCATTGCACTCTTCGATGTGGTCTATGTATTTAGGTTACATAGGTTATTATTTGTTTATTATCTTTCTTTATGTTATCATGCATACTAATAACATTAAGATACGCTTTTTATTTACATAGTTGAATATAATCATGTAGGTTTATTAAAAACAAAAACAATAGGCAAAGTAAAAAAATATTGAAGTCATAGGGATTGATAAACTGTTGTGCAATTTTCTGTGGAGTGGGAGTGTTCTTAGGGAGTTGTCTTCTCAGGTTGATTTAATCCGGAAGTATTACCACTTGGTATATTGAGCGAAGATTGAGGGAAATCTGTTGAACTTCCACCAACATCATCTATGACAGTGGTGAGCAACCCGCGGCGTATTGTGGGCCAAAAGTGGAAACATAAGACTACGCGTGGGCCGCAACCGGCAACGAACGCAATATTAAATAATTTGTTGCGCGTCGCCAGCACCAATTTCAGTCTGTGTTTACGCTACGGTCTCCTAATGCCTCTTTAACGAATTTATTAGTTTGCGGGAAGTATTTGTTATATCATACATAGATGTACAATAAAATGTTTGTTTTATTCGATCTATTATTTTTTATTATGAGATAATAAATGCGATATATGTATATATATATATATATATATATCTTTACATATAGTTTTACTAAATAAATGAAACTAAATAAATTTTGAAACTCAATGCGATACTTGACTTTCTTTCTCATTAACAAGCTTGGCAATATTGGGTGTGATATTTGAAACCGCTACTCTAATACAGTTTTTCAGTCGTTCGTCATCCAATCGAAAATAGCTGCTCACACGTATAAGTACTGCCAAATAAGCTCATTATTTGCTTGGCGTGGGTAGCTAGCAATGGAAATTTAGTAGCTGGAAAGCAAAGCTTGTAAAACTCACTAAGACTAACATTCTGAAATTTATTTTTTAATTCTGTCTCGTTCTGTAAATCAATTACTTCCATTTGAAATTCTTCAGGAATCCTTTCAGCATCTATATTAAAGGGTGAGGAAAAAATATCAAACTTTGTTTGGTTTTCGCGAAAGTTTGTAAACCGTGAACTGAATTCTTTTTGTAAGTTATGTATCTCAATCGCATATTTCTTCGTATTTGATGGATTTTCTTTTCTCAGAATTGTAAAATGAGCCGTACTATTTGAATCTAATTGCCGTTCCCAAATTTTTAGTTTTTGTTCAAAGGCTTTTATCTTATCAAACATTTCAGTGATAAGTTTGTTTTTGCCTTGAAGATTTGTGTTTAATGAATTCAAGTGTTGCGTAATATCAACGCAAAATACAAAATCACACATCCAGTCTTTGTCATCAAATTGTGGAAACGGGTTGTTTTTCATCTCTAAGAACAGTTTAATTTCGTTTCTTAGCCTCATATACACGCTTTAGCATTGTACCACGACTTAACCACCGAACTTCGGTGTTAAAAAGAATATCTCCATATTCGCTTTCCATATCCTTCAAAAATTCTTTAAACTCACGATGGTTTAGACCTCGAGATCTAATAAAATTTACAATTTTAATAATAGGTGGAACAACATTAGACATTTTTAGAACTTTAGCACTCAAATTTTCTTGATGTAAAATGCAGTGAGAAACAAATATTTCACGTCCTGTTAAACTTTTAATATCTTTCGATAACAATCCCGATAAACCAACATTCATACTAGACATGGCTCGAGCTCCATCAGTACTTATTCCAACAATCTTTTCCATTGGGATGTTTAATACATTCAGAACAGTTTTTAATTTTCTGTACATATCGTCTCCAGTAGTAGTTCCTAAAATAGGAACTAAAGATGCAAATTCTTCCATTACATTGAAACTAGAATCAGTCCCTCTTAAAAATACGGCAAGTTGTGCGGTATCATTATTGTCACAACTTTCATCCACAGCTAGAGAAATCCATTCTAACTTGGAAATATGTTCCCGCAAACTTTCCTCAATATTTTCTGAAAGTTCGTCAATTCTCCTTGCGACTGTAAATCGTGACAAACTAATTTTGGAAATTATATCCTTTTGATTGGGAAAGGCCGCATCTGCTATCGCCAATAAACATTCTTTCACCATTTCTCCGTCATAAAAGGGTTTCATCTTTTTTGCCAAAATTTGGCTAACAAGGTAACTTGCACGAATTGCCACCTTTGCGGTGGATGCAGTACTTTCAAGTACTGTTCGGCGTCGACCGACGGTCGGAGGCGCCTGACGCTGGAACCGCT
>CM052289.1:8393941-8408249 GCA_028455765.1 Lasioglossum oenotherae
ACAATTTTATATTTTACTGTAGCTTGTTACTATACGGGTACAACACTATATATACATATAGAATATCAAATATACCTGTAATATTGGCTGCTGTAGCATAATTCTCAAAAAATGTTCTAGCTATGTTCCCGGTATTTGTTGTACCGAAACCTTGTTTCGGTATGTCAACCAATATATTCAGCCTCTCTTTTAGATTTTTCTGAATATTTGTTTTTCGCTTTTCATACTGCGATTTTTCCTCGGAACTCCGCATTTGCCATTTCTTGATTTCTAGTCGGTATGAAATGTGCAAAATGCATTCCATGCTTTTGATCCACGCATGAAGATTTGAAATACCATATTGGTAGAAATCTATTGTTGTTGGTAATGTTTTTATTAAATTTAAATTATTCATCATTCGTGGAGTTGCCTTGCAAATTGCACACGACTGATTGGACAACTCAGTAATAGCACTAAAAGTTTTTCCATCTATCATGGTGAGTTTAAACTGGTATTCGACAATTATATTTTTATTATTAATTGTGACGGTTAACGGCATTAAATTTTGGATCTGTTCCTCTATTTTTTCAGTTTCCAATTTGATCAAATCATTTGATTCATGTTTGAACATAATTTTGATCGGTCGGCAAAATCTTGTTGAAGACTGGCTCGGATTTATCCATAAAACAGTTCCATTAGATTTTGTAATTAAAGGAACCATACATATAACAAACAGATATTCGTCGGTATTATTATTGTCAGAAAATTCCTGATTATATCTCGAGTGACCAGAACTTCCATCACAGCCCCATTTGAATAAAAATGTAACAGTTTCCGGTATATTTTCACAATCTACATTATTTTCTAAATATTTAAATAATCTTTTTGTGGTATGACCGGTAAGATTTTGAATATCAACTTCTGCTGAAATATCGGTCACTTTAATGGAAGTTGGATAGCATTGTTCTTTTGCCTCCCGAATGGAATTGTATGTTGGAAAAATATCGGCATTTCTTGTTTTTGCAAACATTCGCAGAGATTGATATGTCTCCTTGGTATAATCTCCATCAGCGAATAGAGCCAAAGTATCTTCTAATGTACTCTTTGAAGGTTCCCCTATACGTTTTCCGCTAGCGTTTATATATTTTTCTGCTTTTTTATTACATTTGCAATATTCCGTTTACCACTTTTATATAAAGAAGAACAAGCTGCATATGTCAATTCCTCAGTTAAAAAATTATCTACAAGGGCTTCGATTCTTCTTCTTTTCAAACTTACAGAAAGATCGTTGAATTTTTTATCGGACGATCTTTGTGGACTAATATTAGCCGAATCTGCTAAAACTGCATTTAGATATTTAAAGTCACTTTGTAACCATGCCTGGTTCTGTCTGAGAAAAATCGACTCTGAATAACTAGCTTTTTTCCATTTTCTTTTTAAATTATTGGTAAAATATTTTAATCTTATTTTCAACTTTTTGGTACTTTCGTCAGAAAGATTAAATTTCTCACGTATTTTTTCTAATAAGTACAAAAAATCACCCATATCTTTCTTCGCTTCTCTTAATGCAAAAGTGAGATCTTTATATTTGCGAAAGCCGTCCATTTTATGTCTAAAAGTATCATAAGTAATAAAAAGGAAAACGTTAATTGCAAAAGTACTCATGTAATAAGTGTTTAAGCATTATTGTACTTACCAAATATGGTGTTTTATCCTGAACGAACATAACTCCACTAGCGTTCGTATACCGCGGATTACTAATAAAGTCGTAATTACTAATAAACGAATTAAAACTTGCGTCTCGCGACTCGATCGTCGCTTCGGCTGCTGATCGTCATTTCGACCACCGATCATCATTTCAACCACCGATCGTCATTTCGATCGCCGAAAAAATGACGATACAATAAAAATAAAAAATGTAAGGGTCATTCCATGCCAAATCGATCATTTTTTGCAGGCACCATCGTCGATTTTGTTCTAAATGAAATATATTGTAGTCCATGTGAAATTAGAGAAGGTTTAAGTCATCATTTTGCCGGTTTCGAATTTTTTTAGAAATGGCAGGCCTTCAAAGTTTTCAGTTTTTGCCGATTTTGGCGAAAACGGGCCTCACTTACGAATTTTTATCTCAGGAACTGTTTGTCCGATTGATCTATATTTTTTTTGTTTTGTTCGGGAAGGATTGGGCTATTACAAAATAATTTTTTGAACCTCGAAAATCAACTTTATAATGTCGAAAAATTTAAACAAATTCTTTTTTTATGTTTTTTCGATGAGGAGCCAGAGTGATTTAAATTTTGAAAAAAAATATGGTTATATTACTTGAAGTTTCCCCTTTAAAATGAGCCCTTAAAAAAGATGGTGCCACAAGAATTAGCGTCGCAATGAGCTGGTAAAGGACGCCGTGTACCCCCTGTTTCAGGTAGACACGAGTCGAGCGCACGGCTATTATGGTCCATTGTCTATATCGCTGGTCTCAAGAAAATACCAGCAGACTGTATACGAGTAAATAACCCTATTTATACCTGGAGAACAATATTAATAACCACTCTTGGCCAACAACACCTTTTTAATCATGACTTCATTTATAGATATTAATTTTTATACGAATTTTATATGTTGTACAAAAAAGGTGTCGTTGCTCAATGAAAGCCACGAGAAGGTGGTGGTTTTCTTCCATCGGGGAGGAATAAGGAGAGTTTATGGGGAGAAATATGGATAGAATCATTGTGTGGGGCAGACTTAAGGATTATGAAAAAAATATAAGAAAAACTATTTAATTACACTAAAAACAGAGCCATCATTATTCCACGAGCAAGTTTTGCATACCAGTTCTTTATTCTGCCTCTAATTGGTAATGTTTATCAATGGTGATATAATCAAAAAAATTCATAAGATAGGTCTGGGTTAGATCTTTACACTCTTAAGAGCTGCTGAGTGGTCGTCAATGCGTCTCGTGCAACGCGACTCGCCGCGGAATTGCGTGTCACGCGACGCTTTAAACCAACATGCAAATGTTCCACTTTGTTAGAGCACGACACTATGTAACACTTTCAACTTATCCCTGGTCAAAAAACTTGGTGAAAAACTTTGACAGTATTCCTTAGTTGACTAAGTATTTTTTTTTATAACAAATTATGAACATTAATGTTTAGTTCCTGGTGCGTTCTCAACATAGATATACATTCTTCATACAAAAAAAATTGGGCACTTAATCTTCAGTAGGTTTTCCAGGACACCGTTATGAAGAAAAGGAATTTTTTCGGTGATAAATTGTATCTGAAAAAGTTTGATCTTTGAACGCTTATTGTAACGAGAGTTTTTAATAACTTTAATTAATATTATCGCTTTCGAATGAAATGGACATTTAAGAAACGTTGTACATTCGTCAAAAATCGATATGAGGACTTTGACTTTTTAGCTCATGAACAGCTAGCGCGGCGATCTGGCCCACTGTGCGTCGTGGCGTAATATAACCTCTTTCTGAATCGCCGCGGCAACTGCGGCGCTAGTGGCTTTTCGGAGTTGCGTAAGCTCGATCCATTTCCGCCAGCGACGACGGTAAAATGGTAGCCCTCGAGGTACGGTTTCATTTTGCGGATGCCCCATAGTACGGCGAGGCATTCCTTCTCGGTGGCACTGTAGTTCCGTTCTGCCCCATTTAACGTGTGACTTGCGTATGCAATGACGCGTTCTTCGTCGTCCGGGCCCTGTGTGAGCACCGCTCCGAACCCGTGATCGCTGGCACCAGTTTGGAGCGTAAGGGTGTGCGCATACCAGAGCGTCTCGAGAAGGCCGCGGATCGTTTCGAGAAGGCAGCGGCCGTCGATGGACCGTCCATGCGGCAACAAATCTCTAGCGAGCAGGGCTTCCTGCTGTGCGCGGCAGAAAAAAAAGGTGTCCGTGCCAATAGGCCCCTTTACCTAAACGAGTTGGGGAGCCCACGGAGACCTTTCTTTCTGCCGCGCACAGCCGGCCCGCTAGAGATTTATTGCCGCATGAACGGTCCATCGACGGCCGCTGCCTTCTTGAGACGATCCGCGGCCTTCTCGAGACGCTCGGGTATGCGCACACCTTAAATGGCCGCTCGAAGTCTGGGCAGGCTAATATCGGTGCAGAGACCAACTTCTGTTTCATAGTCTGGAAAGCATTTTCCTCTGCTGCGGTCCACTGCCATTTGGCGTTTTTCCTCGTTAGCTGGGTCAACGGTTCCATGAGTGTCGCGAAATTTGGTACAAATCGCCGCACAGTGGGGTATTTGATCAATCTAGCTGGCCAAAATTATTTTTTTTGCTTAACGCGTTTAAAATGTACCTACTAACTTATATATAGTATTTTATCTTTAAAAAAATAATTATAAACAAATAAAAATTGACAATTTTTATTGAAAGTATTATTTTTGACTGATTTAACAATATGCGCGAATTACTATAATATAAACAATATAATATAAATTTTCTATTTCACCATATAATATAATATAATAGAATATAGTATAATATAACATATGATACATCCATATTAATATAATATATATATATAATATTATATATAATGTAATAACTAATATAATATATAATATTGCTGGGGCAGTCGTGTTTTCCGTGTCTATGAGGGCTACCCGTGAATCCTTATTAAGGGAAACTCCGTGTTTCTTGATTGGGGAGAAAACCCGCGCGTACCTGGGTCGGATTTCTGGAAATACCTGCTGGTTGTAGCTCCAACGACGAGCACAAATCTTGCCAGCATCAATTTTATGGTAAACTCACATTTATTCATCTGAGAATGATGACACGCGATGATTCTTCATTTGAAAATTCATCCGCTTCCTCTGAAGAACTTGCTTCAATTTCATTTTCCTCGAGAAAAAGCATTTCAAGAGTTTCCGTTAAAAATGGCTTACTGCTTTTCTGTACTCGTCTCATACTGCTTAAAACTGGATCGGAAGTCAGAAGCAATCGGTTCAGAACGTCTAAATTGCATGCCACTCTACAAAATTTTCTCCCATGGTGTAGTCGATATAATCGAAAATGCTTATTCCTTGCCTCAGCAGCTTCTTCCGCGCAGTTGTCCAATTGGTAGCTGTTGGAAAACATATTCAAAGTGCGCGTGCGCATGCGGAACATTCGAGTATGTTCCATGAGTGTTGGGGCCCTAGCGGCCGGCGCGCGCTCTTCTCTCTCGGTTACGATCCGTCCACGAGACAAGTCGAAGAGCGTATTATACAATAATATAAATGTAGCAATAACGTATTATATTCAGTTAATTAAAGTATCTAGCATTGGTTACTGTTCCTACCCCCAAACCTCCATCAATAGGTTATGGGCCCAGGATTTGAAAATAAAAAGTGAAAAGTTAAGCATAACCAAAAAAAAGTGAGGTTAAGTGTAACCACATCCACGTGTCGGAGAAAAATAAATCGTACATCATGAATTGTTCAAACCTGCAGAAAATTGAAAAGTTGTGCAATGATAATTACGAATCGTGGAAAATTCAAATAAAAAGTATTTTGAGGCTTAATGAACTGTGGGGTTACGCAAGCGGTACAATATTAAAGACCGCAGCAAATCAAGCCGCGTGGACTGTGCAGGACGAGAAAGCTCTTGATTTAATTATTCTGAGTCTGCACAAATCTCAATTTAATCACGTGAAACGGGCTCAGACGTCACTGGAAGCATGGGAGGCGCTGAAGAATGTGCACGAGTCAAAAGGACCCATGAAACAGTGCGTCCTCTTCAAACAACTGTATAGAATGAAAAAGGAAAGTAACCAAAGCATGGCTCAGTACATTGACGATTTTATTGATAAAGTGGAACAACTCACCGAAGCAGGTATAAAATTGCCAGATACTGTCATACCAATAATGTTATTGTCCTCTTTACCTAGTGAATATGAAACTTTCTGCGTCGCCATCGAATCAAGGGAAAGGATGCCTACGCTAGATGAATTAAAGGTAAAACTGCTCGAAGAAGATATTAGGAAAGCAGATAACGAGGTTATAAAGGAGTGCGACAAGGAAACAGCATTGCTCACAGATAAAGGATCTGCGAAGGGCAGCAAGCTACAGCGAGAACCTTTTCAAAAACCAAAATATGACAATAATCAATATAGAAAATCCAATGAAAAATGTTATACTTGTGGAAAGATCGGTCACATAAGCAAATATTGTAGAAGCAGGAAGAAGTTTACTCCGTCAAGAAGCAACAAAGAGGAGGCGATGAATGCTTTCGCTTTAAACACCAGTGCGATCACTGCAGACGAATGGTGCCTGGACAGCGGGGCAACAGTACACATGTGTAAAAATAAGGAAAAGTTTGTCAACATGAACCAGAGACAAAAGGATAAGGTCTGCACAGCCACAAAAAGTAGCACAAGTTCCTTAGGAAGAGGAGAAGTTAAACTAAACATAAATTCAGGTAACAAGCAATCAACAATTAAATTAACAAATGTCATGTGGGTCCCAGAATTCCGGAATAATCTATTATCAGTATCGAGTATCACTGATAATGGATTCACAGTATCTTTTAATGAACGTTCAGCAATTGTAAGACGCAAAGATGGTACAATTGCATTAACTGCACAAAAACAAAATGGGTTGTATATAGTAAAACCTACAGAGGTACGACAAGCAATGTTGTCACAAAGAGATAATGACAGACTTAACAGATGGCACCAGAGGTTAGGTCATCTAAATATGAATGACGTTAGAAAATTAATCGACAAGGATATGGTACCTGGGATGAGCATGAGCAAACGAGAGATGAACAACGTAAACAAATGTAAGGTATGTGACCTGAGTAAAATTACACAGTTGCCATTTCAGGATTCAAATAATATTGAAAAAGACGTGTTGGGTCTAGTTCACACAGACATCTGTGGACCCATGAGTACACCATCTCTAGGGGGAGCCAGATATTTTGCAACCTTTATTGATGACTGCTCTAGATACACAGAAATAGTTACTCTGAAAGAAAAGTCAGAAATTTTTTCGGCATTTAAAGCTTACAAATGCCGGGTTGAGAAGCAAACAGGAAAGCTCATTAAGAAAATACGCAGCGATAACGCTAAAGAGTATCTCTCAAAACAATTTACAGAATACCTGAAAGAAGAGGGAATAACAAGGCAGTTGTCAACCGCTTATACTCCACAGCAAAATGGAGTGGCCGAGCGGGCTAACAGGACAATAGTAGAAATGGCACGCACGATGTTAACGGAATCAAAATTACCACTAACATTATGGGCAGAGGCGGTAAACACTGCAGTTTATCTAAGGAACAGGTGCCCAACGAGGAAACTAGATACAACGCCATATCAAAAGTGGACAGATGAGAAACCATATGTTGGATTTTTAAGAGTTTTCGGCAGTAAAGTGATCGCTTTGGAAAAGAAACCCAGAGCAAGTAAATTTTTGCCGAGAGGTAAAGAATACGTCTTGGTTGGATACGATCAAGAGTCAAAAGCATACAGACTGTGGGAACGCGGAACTAACCACATCGTAAAACGAAGAGACGTGCGCTTTCATGAAGAGGTTAAGAATTACGAAAATTCGGAATCTGAACTACCAATAGGTCCATTCCAAAATGAAAACTTGACGGAGATCGATGAGCAACAAGAAGAAAACACACGAGATGACTTGATTGAAAGTGATCCAGAAAATGACGTTGATGTTCAAGATGACGAAGATAACACAGAAAATGAAACATTAACCTACAAAAGAGTAAGAGGCCGTCCGAAATTGTTGCGTACCGGAGCGCCAGGTAGGCCAAAGAAAATATACCAGAGTGCAGCTTACGCAAGCGAGGAGCAATGCAAGGAACCCAAAACGCTAACAGAAGCAATGAAAAGTAAGGAAAGGCTATTATGACTGAGTGCGATGAAGAATGAATACGACGCACTCATGAGAAACGAAACGTGGGATTTGGTGGATAGGCCAGAAAACACTAAAATACTCACAAACAGATGGGTATACAAAATAAAAAGAAATCAAGATGGAACAGTAAACAAATTAAAGGCAAGACTGGTAGCCCGAGGAAACGAACAGAGAAAAGGAATCGATTTCGACGAGGTGTTCGCACCAGTAGCCAGGTATGAGATGATACGAACTTTATTTGCAGGAGCGGTGGAGAACAAAATGCACGTTCACCACATGGATGTTGTCGCCGCATATGTGCAAGGAGAACAGATACTCTGTACATGCAACAACCAGAAATGTTCGTACAAGCAGCTGGAGAGAATAAGGTATGCAAACTTAAAAAACCACTGTATGGTCTCAAACAAGCGGGACGAGAATGGTACCAAACCTTGGACGAGTACCTGAAAAGTATGGGCCTAACAAATTCTCAAATTAACCCGTGTGTCTATCTAGACAATACTAGAAGCACAGACTTAATAATAATTATTTATGTAGATGATCTTTTACTAGCATCTAGTGATTTGCAAGAATTAATAAAAGTAAAAGAATTACTGAAAAGAAGGTTTGAGATAAATGATTTAGGCAAAGCAACTAACATCCTAGGCATGTCTATCCAAAGGAGAGGCGATACTGGACAAATTAAGATGTCTCAACGCAAATATATAGAGGAAACATTAAAGAAATTCGGCATGGAGGACTGTAAACCTGCAAGCACACCATTAGTGCCTCACGAGATATTTAATCAAGAAGACACGGATACAAAAGACGTGACCAAAGTACCGTATAGAGAACTTGTAGGAGCTTTAATATATCTGTCAAACGCCTCTCGACCAGATATAGCATTCGCCGCAAACGTCCTCAGCCAATTCAACGAAAATCATTCCAATTACCATTGGAAAGCTGCGAAGCATGTTTTACGATATTTGAAATATACTATTGTGGGATTTAGTGAATTCGAGATTAGGAACAAAAAAACAATTTTATTGGAAAACTTAAAAACAAATACACGCGTTAAAATAAATAAGTACAGCTTCGACTCGTCACAATTCGTACCGCTCGGTTCGACGTGCAAAACAACTCTGGCTCTTTGCCCATCGGTATTTTCCGTGAGCCCTTTCGCCCCCTCTAATTTTACCAAGGGACCCTCGGACTTTCCCCGCGGCCCAAACGCTTTCTTTTTTATGGCCCACGCAGGCCTCGCACTCGGTTCCTGAAAATCACGCGTTCTAGGTACTATCGTAAATCCTAAGACATAAGTCTAGCCTCGGCGAGGGTTGTGACGAATTTACGATGCTACACTATAGATTACGGTATAAATTATTCAGTTACAGGTAAACAATTGAAATTATATGTCGACGCTGATTGGGCAGGAGACGAGAACGGAAGGAGATCTCGCTCAGCATACGTGAGCCTGCTGGCGGGAGGTCCCATCAGCTGGGAAACCAAGAAACAAAAATCCGTCGCCCTCTCAACCATGGAGGCGGAATATGTGGCGCTTTCAGAAGCCACGAAGGAAGCAACATACTTGAAAAGACTGTTAACGCATATGAACTTTAATGATTTTGTGTGTGGTAAAACTACTATATATTGTGATAACCAAAGTGCAATTCAAATAAGCAAAAATAATATGTACCATCGTAGGAGTAAACATATAGACATACGCTATCACTATTCGCGGGAAATGCAAGAACGCGGAGAAATAGATGTAAAGTATGCAAGTACGAATGAAATGAAAGCGGATATATTAACAAAATCGTTACCAAAGAATAAGTTAAGAACATGCGTTGATTTGTTAAATTTAAGGGATTAGGTTAAGTACAATGCAAAGAATATATGTAAGACATTTATATAATCCGCGAAATTAAAGGAGCACTTTGAAAGGGGGAGTGTTGGAAAACATATTCAAAGTGCGCGTGCGCATGCGGAACATTCGAGTATGTTCCATGAGTGTTGGGGCCCTAGCGGCCGGCGCGCGCTCTTCTCTCTCGGTTACGATCCGTCCACGAGACAAGTCGAAGAGCGTATTATACAATAATATAAATGTAGCAATAACGTATTATATTCAGTTAATTAAAGTATCTAGCATTGGTTACTGTTCCTACCCCCAAACCTCCATCAATAGTAGCTATGCATGTTTTGCGATAATTAGACCATGAACAAGAATTTTATGCAATGTGGGGGTCATCGGATACCATGGATATAATTGCACATCAAATTTGGCTGTGTCTGTCGTGTATCCTGTGAATTTCTCAATGTTTATTTTACGTCCACTAGATAGTACTTCTAAAATTACTTTGAATATGTGTATTAATTCGGAGTTTACACCAGTTATATCTGCATCTACATCCGGATTTGCAAAAAATCTTCTACTAGTGTTGCCATCATTAGTATTGCCGAAACCCGACTTCGGTATGTCCACAAGCAGACTCATTTGAATTTTAAATTTCTCTTGTATTGATTTTTTCGTTTCATTGTAAATTTGTTTTTCCGTATCTGATCGTACCTGCCATTTTCTAATTGGTAACTTATACGACAAGTGCAAGAGACTTTCGAATAATCTTATTCTGGCGTGTAAAATGGAGATGCCAAATTGTAATGCCTCTTCATTTATTCTGCTTGACTGTTTTAAATTGTTAAAATCTTTCGAGGTTGCACCACAAATGTAACACCTCATAGTCGACAACGTTCCAGTCAAGGCGTTACATACTTTACCGTCGACCATGGTTAACAACATTTTCTGCTGCACGGATACATCTATATTTTTTAATTTAATTTCCGAATTTTTTAACAAATTTATAGAATTTTGAATATAATTCACTTCTTCGTTAGTGACGTCCGATGCTTCTTTAATAAATCTAATCCTAATAGGCCTGCAGTATCGTGGTGATGATGGTGTATTATTATGCCAAATTATTTTATTATTTATTGCACATTTTAACTGAATCGGAACAAAACAGCTTTGGAAAACATTCGCATCTGAATTAGAGTCATTTATAAATTTCTGTTGATATAGTGATTGATGCGACCCATCACATTCCCACTATGAAATCAAAACTAAATGTTTACTCTCTTCCTCGTTCAACATAAAATTGTCTTCTAAAGAAGTTAATAATTGAGTAGTTCTTAAATCTAATAAATCTTGCAGGTTTACTTCTGCACATGTTTGATCAACCGAATATGCTTCTTTCCTTGGATAATATTCCTTTTTCGCTCGCTGCAGTACAGTATAACAAGGAAAAAACTTTGTGTTTGCTCTTCTAATAATATCGTATTGCTCTCGGGATAAATCTGCTTCGACAAACATACTTAATGCCTGCAATGGAGTTAATTTGCGACGTTTCTGACCATTATTTGCGAATGCTTTTTTACATTTAATTGCTCGCTTCGGAGAACGTGTTAATTCTCTCAATATGTTGGAAGCATCTCGCATCCCCTCAGCTCGCAATTTCATCTTTGTGGCAAAAATTAGACGTTCTGTGCCCTCTGTACTTCGTAGATTCTCAGTCTTTCTTCTCTTACTCCTTTCTCTCAATTGATCGAATGACTGCTTCGGTGGCCGACCCGGTCTCACTACAACGTATGGCAGTTCAAAAGTTTTGTCAAACCAATTTCGATTTTTTAACTTCCCGATTTTATAGGGAAGTTATTGTAATGACCCCGAAAATCGAAAATCGATTTTTTAGCAGATCTTCACGTTTCATGGTCATTGCGGTCATTTTAGACTATTTTCAGCAAAATGTTCGTGTGTGTGTGTGTGGGTGTGTGTGTGTGCGCGCGCGCGCGCGTATGTCCGTTTGTATGTAACCAAATTTTTCGTTAACGTTTTCAGAAAAAGTAACAACGCGATCAGGATGATGAATGATGCAATCGATGTGCCCCGCTGTAACTTAGAGCTGATTAGATTTTGGTCCATTTTGGTCAAGTAGTTTTTTAGTTGTATGTATATATGTACCTTTATTGATTCCCCTTGGGGTTATAATTCTTTTAACAAATCCCCTCCTTTGCCGCCGACCATTCTCATCTTAACTCATCTTAACCTAAACTTATTCTAACTTACAAGCTACCTTATATCTATGCTTAACCTAACCCAATATATAAATAGAGAGAGAGAGAAAACTATATACAAAAGGACCTAATTACCTATATATACATATATACATATTTACAAAAATTTACAAAAATTGGGACTTCCTCTTCCGGCTGTTCCTCAAACATTCCATTCATTTTTAACCGATCCTTCTCTCCATTCTTCCACGTTTCTTAACCATTTCTCCCCTCTCCCTACATCCCCTAGCACTTCACACATTCTGTCCTGTCACCCTTTTTCCCCATCCAACCTCATACATACCTCCCACACATGTTCTCCAGTTTCCGTTCCCATTCACACACTCTGCATTCATGCATCTCTTCTTCCATCCAATACCTCTAATCTGAATTTTGCCATTCGCTTCCATCTACTCTCCCCCCACCCTTTCCTTAAATAACCCGGTAAACCCTCACCCTATACCCTCCCATACCATTCATTAAATTTCGTTCCTCTTATTCTCTCCCATCTTTCTTCTTTCTGTTTTAACTTTCCCCACCCTATTAATTTTTCATTTGATGATTCCTGCCTCTCCTCTAGCTTTTTCACAATCACCTCCTCCGTCCATCCCCTCTCCGCCAAGAATTCCCATCTCTCCTTCTCCCATCCGTCCCTCTGCCCACCCTTCCTATCTCTTCTCCTTACTTCTTCCCAGCATAAGCGCGCTAGCTCTCTCCCCTTCCTTGCCACAACTTATACTCGCACCCCCACGCCCTTAATCCCGCCCTCCCCCTCAATACATCCCTTTGTAGCTCCTCTCTCATCATATACCCCGGCGTGTATTTTCCCATACCTAGCAGCCATCTCATATATCTCTCCTGCAGTCTCTCTTATCCCTCCCTCTCCTTCTAACCCCAGATTTCTACACCGTAACAAATTACTGCCCATATTAACCTATCGAAGAGCCACATTCTCCTACCCAGTCCTTTCCAAATCTGCTTTTCCCTATTCTCCATATTTGTCCCTATAACGACGCCCCTTTCCTTAATCTTTCTTCTACATGTGCTCTTTGCCCCCCATCTCTCGTGATCGTATATCGCAAATACTTAAATTCCTTTAGCTCCTCTATTAATTTACCTTTCCATCTCCAAGATACCTTCTTCCATCTCCCCCCTCCCCTCCTACACCTCATCACTTTCGATTTTTCGGTGTTAAGTTCTAATTTTTTCCCTTCCAGATACCTTTCTAATGTCCCTATCATCCCCCTCATTCCTTCCTCATCCTCCGCTAGCATCGCCACGTCATCCGCGTACGATAGAGAGTACACTTTTTTACCCCCCAACTTAACGCCACCCCATCCCCCCCTCCCTAACTCCTCATCCAAATCCGCTAGCAGCAGAGTAAACAATAGCGGACTTAACGGGCATCCCTGCCTGACCCCCCTTGCCGTCCAGAAGTTTCCACCTTCCTCCTCCCCTACTTTCACCTTACTATTCGTTTCCTTTAGCACCTCCTCACATTTACTCACCTGCCCTTCCCTAACCCCTCTTTTCCTCATTGCCCTTACCAATATCTCTCTATCCACCGAGTCAAATGCAGCTTTTAGGTCCATGAACAGAATAATCATTCTCATCCCCTTTCTCTTCACCTGTCTATTTATTAGATAGTTAAGAACATAGATATTATCAATACATCCTAACCCCTTCCTAAAACCAGTTTGGCTTGCCGGCAACAAGTTCTTCCCCTCCGCCTCTTGTCTTATCCTTTCCGCTAACACCGCTGCGTAGATTTTGTCTGCAGTTTGCGTCAATGTTATCCCCCTGTAATTCTCCACCACACTACTGTCCCCTTTTTTTGCTATCGGTATCACTACCCCCTCTGACCAATCCTCCGGCCATCCCTCCCCTCTCTACACCTTGTTACACACCCTCAATAACCACTCCTCTACCTCGCATCCTCCGTATTTCCAAACTCCATTCGGGATTCCGTCCCCTCCCGCCGCTTTCCCATCTTTCAGACCCTTTATTACCCTTCTGATTTCCTCTATCTTTATTTCCCTTTCTGCGTCCATCCTTTTTTCTGCCATTTTTCCCCTTCTTACTCTCCATCCTACCCCTCCCAGTATCTTCCTAAAATGTTCCTCCCATTCTTCCATTCCTATGTTTTCGTCAACCCTTGTTCCCCTCCTTCTTTCCCTATTCACAATCTTCCATACCTGACTTTCCGAATTTATTTCCTCCACCTCCTTTTCCCATTTTTCTCTCTCCTTATTCTTTTTCTCCTCACATAACCTCTGGTATGCTCTTTTCATCTTCTTAAACTCTGTTCTCTCCCCTCCCTTTCTTCTCCAATTTCTTAATTCTACCCTCACTTTCCTTTTCTCCACTATACAT
>CM052289.1:8422422-8433571 GCA_028455765.1 Lasioglossum oenotherae
TCCTGCGAACTGGGACCACGTGCACGGTAAGACCTGAGGGTCTAACCGGGGCCGGTAGGCCTGTGAAGTCGGCGGGGAGCTGTACTGAGGTAGGGTGGTTGAACAAGGGCCTGTGGTGGCCGCCTTAGAGAGAGGGGTTTTTTTCGGTCATTACTTTCTGTTCAGTGGAGCTGAACGCACGCGACTCTCCTCGCGACTTCTTAACATTAAGACAGTTTTGTAACTCGACACGAATAAATTTACTTTGTCATCTTTTTCCACCAGTTATTACTTTCTTTTCTATCCTGTACTAAAAACAACAACTATAAATAATTAGCAAAAAATTTTGAACAAAATCTCAAATATAGAGTGTATCTATATCTTTTGTTTGCCGTTTATCCCATATCGATATCTTTTCTCGTTTTCGAGCAAATTGCATTTAAGTGCGGGGGAATTCCCCTCAATATCACCCCTATCGGTAGGGGTAGAGATTTGAAATTTTACACAATGTTTTTTTAGACATAAAACTATGTTTTAAGACAGGAATCAGGAAAATCGGAGCGGGGGCCGCTGGCCCATGTTTATCCGGCTATACCCTTTCTACTTTAGTCGTTAATTGCGATTAACGATTATTAATCGCCAATCGGATAATTGATTAATGATTAACTGCTGAAATTTTGAAATGAAATACGTAATCAGAACTGTATGAATACTGAAAGAAATGTAAACTGAGTTTAGGTGCATTGTCATTTGGTCTATAATATAAAGTCTGTTTACGTGCTTTTATGTTTGAAGTTATTATTCCAAGAAAGCTACGACCATGTTTTTGTTGAAATATATTATTATTTCTGTCAAGTATCTATCCGCTCTCTGCTCTCTCTCTCTCTCTCTCTCCGTCTCTCTCTCCCTCCTTATTACAATTTATGGATAGACCGTGAGGCGATTAACTTCATTAATCGATTGAATCAATCGTCGATTTTTCGACGATGTCTTTTTTAATCGTACACATTAATCAATCAATGATGATTAAAATTTTAATCGGTTAATGCCCAACTCTGGCACGGAACCTCTACACTACTTTATAATTATAATTATTTAATTGTGTATTATATATTTCTGATGAGTCAGTTCTAAGTTATCCAAATATTTAAGCGTCGGTAATTCAAATTCCTCTTGATCTGCATCTTCTGCATCATCATCAATTTATTTCGTATCAATTGTAGAGGATACGGACGGTTCCTCTTGAATAGGCGGAGGGCATAGCAGAGCTAATAGTTCAGAAGGTAAATGTAGTTTATTATTGAATTACCCATTAATCGGTAACGTTGCAATGAGCTACAAACGTTTACAGATGGTAAAAATTGCAGATTTTCACTATTTTCGGCCTCTAACTGCAATAGATTTAACAATAAGGATTCTTACATGTTTCAATGCCTGACGTTATTTCCCGCATCAACCGCTTTCGATGAAACTTTCACAATGCATATAATTGACTCAGATCTACAAAACGTATTTTCAAGTAAGAATTTTTGAGTGAATTTCGAGTATCGTACGACTGCTGCTGACCGGCTACCCGTGATGATCAAGCACCCGATGCGATCAAGCTACCCGAATATTCAGATATTTCGGTCTCGGGTACTCGCCCGAGCCCGCCGGACTTTTCCCGGCTCGATTCGACTGTCGCACAATGGTCTGGAGACCTTGTTTTCATGGCCAAAATTCAATTTTTCAACTTAAATACATTGCAAAATTTTTTTTCCTATAAAATAATACCCTTCAAAGTAATGAGATACAGCGTTCTAAAGACAAAGTCAGAAAATTCAATGTAAAATAAAACGTTTTAGATTTCAATCATCGAACATCGGAAAATAGATTTTAATGATGGTTTTATATATGTTAGTGAGCGCATTTCAAATATTTAATCCATTTTTAAGCATTGTTTAGTCCATACACGAATAGCGTAAATTAATAGCATTTCAAATTTTGGAAAGAATTATACAAAAACGCTTAAGACCGCTAAGCATCGGACTTGTTTTATATGAAAGCTTGAATATTTACTAAAAAGATCATGTAAATTTAACTGCAGTCTCCCGCAATCTAGAACTATAAACGGATTTTAACAAATACGGGCCCGCGGTTATTCGCCGCCTGGATACGCAGTTCCACTTGAATCTTGCATAGCAGATTGGAATTACAATGTATGTATTGTCACGTCGCTTTCCTAATTTTTCGAATGGATGGTCGTACGAATTCTTGCGACACCGGGAATTTATAAGCCGAAGGCCGGGCCACGTTCGGCCGTACGAGACGTGGTCCTCCCGGGACAAAACACGTTTACAGGCTCACGAGATTTTCCGTAATTAACGCGAATTTTCGGGCGTCAGACGCTCAGAAGCGTCACACGAAATAATCACGTCCTTCGAACACTCTAATACGTTCAACCCGCGAGCCTGCGACGCGGAAAACGAATCCCGAATAGCTAACGAAAGGTACAGGGTTCTACGCCGAGAGGACACGAGGCGTTCCCCACGGCGGGAAGGTTTGACACAAGAAAAGAACAACGTTCTCGGCTAACAATTCGTTTATTAAACGAGGGTGATGAGCTGCCGACGAGCTCGGCAGCGATTACAAAAGTAGCCGGCGCGTTATATTACGACTGATGGAAATCGCACGCGCGGTATTGCTCGTAATCTATTGTTTCGCGAAGAATTCGGCAGCGATGAGAACTTCGCAACGCGGAGGGCCTCGAAGGCCGTTTTCCTATCGAATTCAGATGGAATTCGCGATTTTTCTCGGACTTGCGTTTATCGAACCGAATTTACGACTGCGAATCGAACACGCGACGGCGTCCCACCGTGGAACGAGTGTAGGTTAGAAAGAATTAACGGCGGCAGCGATCCTATCACGAATCCGCGACTTCGCGTTCAAACTGGCGTCGTACAACCGTCACAATGCGGCCGCGCGGCCCCCGCTATTCGACCGGATTCGTATCACCAAAACGATATCCTTCACATCCGAAGGATTCGTATTCTGACACCCACTGTGTCCACTAATATCGTCTACCTAGTTTGCCGTTAATTCTCGCGACGCGAATACCTAACCTCGCCGCGCTACCCGAGCCAACACGAAGTTCACAAATGTAATTTAGCGAAAGCCTGATCGGCGCTTACCACGGGTACTTCGGCAGCAGGTGACCGGCAGCGAATCCTCTGATCTCTTCCTTTTCTCAGCAGGCGCAAAAATACTAATCGTTAGCAATCGTTTAAAAAGGACGAATTCTCTATACGAGTTCCAATGACGCAGTGATCGTTCACGCGGTGGCCCGGGTACGCGGAAGCAGGGCGTCCCCCACTTTCTTATTCTACCTTCTTCGCGCAACGTCTCGACCTATCGCTAATACGGAATTTCGCGTTGACGAATCCTAGGCGACGGCGTTCGGCTTCCGGCATCTCGCGGCGTAGCCGGCAGCGCTGTCTTCCGATTGGCCGCTTCCCAAAGAGACGATCGACGTAGGCCAATCCGGTGGCGGTACTGGTTTCATCCCGGACTAGGCGACGACAGGGTAGAGTGGATGATCGCCTCGGTATCGCATGTCCTCGTCGGCGCCTCCAGGTTGGCAGTCCTGGGCCTTGACGATCTCTCGGTGTCCTGGTTCGGGACCATGCCTTCTGCCCTCCTCGAGGTGCTTGTCCTCAAGGATTCGTTGCTCTTGCGTTGAAGGGAGAATTCCGGATCCCGCCTGGGACCCGGATACGGTCCTGTAAACTTTCGTCGCGCGAATCGGCGCGACATTCAAAATATTAGACTTCGCCCTATTTGGGTCTCACTCGTGCCCAGGGAGAGCGTTCGCAGCGGCCCTTATCGCGTTGCTTGACCAGAGGGTGGCCCGGTCTTCCGTTAGAGAGGTTAGAGTGACGTAGGCCATTTTGCCACGTCACAGTATATGTTTTCTCTGCGCCAGTTAGAGACCCCAAAAACCTCTTATTATGTACTAGATTTCGTATAATTCCTATGAAGAATTCAATCTTAGCTACTTTTCCGCGATTTCCAGATAATAGTACGCATTGTGAGAATTGTTAACAAGATTTTTCAAATATTTCCGATGATCTGACAAAAAAATGTTGCCAACAAAAGTTAATCGGTATTCACTTTTCTACAAACTTCAATACAAAAAGATAAAGAGAAATCTCTTTTGTTTAATAAAAAATGCAGGTCAATCAATCAGTGTCAGCTCAATGTTTTAAATATTAACATATATTTTTTACTTCATAATATTCTAACTGGTATCAAGACGAATCCAACAACCTATAATAATATAACATTAATTCTTGAAGTAACGCTACAATAGTTTTGGCCACAAAAAGCTAGCTACCGGACCACTGTGTGTCGGGAAGCCGTACACTACTAGCGAATACGCGTGCTATTGCATAGGAATCGTCTGATGCGTCTGACCATGATCAACCAATTCTACTTTCTACATATACTAAAGCTCGGTGCGCCAACCGCCCGCTTCCGCAGTTTTGACTTTCTTCTACAGGGTGTCTCAAAATTCCCTCCGGAGCCGAAAATGGGAGGTTCCTGAGATCATTTTAAGCGAAATTTTCCTTTGAAAAAATGTCGTCCGTGGCTTCGTTAACGAGTTATTAACGAAAAACACGGACCAATGAGAGCGCGAGCTAGACAGCAGCTGAGCGTCGCGTCGGTGGCACGCCGCGATGCCGCAACGAACAAGAGTTTTTCGATGATGTGAATCCTCTCCGATTTCGACGGGCTTTGGATATGTTGTCAAGACCATGATTCTGAACAACATTTCCCTTCACAGTTTCTGTCGATCGGCTATAGTTTACGATATTATTGTAAAAACTCTTAATTGTAAATCGATCGATGTACTATTTCCTATCCGATTTCGATGAGCTTTGTTTCAAAGGAAAAAGATATTTAAAACTTCGAATTTATAACATATTTCAAGGTTGTCGAAATCGGCGAGGACCTACATCATCGGCATCTTTACCCGAACGAGAGAAGCAGAAATTTATCGAATTAAAAACTCACTTATTCAGCCGTAAATCCGTTTGCTTATTACTACGGTGAAACACAAAACACGGAACACTTTTCACACAATTTCACACAATTGCTGAACACGTAGCACACTTTTCTAATTCGTATCGATAGCGAACGAAATTACATGCTCCGACGCGGAAAGAGTTCCATGCTCTTCGCGATTCCGCGCGAATCTGTGCTCTCCCAGCGTACAATGTATACGATGAAGGCGTCGTTTAAAACAAATGAACTCGTTTCCAAGGAAATATTGATTTTTCGAGAATCATATGGTATTGATTTTTCGAGAATCATATGATTCTCGAAAACATCGATTCTTGACGAACGAACGATGCCATGGACGAAATATCTCGTGTATCCTTATTACTGATATAACGTGCGATTATCCATCCACAACATCGTTTCTTCGACATCGCGGAAACGAGATATCTCGTCGATTGTCGTTCCTGTGCGGCTCTGAAAAGGACTGACTAAAAATTAAACCGACATCGAAAAAACGCTCTAAAAAGTATGAAATAATGTCCATTTAATTTATATGAATACACATAATTTTTTATCAGTTCTATTCTTCGTGATGTCGAAGACACGATGCTGTGGATGGATAATAGCACGTTATATCAGTAATAAGGATACATCATTTTCATAATTCATAATATTCCAGTATTTGTACATGGATTAAATAATACTTAGAAAGTAATTAAATATAATGAAAACACATATAAAACATTTATTCAAACCTGTTCTAATATGTATAATACTGCATAATGAGTTCTTAGAATTTTGGTTTTTGAAGGTTTGAAGTGTTGTTACTTTATATTCAAAAGAGTTTTCTAAAATGTTGAACTTCGAAAATTGACTTTTGGCCAGTAAAATCGCGTTCTTGGACCACTGTGTGCTCGAGAGTCCGCTTAGAGAAAACTAAAGATCGCGCGATAGCAGTCAACGCGTTACAAAACAAACAAACGTCTTCTTAGCACTTTGAACGTTTTTAATCCTTTTTTGCATCTACTAAACGTTCAACTAAAGCTACAAAACGTTTCTCTGTTTGCTACGAGCAGACCAACCACACACATTGGCCGGGCCGCTCCAAGCATGGATCCCAAAGCATCAACAAACCAATCGCACGAAAAAGATTGCTCTGTACCACGTCCAGAACAACCACTTACGCCAGAGGCTCCAAGCATTGATTTCGAAGCATCGCCATCACCATTATGTCTAGTAAGTTTATGTTTTGTCTATAATTTATAAAACAATTTTTTGGTTAAATCACCATAGTCTATACTTTCTTCTATTTCTTCTTTATCAGCTAGCCTAAGATGCTGTATTTCCATTCCCTTAAAGCAGCCCTCGGAATTAGGGTTGATTCATACTTGTCCGGTTTCGAGATTCGGACCGAGTATTCTTACCCAGGTTTAAGTAAAACCGTTCGTAACCGAGCTGGTAAAAGGATAAATCAATGGAGTTTGAAGAAACTAACGTTCGATAATGTCAACGCTGTAATGCCAACTAAATTCTTCATTATGACAGGTACACCACGGCAGCATAGGCTCGCTCTGAAGCATCAGCAAATCCGTGGATCTCGATATTTTGATTGGAGCCACTGATATCCAGCCATCGTGGGACACGAACCGTTTGAAGCGAGGGCAGCTGCTGCTGGAACTTCTGCCAAATAAGTTCCTCCCTTTCTGGTAGAGGTGCGTCCTAGTCAATCTTGAGAAGCCACAGTGACTGCATGAAAACCTTTGCGACTATTGTGACTGGAGCCAACCAGCCAAGAGGATCGAAGAGCTGAGCTGTCCCGCTGAGCACAGCTCGCTTGGTGTAGCCAGTGTTCCGAATCGAAGTGGCAGCGGAGACCTGCAAGCAGTCAGAGGAAGGGAGCCATTGGATACCTAGGACGCTGTGCAATGTAGGAGAGTCCTATTCGACTATTCCCTTCCGCTCGTCGATGGAGAGGCGTTCCAGAAGTTCCCGAGAGTTGGAAGCCCACTTCCTAAGTGGGAATCCGCCCGCCATGAGAAGCTTTCGGACCTCAAATTGCTTCTGACGAGCCTCTGGAAGGGAGTCAGCTCCGGTGAGGACGTCGTCTACGTATATGTCCCTCAGTACGGTGTGGGAGCCTCGTGGATACTGCTGCTTTTCCAGTTGGGCGAGGTGACGAAGACATCGGATTGCCAGGTAACTTATATTATATACTTTTCTGTCCAGGTCTCCACACGATCCGCTGCCACCTCCGGTCTTCAGGATGGACGAGAATTTGCCGATACATTTTCTCGATGTCAGCTGAGAACACGAATCGGTACCTCCGCCATCTCAGCAGCACGTCAGCAAGATTCGGCAGCAGATTAGGACCCCGAAGAAGAAAGTCATTGAGTGACTTTCCATTAGCAGAAGGCATTGAGCCGTTGAAGACTACTCGTAGTTTGGTAGTCTTGCTGCTCTCCCGCAGCACTCCGTGATGAGGAAGATAATAGGAGTTACTGCCGGAAGAAGGTTGCGTTGAGGACATGTGTCCCAGTGCCTGGTAGGTGCTCAAGAAGTCGTGATAGGCTAGCCTGAACTCCTCAGAGCGTCGAAACCTGGAGCTTAGACCATCCAGAGTTCTCACTGCAGTGTGTCGTGACTCTCCCAACTTTGGAGCGGCCTTGAACGGCAGTCGCACCATGAAGCGACCATCAGGTTGACGAGCGTAGGTAGTGGAGAAGTGCTCCTCCGCTCGGATGTCTTCCTCCGTGCCTGGAATCGTTGCCTCGATTTCCTCCTGCTCCCAGAACCTTGATGAGGAAACCATCAGTTCTTGGTCTACCCTGCTGTGATGTACCGGGGCCTCAACGCGATTGGACGAGCCGTTGGAATTTGAAGGTACCGTTCCTCCAGTAAGAATCCAGCCGAAGTGGGTCTCCTGAGCGACTGGAGTGTGTGGCAGCCCTTTCTTGACACCTTCTAACAGAATAAGGTCGTAGGACTCGGCTCCTAGGAGAATATCAACAGGATCTGACTGGTGAAAGACAGGATCGGCGAACGTGAGACCAAGAGCCGGGAGAGGGTAGATTGCGAGGTTGATAGTTTGAGAGTTCTGGAAGGACGTAGGCAGAAATCTTGAATATCCTTTTTTGCTCGTGATAAGGAGTAATGGCCAGCTCAGTCTTCCCCCGAGTGAACTGCGCTTTGGATTTTCCAACGCCACGAAGAGGAATCCTAGCCTGGCTTCTTTGGAGACCGAGCCGCTGAGCAAGATCCTCTGAGATTAATGACACCTCACTGCCGGGATCGATGAGTACGCGGGCAAGGCTGCTTTGTCCAAGTGGACCTAGAACTGAAACACGAGTGGTACCGAGAATCACCGAAGAATTACTCACGTGAGTAGATACCTGCTGCACGCAGGCTCCAGCTGAATTATTTTCTTGCTTGGATGGCACTGCTTCGTGTATCAGCGTATGGTGCTTGTCATCACATCGCTGACATCGCTTCGAGGACTTGCAATCATTAACTTGATGGTTACGAAGGCAGTTGAAGCAGATGTTCAATGCACGAACAGTGTCCTTTCGCTCAAAAGGTGACTTCTCACGGAATTGTTTGCAGTGTTGGATGAAGTGCTGATCCTGGCAAAGGCTGCAGGATCTTCCAGAGAATTCAGCCTTGGACACTTGACCGACCTTGAAGCCCTTGGTTGCAGTTTTCTTGATTGGTTTGGACTCTGTATCCGGAGGTGTCTCCAACTCTTCGCAGGTTTGTATGCGCCCAAGCATGAACTCTCTCAATTGTTCCAATGTAGGAAAGTCCTTGGAGAGCTTGACTAAATCTTCCCACTCACGCCGTGACTGTTGATCCAACCTCTGTGCGGTTAATTCAACGATCCAGTCTTCGGCGTTGTTCACAGGTCGGTCAAGGTTGACGAGAGCATCGACTGCATCAAAGGTTTCGTCGAAAAGTCGCTGTAATTCGACGGCCGATTCCTTGCGAACTGGAGATAGCTTCGAAAGAAGTCTGATTTGTGCTTGGACCAGCTTACGACGATTTTCATAGCGGTTCTCAAGTTTTTCCCACGCGACCTGCAAGTTCTCTTCTATCGTCTTGACATTTTTCAATAAGGACGCGGCGCTACCCTTCATGCACGTTTTTAGATAATGAAGGCGTTCTACAGGCGAAAGAGTCGTGTCCTTGATTATCAGGGACGTAAATAAATCGCGAAAAGAAGGCCAGTCTTTGTATTGCCCGTCAAACGATGGAAGAGGCATTTTCGGCAACACGGCGCGCGACCTTTGAGTGCCCGTTTCGCCGACAGTTGCGTTTGAATTTGGCGATTCTCTAACGGTCGCTGAGGCTTTAAGGTCCGAAATCATGTCTCGCAGCAATCCAGACTGTTCCATGTGGATCTGTTGCACCTCGTCGTACTCTTCTTCCTTGATGTACGAACATTCTCTTAATTTCTGATCCTTTTCAGCTGCGGCTCTGATGGCGGCATCTCCCCTTCGATAATCAGCCCACAGTTCTTGGAGAGTGCTAAGGCCAACTTGCAGTAATCCCAGCGAAATGTTAGCCTTTCCCCGTTTTTTAATGTACGAAACGATTCTGGAAATTCGTTGGCCGATGAGCTGCTGATTACTGACAAGGTTAGCCATTGTTTTTGATTCACTATTTCAAACGCACAACGGTTATGATGAATCACTTTGTAATTTTTCAGTGAACTGCAGCACTGAATCCGGCTCGAAGGACCAAATGTTTGGGAGCAAACGGGACAAAAAAAAAAACACTTTAATCCCGTCTTGCGGTTTGTCACGACACAATAAACTTTATACAAAATTATGTACACCTTTAAGCAAATAAAGAATGGAACAAGTATTGATACGTGCGAACGTGATTGTTCAAAGCAGCGTAGCTGAGCACGAGTTTTGTGAATGCAATTGAAATAGCTGAGAAAGACTGGTCCGACGACGCGTGACTTTCGTAGCGAAGCTAATCAACGATTGATTTGATGATCGACGAGCAGAGCGGATTTCTCTCGCCGTCGGAACGATAACTTGCAAACGAAAGCATCTAAACCAATAGAAATCTATTGGGCAAGTCGATAATCGATCCGACGACGACAGCCTATAGCGCGGCGCGCTGCTAATCGATCATCGATCTCGCGACGACGCGCGGAGCAGCCAATCACCGGGCTGTGTGGTGGATCGTGCGTCACGATCTTACGACACGCGCAGCCAATCCCAAACATATAGAATTCTAATCGCTAGCATTAAGGGGGTAGTATACCCTCGATTTGCAACTAGAAAATCAGTATGGCCAACGTCTGTGCAAAAGAAGAGTTTGGTAACACTAAGAAACACGCACTGTCTGATGTACACGAGATGGCGTTGCTTGCTATTTCCATATTACAAGGTTACAAGGTTACTTTATTTAGAGTGATAGGTGTTTTATACACCTGTTACACTGTATACACATAGTTTTTTTTACATACAAATCATTTATACATATAATCCCTTCAAATCCTCCCAAGCAGACTTTGTACTTTCAATGTTACGGTACAGTAGCGCATTAGTCCTCCTGACTGGGAGCCATCTCGTCTAAACTGGCTGAACTAAATGTGGCTCTAGCTTGCTCTGGACTCTGTCTTGATGAGCGTAATATGGGGAAATTCTGCTAATGTGCGCCCAGACGTTGTTTGACCTTATACGAGCATATTCTGAGCTGGGTGAGGGCTCATTTTAAAGAGGAAGGTTTTTCCCATCGCGCCCTTCTCATTATATAAGTCAAAAAGTCTTTTAGAGACAGAAAAATGCATTGAAATCTGCGGTTTTTTTTCCTAGATTTTTGGGCACTCATATTATTAGATATAAACATAATCTCGTCAAAATAATGAGAAGGGCGCGATTGGAAAAACCTTCCTCTTTAAAATGAGCCCTCACGCAGCCCACAATTTGCTCAAATAAGGTCAAACAACGTCTGGGCGCAAACCCATGTTTTGACCCAAAATCTAGTAAGATTCTAGGTATTTTCTAGTTACAATTCGCGGGTATACTAGCCCCTTAAGGACGCGCGGGACCCAACCTAGGGAAAGTGGCGCCTCTATCAGACTATCGGCGTAGAGGTGAACTACGGATGAAGTAGGACA
>CM052289.1:8433671-8451707 GCA_028455765.1 Lasioglossum oenotherae
TTTTTTCAAAGGAAAATGTCGCTTGAAATGATCTCAGGAACCGCCCATTTTCGGCTCCCGAGTTAATTTTGAGACACCCTGTATACCCTACTACCGACTACCCCCAGTAACCCCGTTCACTCGACGAGACGCCGACTCCTGCACCGAATCCCCGTCGACACCGATCCTGCAACGAGACGTCGACTCCACCCCGAATCTGTGCCGGCACCGATCCCGTGACGAGACGTCGCCTCCTGCACCGAACCTCCGCCGACACCGGTCCTGCGATGAGACGTCACCGCCTGCACCAAATCTCCACAGACACCTGTCCTGCGACGAGACGTCGCAACTCACACCGAAACACTCTTCTCGACTACCTCTCCGCTAAAATCCTACGATCTCCGAATAGTCGTCGTAGCATGCACGAGGTAGCGAGCACCGAAGTAATAGAAAACGTCATTGTTCATTTCAAACCTTCACACCACGTCTTCCCGCTCCGATTCACCCCTCGTCACCAAGCGAACCCCGGCACGGCGAGTTAATCAAGCACTGAGGGGATTCCGTCGAGACCGACCGATTCCGCGAGAAATCGGTCCCGTTACATGGCGCCCAAACAGGAACCTGGTGAGAAGAACACGCGACAAAATTAAAAACAACTAGAGGGTTATTGTTGCTCAATCGCTCGCTTCGCGAGCTCGCGGATAGGACTGCTCCTGCGAAAGGGTTAGTGGTACGCATGGCTAGTAGTACCTATAGCTATTAATGTTTTTGATTTGGTGTGTGACTCTCCAAGAGCCACACAAAGGACTTCCCGATTCGTTAGTTGCAGTATATTATTATCATTATTAAGTGTACGTTTTAAGAAGATTATACGTTTTCAGGGAAATTCAATAGTTTTCTACTTATTAAAATGTTTGCTATATGGCGTCGCATTAAACCAACATCGTATGCTCGTTGCTCGCTTGGTTCCTTGTTATAGCATACTAACGTTGCAAAATAAATTGTCTTAATTAGTTTTTTCGCAAACGATACAACTCCTCATTATCCGGGTTTGCAGTATTGATCTTGGTTTTCTTCGATACTGTTAATTTAAATTGTCCCAAAATATATAAACTGCTCAATTTTGAAACTCTGCTCAGTGCTACATACAACATTCGTAAAGTTCGCCTTTCTGATTTTTTAAAATCCAAACATACTTTCTCGTATGTTTGTCCCTGACTTTTATGAATCGTAATCGCTTCAGCAGGAACCACTGGAAATTGACTACGTGCGATTTGATATTTTTCCTCATTCGACATATTTACATGACTCGATATTTTTATTATTGGTGTTAAATTTTGATGAATATTTGCATTTGCAAATTCATCATCATTTGCTTGTTATAGCAGAGTAATGTTGCAAAATAAATTGCAAATGCTCCACAATCAAACGCATTGTTTTGATATTGTACTCTGTGAAATATATATTTCTTATTATATTTGTAAAGGGCATTCAAATAATCTATTACATCATGGTTCAAATTATTAGCATTACAACTATCATAAATGTGTACATTGTTGTTGCCATCAGATCTTGTGCAAATCCAATGTCCTACTACCTTTTTTCCAATTTCACCAGTGTATATTATCTGAATATTCGTCTCATGTTCTGAGATCTCTTGTAAATTACTCAAAAAAGCTCGAACGTAACCAGTATCTTAAGCAAAGTTGTATATTCCACGCTCGTTTAGATTTATGTTCATAATTTCGTGAAATAAATTAATATGTTTTTCTTGTAAATAACAATCAGGTTTTATGACTTCTTTACATTCGGCTGTTTCTAAAGCATAGTTATAACCATCATTGAGGAAACATACTGCAGGCACTGCATATTCATGATTATTTTGCTCGATATGCTGGTCTGAGATCATTATACATTCATCAAAAATTGTAAAATTTTCAGGATTCATTTTTTGATTTGTGATTGTTACATCTGTTTTCTCTACATTCTCTTCTTTTTTATATTTGACAACCTTCTTATCGAGGATTGCATAAATGGGCTTATGATAGCTGAAATATGTTTCATAAACACCGCAATCTATATCATCAACATTTGAGAAAATGATATCTATTTGCGTATTCAAATTGGTCGTTATACTATTGGATGGTAATTTAGTTTTTAAATTGTACTTGTTCAAAAGGTTAATCAAATAATTATTACCATTATCCTTGCAATTTAATATATTGTAATTGAAATCACCTATCAAAATCTTTTCACTTTCAATTGTAATTTTATTCATTATTCGTTGTACAACGCTACCAAACATAGAATTAGTAGCTTTTGGTGATTTATAACCACTTATTATATAATAATTTCTGATTTTAAAAGTAAACAGTTCTACACGCGCATTTGAACTAAATTCCTGTTCAACAAATAATTTTTCTATTGATAATTCTGTTTTTCCATAACAAATTAATCCGCGGCTGTTGTTGTCAATGTCGGATCGGAATAATATATCATAATCATTCATAATAATATATCATAATCATTCTGATCGCATTGTTACTTTTTCAGAAAACATTAACGAAAAATTTGTTACCATACGCACAGCGTACATACGCGCGCGCGCGCGCGCGCGCACACACACACACACACATATACGAACATTTTGCTGAAAATAGTCTAAAATGACTGCAATGACCATGAAACGTGAAGATCTGCTAAAAAATCGATTTTCGATTTTCGGGGTCATTACAATAACTTCCCAATAAAATCGGGAAGTTAAAAAAGCCGGGAAAAATTTATAGGTTACCGGGCACACGTGTCACCGCGCGCGAATAACAAGTGACTAACACGCCGCCGCGTGTCATCGCGCCGCGACAAACCGATCGCGACAGGTACGCGACGCGCCATCTGTTGCGTAACCGCGGTAACCCGCCCCGGCCTGCGAAATTTTTCAATGACGGCAAGGTATGCCAAAGAGGGCTACACTTCGTGCCACACCAGCCAGAATTCTCGCAAACTTACGACGACACCAATTACCGACAACCGAAACATCGGAGGACAGACGACAACGCTGGAAAGCATATATCAGCCAACAAACTACCACGCAACGCACAATGAATGACGCGGACAAAGCAACGCCATTCGCGGCCAACATGCAGCCCCCGCATCAGCCAACCAACGGCCGCAACCGCCTACCCATTCTCCGAGCTCCTGGATCCTTGCAGAAACATCGACTGCATCAGGAAATGGGGATATATCACTGACGGAAAAGACCCCTACGCATTCGTCGAAAGAATCGACGAGCTGCAGGCGACCTACCGGCTCTCCGACGTCGAACTCCTCAGCGAACTTCCCGAATTATTGCGGGGTGAAGCACAAAAATGGTTCCGCAACACCCGCTCACAGATACATTCCTGGACCCAATGCATGGAGAAATTCATCTCTCATTTCTCACCGATCAAAATGCGGTTACAACGAGAACGCGAAGCCCGCGAACGCGTGCAAAAACCCGGCGAACCAATTATCATATATGTAAACGCGATCGTGACCGTCCTACGACGGGCCCGCATAGCCGAGGAGGACCACCTTGAAACCATATTTAAAAATATGCTACCCGATTTTATGATCGTCATCAACCCCGACAACTTAACAAACATCGACGACCTGATCCGGCAAGCCCAGAGGATCGAAAGAGCCAACGAGCGAAAGAAGCAGTTCGCTCGCCCGTTTGCCAGAACCGCTGCCGTCACGACTAGCGAGGACCGAACAACGGCCACCGAACCAACCCCCGAACCCATCGAGGACCGACTCACCCGACTGAGCCTGACACCAGGATCCGAGATAAGCTCGATTCCAGTCGACACCTAAAACCGGAGCACCTACTGCTGGCGATTCAAACAGCGAGGACACGACCGATTTGAATGCCGAAACAAATACCGGCGATTCTGCTCACACTGTGGGCGCGACGAAGTATTAACACGGGAATGCCACCCGCCGGGAAACGGACCACGGGACTCGCCGCAGATGGGCAACCGCCAGTCCCGAGCATAAAATACACCCCGCGCTCGCTCATAAAAATCAAGATACTCGGACGAGAGGTCGAGGCATTGTTGGACACAGGATCGCAAATCTCGTGCATCAACGAAGAAGTCAGAGAATGGGCGCAAGAAAAGGGCCTGAGGACCACTCCCCGGACCGGCATGATCTCTCCATGGAGCTCTCCCGTAGTAGTGGTCAAAAAGAAAGACGGCAAACCACGATTTTGTGTCGATTTCCGCAAACTAAACGAGCGGACGGAAAAAGACGCTTACCCATTGCCGCATATACAGGCCACCCTCGACAAACTACGGGGAGCAAGATTCCTAACCACCCTCGACTAAAAGAATGGTTACTGGCAAATACCGCTAGCCGGCCACTCACCGCCTTTACCGTCCCAGGTAAAGGGCTGTTCCAGTTTACGACCCTGAGAAAACCAGCGCAATCGCCCAGCTCGCTACACCGAAAACAATACGAGAAATACGGAGGTTCCACGGTATGACATCCTGGTATCGGCGTTATATTCCAAACTTCGCGGAGCTCATGGAACCGCTAACACAACTCACGCGGAAAAACGCCAAATGGAGGTGACGGAGACAGAGGAAAACGCCTTCCAGAAGATGAAAGATAAGCTGATCGCTGCACAGATACTGACCTGCCTGAATTTCAACGAACCGTTTACCCTGCAAACGGATGCCAGCGATCATGGACTCGGAATCGTCCTCACACAAGGACCAGAAGACAACGAAAGGGTCATTGCCTACGCCAGCTATACGCTGAGCGCAACCGAGCATAATTACAGCGCCACGGAAAAGGAATGCCTCGCAGTAGTCTGGGGCATCCGAAAAATGAAGCCATATCTGGAAGGTTATCATTTCACGGTAATCACCAACCATCAAGCACTACGATTGTTCCGTCGTGCAGGAACAGAATTCGTAGGTTTCCTTCGGACAGGATTTATGATGCGAACGCGTCTAAATATCCTCCTCGAGGATTAAACAAACTAGGGTCATTCGGCGACCAGTCAAGGCATCTGTTTACCGTTCAGTTTTTCTACACCCTCGAAATTACAAGGTGTCATAAATTTAGTCCCTCGGAAGGACCGTCCGCGACCGTTACGCAGGGTGTCGAATTACCTGGACCCGTCACGTCGTCGACCGAGTAAGATCTCGCCCCACTCCTCCTTCCCAGGGCCTCATTTAGAACTACGGGAAGGGGTCCTAGAAGTCAAAGTGTGTACTGATTGGGAAATGCAACTTTCTGCAGGATCCAATCAGTGCATCTTATTTCATATTCGAGAATCCAACGTGCATCGCGCTAGGACTGGAAGACGAAGTCGCTCAGTTGAGTTTTACGCTCTAACGCCGTGACATTCTCCAGTCCTCGGGTAGACAAGTACAACGCACGAGCCTTGTCTTGTCAATCGTTCATAACACGTACAAAGTTAGCATCACGGTAGTTAGTTGTCCAGTGGTCAGGGCACCCGACAAACCGTGATCGCGTCGGTCGAAATCCCTCGCGAACCGGATCAAATCAGTCGAGATTCCTCGCGTGCGTTCAAATCATCAACGCGAACCATCAGCCTTACTGACGAGTCCACTAGCAGGTCCGGGACGAAACGCTTCCATTAACGTTTACATGCGAATCAATTATTGTCTTTGGCGATCATTCTATCATTTGAACTAGCTGCCCAAGATTAACTTGGCGAGCAGTGATCCGGAACATTCGCGAACTTACAGTTCCGCGACAAAACATTATGGTCCTTCGAGCCGGATCAGTGGCTAGTGAGTGCAGTTCGTGCAAAAGACAATCGTGCACAAACAATCGTGTACAAGACATTCTAACAGTGGTCTGCATCATCCGGCAGTTCACGCAACCACGTTAAAGGAAGCAACCAGCCTTAGCCGCAGTACATACATCGTCGCCGAGAAGCCAGTCTAAGCAATCGTCAACGTCGGAAATCATTCAAAGGCAACAGCCAACCAGAATTATTCGCATTCGAACCGCTTCAGTACAAGGTAGACACGTTATTGAATTTACTAATCAGGAACTTTCAAACAATTGGCCATTTCTCATATTCACATGCGTTACGAGAATCAATGGCTAACGCGCACGAAACGAGCCAACGCATCCATATTTTGAAGCTCAAACGACGTGCCTTTAAATCGCAGATAAAGTCCATCTTCCAGAAAACGCGTTTCTAAGTTCAACATACGCGCACCGCGGACTTTCGACGTACAACATGTCAATTACATTTACGAGTATCTGTTTCCGCAAAAGCCAAATCCGTGATCGAGTCATTTTCAACTATCGTGAAATTACGAAGCCGCGCAGGCTCATCTGACGGAGACGTACGAAACCATCGCGCGTTGTTTTACGTCACACTTCGGGATTATTAAACGCACCGCCATGCCGGACAAATCGTCGGATTCAACAAACGATTCGATGCATCACACGCAATCGCATATCCGATCATCATGATCTTTCAACCGATCATGAAAGACAAAACGAATGATATCCTCACGAGCTTCACGATCGATCGAACATTCGATACGCGCAAACACGGGAGCAACCGCAATGGTATGAACGCGTCGGTATTAACGAACACGCGAATACCTAACGATTCGTCACACGTCACATCAACGCAAATCGTACTCTACGGTGACGAACGCGAAAAATTCATTACACGCGCGACGTACGAACACGAGAATACTTTCGATACGGTTTCCATTACGGATCTGCGAGACACGCAAACATAACCAACAACAATCAATTTGCGATGATCAAACCGCAAGCAACCCTGATCTTTCCTCGGTTCAGCAAAGCAGGACGTTACCGAACTTTCAAACCAACCGGTACACCATCGAACGGAAATTCGAACACGATATAAAATCGAAGCAACGGTACCCGGTGTAACAAAACAATGTCTCGTGCCGGGTCACAATAGAACAGGTAAATACTGTCCACGCGTCGAGTTTTCTACCTGCCGCATTACGCATCGTAAACCATCTTTTCACACAAGAGACATTTAACCTCAGACCGAACAAGCACTCAGAAAGATTCACGACTGGTCGGCTCAAGCTTTCGAATCGTGACATTGTCAATTCGTCCAAAGCAGCCGATCTAGCTTCGTCGTCTCAATTCAGTGCCTGTTTCAGTGCCACACTTCTTGTGCGTTTACAACCACAAGCGAAGTAATCTCGACTTCCTGCACTTAGCCAGGACGAGTCACAATACGGTTTCCATCAACACAGATCGCCGTTATCGGGTCCGCACGCGTATTATCAAATGCACGCATACGTTCCAAACAAGATTATCGAAAGGGATCAGCAACCCCTCGTGCGTCCCAAAGATCGCGCCTTTTCGCTTACTTACATTCATACAGACTCGGTTAAATTCGAAGGCGATTTACGATCACGGAACAACATCGAGTTCAAATCACATCGTAAAGCTCAAGGAGGCGAACGGATCGAACATCACAAACTCAAAATGCAAACAAAGAACAAACGGTACCTGCTATACACGCGCACAACGGAACGGCACAGTTCTACTCACTTGCAATCGATATCGTGCAAGTCGGAGTCAATACAGATCGACCGACGATCTACGCAACCACAAGCCAGTACCTGTTAGACAGCCTCGCTGAACAGTTCTCTAACAGGTCCGAGAGACACGCAATTCCTTCCAATATTCATTTGGCAAGCAGCAAAGTGCGACACACGCAACGCACAATTGCATTTCGATCATTCGGCGATATATAAGATCTTTACGCGACAAACCGCGAAGGATAAGCCCATACGGCAGGACAATTAGTTTGCACACCGTCGCGTTGCCGAATGCACGCGTACACCCTCACCAAAGATATCGAAAGGGAGTTCGGCAACTCCTCGTGAGTCCCAAAGACCGCGCATATAAACGAATCTTGGCGGAATCTTCACGACAAGATCGCAACAACCGAATCAAAACACCGTCGATTTCGGACTCGCAGCGATATTACAACTCGTTTTCGTTACCTGCATCCGCTCGCGCACGACAAATACCACGGGTCATCATCACGGATTCGGGCGCAGTTTGTCTTTAGCCCTTGAAACGAGCATATCCTTGTATCTTACAAATACAAGCGAAGCTACACTCTCTCCATTTCTTAAATCGACTGCCATACTTGTATCTTACGAATACAAGCGAAGCTACGCGCTCTCCAGTTCTTAAACCAAGTGCCATCCTTGTATCTTACTCATACAAGCGAAGCTACGCACTATAAACCTACCGAACTCCTAAGGGCCGCCCTCTCTAGCCCCCAAGAGAAGCCTGAAAGAAAGCTCATGTTAGATTCTGCAGCGGAGCGACCTCATTTCTTCTGTAGACTTCCACCGAGTACCACCCTTGCATGCCACACTACAAACGAGGCGGTGCAGGTTTTAAGTAGATATTCAGAAAAGTGAAACCCTTCAGGTCTTAACACGAGCAGTGATATAAAACGGATCATCATCACAGATCCGCGCACGTAAGATCAACTCCTAAGGCCAACCTCTCAATCCACGAGAAGCCTAACGGACCAACCTCGCGGTGAGATTGAAAGTCTAGTTCACGTTCAATTCGATCCTAGCATCCGAATCAGTGACACTGATAAGTTCTCATTCGAGCGTCTTACTTCCTTGCAACCAATATCAGCAAGACGAAGCCACGATACAGATCAACATACAGATCTGCGCGCGTACTGTCTCGAATCATAACAATACACGCACAACCCAATTTTCTCGATCGACTCTACTGTTTTCAGTTGGTTAAACATACAACCCTCGACTTGAAACCTTTCGTCGCGAACCGCATGGCTGACTTACAACAGAAACTGACATTCAATATATTCTGACATTCAATCTATTTTGACATTCGAAACTCCAATACAATTGAACTCACATTCAACCAAATCACATTCAATTGAACTGACATTCAGTCAAAGTAACGTTCAATTGAATTGACATTCAATCATGGCGATACATTCGATCGGCAAATCGACCGCGTCACATAGCGTCAAGTCGCGGCAAACCGCGCCACATCGCATCAAGTCGCGTCAGTCACGTCAAACCTACGCGTCAAACATACACATCAATTCCACACTAGAATCACGTGTCGAATCATTCGATCATGCGTCAGAGTTTGAGGTTGTTGATTGGGAAATGCACCATTCGGCATGAACCAATTCAAACATTTCATTCAAAGGGCAATCGGTGATATTGCACCAATGCTCAAATCGAGGAACACCCCTTCTCACATACATAGAAGGGCCCTCACGACATACACCCTCTCGCACACAGAGGATTTCTACAAAACTCGCGACAGGACTCGAAGCCGAATTCACAACGCTGGGTTTTAAACTCGCACCGTAACATTCATTAGTCCCTAGCGCAGTCTACTTTTAACACTCTCAATCGAACTCTGACACATTGATCTCTTGTTTCTCCAGCGGGACAAAACACGTCACAAAACGGGATCCCGTGGCATCAGAAATACAGCTAGCGATCTAACCACCGATGTCTTCATCGCGACCTTCATACGAATCGTCGCCAAACGTTACACTTTCGTGATATTCATTCGGATAACGGTACGGATTTCAACATCACAGATAACGAACTGACGCAACGAGTCAGCTTCCATTTAAAAACAAGAAATCGCGACAATTTCTCATGTTCTTTTAGACGAGATTTCTTTAAAATCTAGTTGCGTTTTCATTACCATATCAGTATTATCGCCAGATTGATAACCCCACCGACCGACTCGCCCGATGGGCCCTGAAACTGCAACAATTTGACTTTACCGTCAAATACCAAACAGGGAAACTGAACCACGTAGCAGACACGCTGTTCAGAATTGAACCTGCACCAGGCGTGAGCCTGATCCGACCGAAACAGCGCACCGACACGTGGTATGAGAAAAAGATCACCGCCGTCCGAGAGAGTCCCGCATCAGAACCGGAATATCGGATACGCGACGGAAAGTTGCACAGCCACATATTACACCAGCTCGACTTTAACGAGCCCGAACCCGGATCCGCCTGGAAGTTATGCGTACCCATCAACGTACGGGAAGTGCTCCTCCAGCAATACCACGACGACCCCACAGCGGGACACCTAGGAGTGGCAAAAACAATTGTCCGGCTCGCTCAGGGGTTCTATTGGCCGGGCATGTTTCGAGAAACCGCTCGATACGTACGAGGATGTACGAAATGCCAGCAGTATAAATCGCCCCCGCTAGCACCACCAGGACAACTGCACGCCAACCTTGGAACGCAACCTTGGCACACGGTTTCAGTCGACCTCGTCGGCCACGATTGCGCCAGGGACATATATGGTTACTCGTGGCACTAGACCGATTCACCAAATGGGTCGAACTGACACCCCTACGAAAAGCAACCAGTGCCGCCGTAGCCGCCGCTATATAGAAAGAGAGTATTCTCCGACACGGGGCCCCGCAGATAATAATCTCTGACAACGGGCGACAATTTATCGGGGAACCGTTCACCAGCCTGTTACGCACCGCCGGCATCGAACACCAGCGGACGCCACCGTACTCTCCGCAATGCAACCTGGTAGAAAGAGCCAATAAAGTGGTCAAGACTATGCTCGCCCAGTACACCGGAGACCGACACGACCGATGGGACGAGAAAGTGGACGAAGTCAGATACGCCATAAACACTGCATGGCATGAATCAACCGGGTATAGTCCAGCCTACCTGAACCAAGGCCGCGAACTCCGGGCCCTCGGACAAACAACCGCAGGAACTGCCCCGACAGACCGCAAGCCCGGTGGAAGAACCTCCACGAGACACAGGAATTAGCAAAATTACACCTGGCCCAAGCATTCGGCCGACAAGCCAAGTATTACAACTTGATACACCGGAACTGGAGGCCCACAATAGCAGACAGAGTCTGGAAAAAAGAGCACACTCTTTCAGACAAAGGGGCGGGCATCGCCGCAAAGCTCGCACCCAAATACAGCGGGCCATACACGGTCGAGCGCATCGTATCCCCAGTCATCGTCGACCTACGCGACAACGACGGCAAATGGACCCGGCATATACACGTTCAAGACCTGAAACCTGAGGCAAACGCGGATTCGGCACCGGAACCCTCCCCAACGGATGGGGAAATCACAACCGACCCAATTCCTTCCGCCGTAAACATCCCAACCATACCCAACCTCCCCGAGCCCCGCCGTCGCGGACGTTCCAGGAAAAATCCCTCTGTTTCTTATGTCCACAGGAAACCACGCAGGCAACCAATTACCAACGACGACTTATATGCAGAGCGGGAAGGGCAGTCAGAGACGCCACAGACAGCCCCAAAGGACCCCGCAATCCAACACCACCGGCACAACCAACCTCGACCGAGCCAGACACACCGGCCCGGTCATCTCGGCCACCACAACCAAGACACCGACACCCACTGTCCCCCATAGCAGATGACCACCACCAAACCCGAAGGTCGTCCCCAGTCACCCTGGCACACAGCCCCAGACACACCGCCCAATATAGTAATCCGACGAAAGTCCGGACACCCCTATCAAGCGGAATATACGCATGCAATGTAAAAAGACTCTTATTGTTGAATAAATTGCAAGCTCGCTACTCGCTCGCTACCTGCACCAGGCAGGCCTGTCACTAACAGCTGATCACCGGAATATACCGAACTCCGCCGGAAAAGACCGAAACACGCCGGTACAAACCATACCCGCGAACACCCCGCTACCATACTTCAAATGTCACATTTCCAAACACCAAAAAACTAATAGAAAACAGTAAGACACACCTTACTGCACCACTACTCCGCGCCTCCAAACGATCCATCTCGGGGAGTATAAAAGGCACCAGGAACAGACCAAATAATCGCAGTCCTGCTTAGGAGACCTAAGCCTTCACCAGGAACCAGCACCGATCCTCCGACGAGACGTCGAAACCGGCCAGCCGGAATCTCCAGCCGACTACCTCCAGTAACCGCGTACACGCGACGAAGACGTCGACTCCTGTACCGACAGTAGGATATATATGGGGGTTCTAAGACACTTCCCAAATCAGGCGGTTCTGAGGAACTTTCCAATTCACGGGAGAGCGGTACCGCAGAGCGCTATTGCGCAAGCATATATTACGTCATATTTTTTCGCGGGGAGGGGGCAATCCCTCTAAAAGATGATGCACCTTTTGAAGGACAGTTTCTAGGTATTGCACAAACATTACGTCATCTAGGTCAAGGGCATACCTTAGAGTTGCTGAATCATCACCCTTATCTTTAAGGGGCGGTACTCCCCTTCTTTCAAGCATTACGTCATATTTTTTGCAAAGTCAGCATTCAGGGGACTTGGTTTTCATGTTTAGCGGTACTCCCCCTTCTTTCTTACGTCATCTAGGTCAAGGGCATACCTTAGAGTTGCTGAGTCATCACCCTTATCTTTAAGGGGCGGTACTCCCCCTTCTTTCTTACGTCATCTAGGTCAAGGGCATACCCTTAGAGTTGCTGAGTCATCACCCTTATCTATGGATGTAGCAATGGATAAAGAGGACACGATGGAATGTGAATTGTAGTCTTCGCAAACGTTCCATCGTTGCAAGCGTTTGTCGTGGCAAAAAAGTTATTCGATATTCATAATTAAAAACGGGCGAACGTTACATTGCAAAGTGCAATTATATTTAGAGAACCGGAAATTTAGCGAATCAAAGTTGAAAGGAATATTTCTTAAGACACATTACATACAAGTTGCAGCTAGTACATCAGTTAATTGTTGCAGTAAGTATAATAAACTTTTCACATTCTTTAGATTTAAAAAAAAATTTTTTTATTTTTTTATTTAGATGAATCAAATTACGCAAATCCTAGACATGGACGGATTCAAGGTTGGCAAAAAATTTCTATGCAAAGAGTTGGCAATAATAAATATGCATGATGGTTCATTTGAAAAAGCCGATTTTAAACTGAACATGGATTTTTTCGATTTATCATACACAGACAGAAGAACTGTTACTTACGTTATAAATTACATACACGGAATTCCATTCAAGGATTTTGGACATAAAAAATACAGACCAGCAGATATATATGATGTGATAAAAATTTCGTTTCTAATTATGAGAATCCTTTAGTTGCTTACAAAGGAGGATCGTTTGAAAAACAACTATTGCAACATTTAGGAATACAATCGGTAAATTTAGAAGTATTTGATTGTCCAAAATATGAGGAATTAATAAATTATCCTGGATATAATGTTACTAATAATCATATATGTCAGCTTCACTGTTACTCATCGAAGCACAATCATTGTAGTGTAAGCGTAGTTATAACATTTCGCGAATGGCTCAATAAACATATTATATGAATTACAGACTATATTTATTATATGATGTCCTTCGCTCGCAAAATATCCCTACCGGACCAACCGCATGATTATCGTTTTGAATATGAGAGACTTCAGAGTTTTGATAACTGGGGATATAATGATATTGTCAATCCTAAAGATCTTGCCGCAGCAGGATTTTTCTACATAGATTTGGAGGATTGGGTGGGGTGTTTCGAGTGTGGCTTACAACTGCATGAATGGGAAAAAGAGGATGATCCGGTGATAGAACATCAAAATGGTCGAGAAAATGTCAATTATTTCCTTTTCTGCGTAATATTTTTTCAACTAAGTATCTGTCAGGATATTTTACCGCGCGAATCTCATGTTCATAAAATCCTCCGGCAATAGACCGAGCATACTTTTTGCAAAGTCAGCATATTTTTTTCAGGTGACTTGGTTTCATGTTTCGCGGTACCCACCCCCCCCCCTTCTTTCAAGCATTACGTCATCTAGGTTAAGACATACCGTAGACCTGCTGAGTCATCACCCTTATCTTTAAGGGGTATCATATTTCGAAACACGTTCGAACACGTTTCTAGGTCAAGGGCATACCTTAGAGTTGCTGAGTCATCGTACCCCTTATCTTTAAGGGGTATCATATTTCGAAACTCGAACACGTTTCTAAGAGCGGTATTGCACAAGCATATATTGCGTGATATTTTTTTCTAAGAATATTTTTTAGAAAGTCAGCATATTCTTCAGGGGACACGTGCACTTGGTTCACCTTGAAACGTGTTTCGCGTTACCCCCCCCCCTTCTTTCAAGCATTACGTCATATTTTTTTCTAAGAAGAGCGAAGGGATACATGTTTAAAAGAGCGGATGTCGTCGATGTCAAGCATCAAAATGTTTGTCAAGATCTCCGTACCAACATACGTTGCAGTGGATGGGTATATCCCCATCATAGAAGTTATCAAAACGTTACGTTCGGTAACATAATCCCCTGACAATCTGATTAAACTGAGCCATATAAAGGGTTATCGAAACTATCAGGAATCCTAGAAATCAAACTTCTACCCCATTGAAAAAAATGTACATCGTATACCGAAGATTGAACGTATGTTCTTCAAAATTTTTAAAAAATTTCTTTGCATTTCTCAAATATTTTGTAGTCAACGATGGTCCTTCGGGCAAGCTCGCGCATGTTTTCAGATAATTAAGAACTTTTTTTCAGATTTTACAAATCTCTCTCTCTCTTTCGGCCCCATACTTGTATTGAATAAACCATCCAAAGTTCATTATTTTTTACATCAAAATAATATTGAATAAACCATTATTTATATTACTACTTACTATTTTGCTTACTACTTACTATTACTATACATTATTACTATTATTTATTGAATAAACACAAAATTATTTGGGAGGTCTCATTATTTTATTTAAAACTATCCTCCTCCTCCTACTATTACAATTCAACTCGTGTAAAATGGCTGGAAATGGATGCGTTTTAGATATATTCTTAATTTATTCGATAAATACTCATCCTAGCGCTTTGATACTTGATATTTATTGTTAAAATAAAAGAAAGAGATGCGAACAGTAGCCGCCGCCGGTTCAAAGGCCCACATTGTCGCAGTTCTGTTTACTCTTGAGAGCGTATTGGAAAGAAAGAGACGCGAAGAGTAGCCGCCGCTGGTTCAAAGGCCCACGTTGTCGCTGTTCTTCGTTACCTTCGAAATCACAGTAATAATATCATCCACTCCCCATACAGCGAGATATTTTTTTACATTAGTGGTAGGGATTCTTCATTATTCTTTGTTTCCTGCGAACAGACAGTTATATATCATGTTATATACTTTAGTGTATTTCTTTCTTCGAAAAAATTTTATTTACCTTCGAGCGACGATTCTTTGACGAATCCGCAGACGTCCATACCGCGCTGGTTTGGTGGGATTGTATCGGGATCGACTCCGATCGGTACGTTGTCGCAGTTCTCGTATCCGCAGGATCTCGACCAGGCGCGATGCTCCTTCATGGGATCGTCGTCCTCTTCCCATCGAGTCAGTTGTATGCCGCATTCAAAACATTGATGAACTCCTCATCGCCCAGATGGAAAAATCCTGCGACGGCGAGTTTTTCAGGCTGAACGATGTGCGAGTAACGCCAGTTGCGGAAACTTTGGAGTCTGTCGCGCTCGCGGCGATAATCGGGTGGTGTTGTGTGATCGGTTGTTGCGACGGCTGCAGAATCCATCTCTGATTTCGCAATCATTGTGAAAACACTATGCGAAAAGTAAAAAGAGGTGTTGTATTTTTTGGCGTGGAAAAAATTCAAAGTCGCGTTTTATAACTGATACTTTGCATGTTTTTTATAATTGTTAACCCATGCTTGAAATGTTTGCACTTCGCGCAGACAGCAATGGTATGTAGTGTTATTTTTGGTCGCCAACAGTGAAGTCAACACGGTTCACCGTTGACAATTTCATACACGGGATCGCGAACTAGTACATCGTATTTCAGACAGTTGAAATCTTCTAAATTTATGAAGTTTATTTTCATTTTTCGAAGGATGTCTCTCTCGAAACATCCTCCTTTGTATGCTACGACAGGATTCGCGTAAACACGCACAAAATTTTGTATAATTTTGAATATATCGTTCTGTTGATATTTTTCATAGTCGAAATCTTTAAATGGAATCCCGTGTATGAAATTGCTAACATACCATGCAGACTTTCTGTCGCCGTCAGATAAACAATGAAAGTTCTTCCCCAAGCGAAATTCAGAGAGTTCGAACGAACCGTCGTGACAAACATCGATAATGGCCAATTCTTTGTAACAGACCTGTACCGTATAGGACTGTTAGTATATAGAACGAAAACCGGATCAATCCGGTTATAACCAAACCGAGATCAACCGTCGATCAGTTCTCGGAATAGACCGCTGTATCCCCGTCGTCGCGCCGAGACGGACCGCGTCGCGCCACCCCCGCGCCTAGAAGCAATCCGCGAATCACCGCACCGCGCCACTACTCCCACCACTATTCATGAGCTATAAAAGCCGTTACGGCCAGAGCTCGAGACGGCATTTATGATACAGCTACTGACAAGTACAAACCACGTAAGGAATGCTCCAGTTGATATCTCCATCTTAAGTATCTGCAATGAACATACTTAGGTTTTCCACGCTGTCGACGACGAGTTAACTTCGCCTAGCGAACACCTCGAAGCCGGCCGTGAGAATTTCACCTCCTGGAGTACGGCGGGTCGCCACTCCTCTAGATATGGTATGTCACTTGTCACATCCTGAATCCTGATCCTGAGTGCACGGCGTGTCGCTACTCTCTTCCGCGGCCACGGTGTGTCACCAGCCGAATCCTGAATCCGAGAGCACGGCGTGTCGCTACTCTCTTTCGCAGCCACGGTGTGTCACCAGCTGAATCCTGAATCCGAGAGCACGGCGTGTCGCTACTCTCTTCTGCAGCCACGGTGTGTCACCAGCTGAATCCTGAATCCGAGAGCACGGCGTGTCGCTACTCTCTTCCGCAGTCACGGTGTGTCACCAGCTGAATCCTATCCACATTCATATACCACACTCTTACATCGTCACGATGTATCACCTGCCGAAACCAGTTCACTCGCAGTAACATTGCACCATACTCCTGTACACCGATAATATTCACACCGGCGAAAGGTTCCATTCACGATCGATTCCGCGACGTAATCGATTCCCGTGTACCGCGATCATCACAAACATATCTCGCATCCCGCACTCTCGCGATCGCTGTAGACTAATACTCGGTGGCAGCGAACGCACGTTAATCTAAAAATCCACGTGTCTTTATTTCTACACACCCCGCACTTCCTATTCCCGACTATTTTCTCCACCGTCTACGAATCCTGGCGCGGCGAGCTGATCGGCAACGGAGGGAATCCAGATCCAGATCAAAAGCAGTTCAGACCGGGAACAAGGCCCGTTACATCTTTGCATATAAATTTTTTGTCTATAATGAATCCGTCCATGTCAATGATTTGAGTAATTCGATCCATCTACATAAAGAAAGTTTTTTCATCATATTTTCAATCGTTTATTAATTTTTTTATACTTACCGTTGAAGAAAAGGATGGGATGATAAAAAACACACGATGTAACTCCGTATAGCGACCGTGATTTTCAACGTTTGTTATGGTATAACTGCGTACGACGACTGTGACGAGCAATTTATAATGAACACCCCTACCACTAATTCAAAAAATCTATGGGGAGGGGTGATATTATTACTGTATTTTTCTTTTTAATAAATACGAGTTTAATTGTATGAGTATGAGTAGGAGGAGGAGGATTGTTTTTAAAGAAAAAAAGATCTTTCACATAATTTTTTATTTGATAAAGTATATATTTTTTATCTGTATAAGCGGTTTAAGTAATTTTTCGAACAATGTTTGTCAATTTATGCTGCAACCAAAGTATACGTGGACACGCTTAACGTGAAGCTTAAATCCGAGATCGTGAAAAAACTGATCAAAGAACTGAAAGAGACGATAAAGTCTGAAATATTAGCTAAACAGGATGAAAAAACTGATCGAAGTCCTGAAGACCGCTAAAGAAACTATAAAGTCCGAAATACTGGCAAGAAACGTGTCGACGGCCCTTGAGGGAAATCCATGGATAGCAATCATCATTCTGCATACTGTACAAGATGTAGCTTGTACCTG
>CM052289.1:8452207-8472125 GCA_028455765.1 Lasioglossum oenotherae
GTCACTGCTAATTTCGATATAGTTTAAGTGTACATATTAACGTATGTTAATCGCACAATAGTGACTGATGACTAAAGATTGATGACTGATCATTTAAACTAACTAATGATTAATCATAACTAATAAGCAGTAACTAACGATTACTTAGAGTTGTGACTAACTAGTGCCATGTAGATATGACTAACTAATCAAAAAGTTTTAACTGACTTTTTTAAAGTTTTGACTAACAATCAATCAGACTATTAGTCATTTTTAAATATTAGTTGATTTTTGCCCAACTCTGCTCAGTAGTAACGAACTGTGATACACCTCTCCATAGAGAACAGCCCCGGGAATGGCACATAAACAAAGCGAGCATATCGCTAAGTCTTGCTATCCCCACCACAGCCCCGCGCCTGTAGCCCCAATGTTTTGACTTTGACGTTGGACGCTACGTAGTATGTGTGGCCGCTGTATCCAATATTTCGACGACAGCTGAAAGTGCGTGTGAAACGAGGTCTGCCTCCTCCACTCTGATCCAATCGGCCGCGCGTTCGTCCCTAGACACGTCCTGCCTGGAACCTTATTCTCAGGCTCGTATCAATATACAGGGTGTCCCAAAATTCGTGTAAATCCCGAAAGGGGGTGGTTCCTGAGACCATTTCAAGTGACATTTTCCTTTGCAAAAATGTTATCCGCGGCTTTTTTTTAGGAGTTATTAACGAAAAACACGGACCAATCAGAGCGCGACCTAGGCGCGAGTTGGCACAGCCGGCCCGGCGCGCCAACTGTCGATTGGTATATCTCCATCGCAATTGCGCTCGACTTTAACGCCTAACGCTTGACTGATTTCGCCCAAGTCTTTTGCCTCGTACTTTTCTGTGATCCGTTTTACTGTGTCTGTGATTAATTCTGAATCTGGAGCAAATATGAATATGTCGTCAACGTATACGACTATTATTGTCCAATCATCTCTTTTATATACGCAGTTTGACGACCGTAGTCTTTTGAATCCTTGTTCCACCAGAAATTCGTTCAATGCTTTATTCCAATTTCGTCCTGATTGTTTTAATCCATAAATGGGACGTAACAGCTTGACTACTGTTCCTTCTTTGGCTTTGTATAATGGAGGTGGTTTCATGAAGATTTCTTCCTCCAATTCTCCATATAAGTATGCACACTTAATGTCTATGTGTCTTGTGCGCCACCTAAATGTAACTGTTAAAGCTAGGAACAATCTAATTAATGAGAAATTAGCTACAGGCGTATTCCGGTTTCGGAATAATCTATTCCTTTCTCTTGTGAAAATCCTTTCGCGACCAATCTCGCCTTATATCGGGTGACTTCTCCTTCTGTATTGGTCTTAACCTTGAACACCCACCTACATCCTATACATTTTCTCCCCTTGGGTAGTTTTGTTACCTCCCAGGTTTTTCTTCTTTCAAGGCTACTCAGTTCATCCTCTATTGCTTCCTTCCACTCACTGGCCTGCGGAGATTCCAGCGCTTCACTGAGGCTTCTAGACTCAACGATTTCTACTATATTTGCTTCTATGTCGCTGTCCCTCCAATCGCTGCTTTCGACTTCCGAAAGCAAATCTTTTTGCTTTTCCTTCGCTTTCGGTTTACCCTTTCTCCCGTATGGATTTTTAATAATCTTCTTCGGTCTTCCTTTTTCTCTCTTCAAAACAGTACGTTTTACCCCCACTATTTCCTTTTGTCTTGCACCTTCATCATGATGTGTTTGCGTCGCTTCTTCTATGGTCTTTTCTTCTATGGCCTTTTCTTCTGTAGTCTTCTTTTATAGTTTGTTCTTCTATGATCTTTTCATCTATGATTGTCTCTTCTTCGTCATCGTACAGCCATGGTAGGTTATATCTGTAGTTCTCGGCATCCTTCTTGTAGATCCACTCATAGCCCATCTTGTCTTCAGCAAATCTTACATGTTCTGTTGTAATAACGTCCTGCTTGAGTGGACACCACAGTCTATAACCGCGTGTTTGAGAAGCATAGCCCACAAATATGCACTCAATCGCTCTATCATCCAATTTCTTACGGCCCTGATTAGGTAGACGAGCATATGCCAAGCAACCGTAAACCTTCAAATGTCGTACACTGGGTGTTCGGTCCGTCAATATTGCCAGTGGTACTTCACCTTTTGTCGCCGAATGTCCAGTTCTATTCTTCACGTAGCTGGCTGTAGTGACTGCTTCCGCCCAAAATCTATGTGGTAAACCTGAAGATTTTAACATTGCTCTGGTCAAATTTAACAGTATTCTGTTTATTCTTTCAGCCACACCGTTCATTTGTGGCGTTTCTACGTTTGATCTTTCGTGTTTGATTCCTAAACAGTCAAAATATGCAGTTAATTCTTTATTGCAGTATTCTAACCCATTGTCAGTGCGGAATCGTTTTATCTTCTTCCCAGTTTGACGTTCTATTTTTGCAATGTAATCTTTAATAATGTCTTTTGTTTCGTCTTTGGTCTTTAAACATCTCACTATAACTATTCTTGAAAAGTCATCTGTGAACGTTATAAAATATCTACTTCCACCAATGGATGGAACTGGTAGCGGGCCACAGACATCTGAATGTATTAATTCACCTATTTCTTTAGTTTGTCTTACCTTTAGCTTCTTGCAAGAGCTTTTTGTGGCTTTGGCTATATTACAGGCATCACATGTGTATTTATCCAACTTGGTGTTGTTTAATCCTATTACTTGGTCACCATTTAACAATGCTTTAATTGCATCATGATTGATGTGACAAAAACGTTGATGCCATATTGCTTCATCTTGAATGCTCAAGTTATTTACTTCTGCTGTCTTTTTGAATGATGTTTGCACTTCAGCACTTACCAAATACAAATCATTCTTTCTGTATGCCTCACATATAACCTCATCTGTCACTGTGTTCCTTATTTTTACCCTTCCTTCTTTAAACACTAATTCTTTGTTCCTTTTTTCTATTTGGGAAACTGACATCAAATTCTTCCTGAGGCTTGGTACGAAGTATACATTGTTCAATACGACACCCTTTGTTTCATATCCAATAAACGTCTTGAGCGTCTCACTGCCAACACCTTTAGCATGTAATATTGCACCTGGTCTATTTGGATCAGCAGCTGTATTTATGATCTGTGTATTAATTTCCTGGAAGCTGGAAAACCAATCTTTTCTTTTGCACACATGATGCGTGCTTCCGCTGTCCAGAATCCATACATCTTCAATGTCAACGTGATTCAACGACACTAAGAATGCGTCATATTTTGCTTTTGATCTCGGTTCAAATTTCTTCTTGTCCTTTTCTACTTTGTATCTACAGTCTCTCGCTATGTGTCCTGGTTTCTTATAATTGAAGCATGTGTCATTTTTAAATTTGTTAAAATATTGTACCTTATGTTCTCTCGTGTCTGTTCTGTTTAATATTTGGAAAGCCTCTTTATGTGTATTTCCTTCATCCTGTTTTCTGGAAACCCTTCTATCGTACTCTGCTAATAGAGCTCTTTTGACTTCTCCTGACGTAAACTTGTCATCAGGCAAGCTCGCCAATGCCATATTCAGGTTCTCGTAACTATCTGGGAGACCTGCTAGCAGTACATATGCAAAATCCTTGTCTTTAACCTCCGCTCTTGCCTCCATTAGGTTATTTGCAACAATCTTTGCTCGTGATTGTTAAAGTACTAATAATCTGCCACTGTCGGTATGGAAGGATGATTGAGGTAACGGCCACCAGATGAAAGATAGTCGCTGGTAGTCGTCTACGAGAGTTGAAAGGAAATGGTTGTGTATGTACAGAGAGAGTTTGAAAAGCGTAATATTGTGCGCAATGTTGAGTAATAGTACTGTATGAGATTAAATACAAATACATTGTAGTTCTACATCGAGAAATATAGTTGGGAATTGATTGTTGAATAATTTCCCACCAGGTTTAACTGATAATTAAATATAACAGTGATATGTACGACGACATTGATTCATCTGCTTTCATCTGTAAATGATGTAATTCTCTTTTGAGTTGAAGGATTCTTACCCGAGACTTTGGTTGGTGTATTTGTTCGAGTGATTTCCAGGCTTCTCGTGCAGTTGTACTTTCTTCAATATGAATTTGCTGTTCAGGTTCTATGTTTAAGCCGATCACTGCGATGGCTTTATCGTCTTTGATCGCAAATGTCTTTCTATCCGCTTCCGTAGTTTTCTCTTCTGGATTCACATCTTTCGAAACGAGATCCCATAACCCTTTTGCTCGTAACAGCCATTTCATTTCTATTTTCCATGTGCGATAGTTTCTATCAGATAATTTTGTTATCTGTAGTTCGCCTCTGCTACAAATTCTATCTCCTTGCGATTCCATTTCTATCATGCACTGAACACGTGGTCTTTATAGGTTATGTCTCACTTTTACGCGTTTCTAGGCCCATAACCATTGTTAGGGTTGTTCGTGCAATAAAAACTATCATGTTTATACGCAAGAATATTTAATACTGAGATAGGTATATATATAATGTAATGTAAAATAAATGACTTATCTAATTATGTAACACATGTCTATGTACGGACTGAGACGAAAAGGCGGGAACGTATCCCATGGACGCGGTAGACAAAAGGGATGCGGGCCTAAAGCCTGATCTCCATTTCTGCTTAACGCCTATTGGCGCCGCCATTGCTCATGGACTGAACAATCCTTCAAACACCGACGAGATATAAGGATAGACCTATCATCTTATGGGACTTCGTGTCCACGCTATGAATTACCGACTGTGCAAAAAAAAACCAGAGGTTTTCGTATGCCCTCTACAATTTAGAGTGGTGAGTTTAGGAATTACGTAGAATTTCAGATATCGAAGGCGTAGTTGTCAAAACACATACGAAAATATTCGTCGCATAGTTGCCAATTTACTGTTACTGCCGTGTAATGCACAGCGCGTATTTTTGCTATTTTCCATGTTACAGCATATATATATATATATATATATATATATATATATATATATATTGTCACGTCGCTTTTCTAATTTTTCGAATGGATGGTCGTACGAATTCTTGCGACACCGGGATTTTATAAGCCGAAGGCCGGGCCACGTTCGGCCGTACGAGACGTGGTCCTCCCGGGACAAAACACGTTTACAGGCTCATGAGATTTTCCGTAATTAACGCGAATTTTCGGGCGCCAGACACTCAGAAGCATCACACGAAATAATCACGTTCTTCGAACACTCTAATACGTTCAACTCGCGAGCCTGCGACGCGGAAAACGAATCCCGAATAGCTAACGAAAGGTACAGGGTTCTACGCCGAGAGGACACGAGGCATTCCCCACGGCGGGAAGGTTTCACACAAGAAAGGAACAAAGTTTTCGGCTAACAATTCGTTTATTAAACGAGGTTGATGAGCTGCCGACGAGCTCGGCAGCGATTACAGAAGTAGCCGGCGCGTTATATCACGACTGATGGAAATTGCACGCGCGGTATTGCTCGTAATTTATTGTTTCGCGAAGAATTCGGTAGCGATGAGAACTTCGCGTCGCGGAAGGCCTCGAAGGCCGCTTTCCGACCGAATTCAGATGGAATTCGCGATTTTTCCCGGACTTGCGTTGATCGAACAAAATTTACGACCGCGAATCGAACACGCGACGGCGTCCCACCGTGGAACGAGTGTAGGTTAGAAAGAATTAACGGCGGCAGCGATCCTATCACGAATCCGCGACTTCGCGTTCAAATTGGCGTCGTACAACCGTCATAATGCGGCCACGCGGCCCCCGCTATCCGACCGGATTCGTATCACCAAAACGATATCCTTCACAATACGAAGGATTCGTATTCTGACACCAACAGTGTCCACTAATATCGTCTACCAAGTTTGCCGTTAATTCTCGCGACGCGAATACCTAACCTCGCCGCGCTACCCGAGCCAACACGAAGTTCACAAATGTAATTTATCGAAAGCCTGATCGGCGCTTACCACGGGTAATTCGGCAGCAGATGACCGGCAGCGAATCCTCTGACCTATTCCTCTGTCTCAGCAGGCGCAAAATACTAATAGTTAGCAATAGTTCAGAATTACGACTTGTCGATACGAGTTCCAATGACGCAGTGATGTGATTGAAGCTGCTGTAGCAGGCCGTGGCTCGCGCATGCGCGGCCAAGACAGTAGCGTATCTACAATGACGCAGCCGCGCGGCCAGGGCCCTGACGCCTTGAGGCAGTTATTCTGGCGGAAATGTACCAGTGTTATTGGCGGGACGACTGATGGACGACAGACGATCATATATTCTTTTGCGTAGTTATTGCAGTGCTCTTTCTCTATCCCATCCTCAAAATAAAGAATAAGTTTCAATTTGTAGGTTTATAAGGGATTCGTGGTAGAAATCAACCTTGCGTGTCCTATGCTTGACAGGAGTGAAGTCTTTATTCGTTCTAAGTAGCTACAAGTTGTCTCGCTGTGCGTTCGGACTAGACTGACTTTTCGTCGTCCGTCTTCAATCCTCGGTAGCTACGATTTTCTTCAAATCGTCCTGATTGGCCGAGCCTGCATTCGCCATTTTTGGCCAATCTGGTATTTTCTCCGGGACACTCTTTGCGCCTCCCCTATTCCTTGCGCCCTTGGCGCGCTTTGTCTGAACGCGGGGGCGGTTCCAGAAATTCGGTAATGTAGCGGGATTTCCTACGGGCCCGCGGTGCATGACGTGTCCGGCTGTCGCCTACCTGCCTAGCTTCGCGGTCCCTTCGGAATCTAGAGATTTACGGCACCCGCACTAACTGTTGGGGCCGAAGGTACAGGGTCTAAATACCAAAACGTGATATAACTAAGACTCTAAAACGCTCGCTAAGACGAGTAACGGCTTTCTCTAAAACAGCTGTGCGACAACGGGTCCCATAAATTCGCTCGACCATTTGCATGCCAAATGTTGCTAAATGTACGTGCCGATGGCCGCTACAAATTATAAAAGTCTGCGGGGTGCTCAAGCTACCCGATTTCATCGAAAATAGTTACGTTACTGAGGCTGAAATTGCCGCGCATGCGCGAGCCATGGCCTGCTACAGCAGCTTCAACCACATCACTACGTTCACGCGGTGGCCCGGGAAGCGGAAGCAGAGCGTCCCCCACTTTCTTATTCTACTTTCTTCGTACAACGTCTCGACCTATCGCTAATTCGGAATTTCGCGTTGACGAATCCTAGGCGACGGCGTTCGGCTTCCGGCATCTCGCAGCGTAGCCTGCAGCGCTGTCTTCCGATTGGCCGCTTCCCGAAGAGACGATCGGCGTCAGCCAATCCGGTTGCGGTGCAGCTTCTTCCCGGCCGAGGCGACGACAGGGTAGAGTAGTTGGTCGTCTCTGCACCGGATGCCCTCGTCGGCGCCTCCAGGTTGACAGTCCTGGGCCTTGACGATCTCTCGTTGTTTCCTTTCGGGATCCTGCCTTTCGCCTGCCTCGAGGTGCTTACCCTCGAGGTTTCGTTGCCTTTGCGTTGAAAGGAGAATTCCGGATCCCGCCTGGGACCCGGATACGGTACTGTAAACTTTCGTTGCGCAAATCGGCGCGACATTCAAAATATTAGAATTCGCCCTATTTGGGTCTCACTCGTGCCCAGGGAGAGCGCTCGCAGCGGCCCTTATCGCGTTGCTTGACCAGAGGGTGGCCCGGTCTTCCGTTAGAGGTTAGAGTGACGTAGGCCATCTTGCCACGTCACAATATATATATATATATATATATATATATATATATATATTGAGACGTTGCAAGTCTGCGACGTCACTTCTCCGTTTGAGAAACGGTCAAATAACCGTATCGGAAGTGGACCGGACCGACCATTAGTGATTACGAAAACCACCCGCAATATGAGCGCTCCTTAAGGAAGTTATTAAGATCAATGATCGCTCCTAATGCCGTCTGTTGCACGCGCCGAGAATGGCCACTTTCAGGAGCGTGCCTAGGGAGCGACTACTACCGTAAGGACGCCCCACACCAAAGGATCGACCGGAAGAACTATTGGCCATAATCAAAAAGATTCCGGATCCGGAGAGGTAGCAAAGGGCACCGCCGCACACGAGTAAGGAAATCGGAGGCGACGATGTGAGACGAAGGGGTCATGACTGCAGACAATATGGCATTTTGGTGGTCCTGCCGTCGTCTCATCCCGCCTACATTTGACCCCGGCAAGGGTGGTGCGGAGGAGCGCCTGGGAGGACTTATCCTCCCCGGTCGCCAGTGGCGGTCGTGAATTGGTGATAAAGGTCGGGGGCCCGAAGACCTGTTCCGAGAGTTCGGTCCTGCGGCTAGTAATAGTTGCGTTGCGGGTGCGCCCCTAGGAAATTTCGGTAGGACGACAGGAGCGGGGAGACCGAGAATCGAAGCGTCCCGTCGATGCGATCCGCGGATCACTGTCGCGCTGATTGTCGAAGAAGACACGTCGAAATTTCCATAGTCTCGCTGATCGATTCCGAGTCCCGTCTAAACGAGAGTTTGTACGCGTTGCGGGTGGTTTTTCGCGACATAAATTCCGTGCGGCACGAGTCCCGAGACGAAGGCAAAAGTTCCGGCCTTCCTGCGGAAATCCGGCGAGCTGAATTCCAGCACGGTTAGTCGACAAGTGATCCTCGGTCGTATTTTCGTGTTGGCTCGATAATTAGTGCGAGGACGAAGCGAGTGCGTATCGTCCTCGAATACTTGGTAATAGCCGAGGCATTTGACCTCGTGGTTTGTGCTCGCGTTCTCTCCGAGAACGCTTTGAGCCCGTTCGAGCAGTCTCCCCTGCGATTAGTCGGAAGTCTTCCTTAAGGAGCCGCGTTGGAAAAGGATAAGTTCAGTAATTAGCGAATTCGGAAGAACAACGTCGATCGCGCTCGTCAATTTCGCGACAGTCCGTCGAACTGCGCCGTACATCTGCGTCCGCGAATTATCGTCTCTCGCGAGACTTGCATTGTACCGTCGTACCGTATTTTCTGGGTTCGCGTAATCTCGACTAACGCGCTCCGCGATCGGACATCAATCGCTAAAGTGTACAAGGAGCACAGGCTCCCGGGTTGCGGCCACGGGGCCGCCCTCCTGTAATTTATCGAATTGACTGCGAATAAATTCATTCGAGCCCTAAATTGTCGAGTTCATTTCCGACCTGCGAGACCCGTCCTGTCGCGAGGGCTGTCCCCGTTGTTCCCTGTGTCCGAACTCCTGGCTGTCCGCGACGCAGAATTTCGCAGAATTCGACTTCTTCGAACACGAGATATTGGTGTTCTTTAGAGCGGTACTTCCGGGTACCTGGCTCCCGAACAAACGTTCATTTAGTGGGTCCTTCGATCCTTCTCGCTGATTACATTTGCCCCGAGAGGACCGTGTCCGCGCGGCCGCGCACGGCCCGTCCTCAGAGACTGTAAATTCTCGGGAGTTGACCATTTTCGCCGGCCAGTAAACCGTACGAAAGCGGGCAACGTCGCAATATATATATATATATATATATATATATATATATATAGTCACAATTCTGAAAAAGTAAACGAAACGAGTCGAGTCAGTCAATACATGATTAATTCAATCTCAATATTTTATCTCTGTTAAAATATAATGCTTCCTGTTCGTATATAATCATTTTAAAACTGAATAAATGTTTTTTCGATTTAAGTAAATAAACTGTTATTTATTGATAGCAAACAAAATAATAATTGTTGTTGACAATTGAATTTCCTATTAAACGCTATTTTTATCTTGAAACTTATTCATATAAAGTGTTAATTGTTGGTTTCTGTAAACCTTCTGCTATAAAATACAATTTTTCAAAGGACGGAAAAATATTCAGAAGATCGCAGTTAACAAAAAAGTTTAAGGACAAGTTGTTATGCGAGGTTTCGGTACAAGTTGCGGCGTGTCAGTTATTATATATGCGTTATTATTAAATATACAATTATTATTTCTGATTCAAAATATTCTGTATATTATTGATCTGACTTGTCATTATATCGCAAAAGCATACAGGAGTCGAGGGGTTTATATTATAAATATATTTTTTAAAAGTATAAATGCCGCTCGCATAAATACTTTTCACACACATAATACATATGTACACTCATTCCCACTCGCGCCACATTTACACTTCACACCATATTAACAAATTTTACAACTAATAATATAATTATAAACATAAACAATTAGAGCTATTGCTAAAAAAAGTGAAACTGTTTAAACATTCTGTAGATGCGATAATGAATTTTTTGTCATGCGTGAACCTGAAAGTCTCAATTGTTGCCCGAGCCATACTGTATCTTTATGAATTTTGACTGTTAATGTAAAATATACCATGCTTTTTCGATGTTCAGCACATTCATCGTGGTTAAACCATTCTGGATATTTCTGATCCAAAAAGTGGGAAATAATCGAAAACAATTTATCCAGGATAAATGTTTCGCTGCGTAATTTCGGATAATGAGTATCAAAACTGTCATTAATAATTTTAAATATATTTGAAAACTCTACACTTGGAACGTAGAGATGTCCAAAATCTGGGCTATCGTTAACATCATATGCCCGGAAAAATAGCAGTATTTGCTCGTTGCGACAAAAGGTACTGTTTTTAGATACAAATAAGTCGTAACATATAGGACATCCCGTTTTTTCAATGCTTCTTTTAGCAATATACCCTGCAAAATATTCAACGGCGCAAGCTTCTGAAGAACTTACTGGCGTTGACAGTTCATTAATATTATTATTCGTTTCAACATGCGTATCGATACTGTCATCATCAGTACATTCTTCGCCAAAAAATGGATGACCGGAAGACGACGCAGTTGGTTCACATAATTGTGGTACATCGTCTCGCGGTATATCATCCCCCAGTACTAACGGTGTGTCGTCATCGGGCATGCAATTTCCATTATATGAACTACCACTACATAAGTGCAATTGAATATATTTCCTCATAGCAAGACGCACCGCTTTTACCGAAGGATTATGATTATAAGTGCCACCGTGCATCCGCAGAATTGAGAAGTAATTGTCTAGCGCATCTGTATTAAGACGCGAAGTTATCAAAAATGTAAACCCTTCTTCTCGTAGGTCATACTACAGTTGCAGGGTGGCACTTATAGATTGTTGCATCCCCAACAAACAAGGGGGCGCTTTTAATCCTTTCGGAGTAACAACGAACCAATTTTGCATCGCATGTAATTGCAGTTTCAAATTATCTTCAATGTGACTATAATAACGCGAAAGCGCACATTTGTTTGGGTTGGGGTCACGGGCGCATCTACTATTTCTATTGTCAAACATATCATTTAAGGTTTCAAAGAAACTAGCCGTGTGTTGAACAGTCGTTGTTTTTATGCAACCTGTCAACGAAGCGGTGAACAACGCAGACGATACCCTTTTACTGAAAACTTGAAGAGCAAGCTTACATTTCATCTTATCAAATGCATTTGGCCTTACATGCTTTTCTGATAATTTGTAAGCTGCTCGTGTACCCTTAGTCCTTTCTAAATTCCAAAGTGAAACGACATCGTTCCACGAAACTAAGGATCCATTGATCGAAAAATTATGCTTCATTAAATTATTTCTAATGCTCTTAAACAAATGTAAATAATCGAAAAGAAAATACATTTTTTTGCCATTCCTTGAAAAATGAGGTTTGTTGATTGATGTGCGTTCGTCTGCTATGCTCTGATTACTGCTTCCCTGATCGGAAACAACCGCTCTAACTTTCAAACCGGTCTTATGCAACTCATCTAAAATTTTGTCTAAAATTATGGATAAATTATCCCTGTTCATTCCCGAACTTGTAACAAAAAAAGCTATTGGTTGTTTCCAATTATTGAACAGCCCCCGTAGCATAAAAACAAGGACTTGAGAACCCACGGCTGCACGACGACCTAAAAATCCAAAGTCTTCGAAACCTTCAATGATCTGATTCGTTGGGTGGAACGTTAAACATTTCTTAATCGCCATTTCATCAAACAAAAGTACGCAATTACGATCTGCGACTTCCATGTGCGCAGCTTTTATTTTTAAACCGTAAAATATATTTTGGCAAATACCAGGCCAAATATCACTTTTCCCGAACCAACGAACAAGTGTAATTGGACTCGGCAAATGAAAATTGAAAACAGTGCGCATTTTGTTATATAAAGACGGCGATGTATAATGCATTGTCATGCATAATTGTCGTTCATCGCGCGTAAAAGTACTTCTAAAAGGTTTAAATAATAACATTATAATGAAAGTGAAAACAATGCCGGAAACTCTTTCCGCGATTGCCATCTTCAAACATGTATCATCAGTACAACCTGAAGAAAGCTTATATTTAATTCTATTTAATGTTTTAGACTTCACTTGTAATTGCGAGCGAAGAATCTGACATTTATTTTTTTCTTTGCTTAACTGTCGTTCCATTTTCATCAACCGATTTCCCTCTATGGTGCATTCTTGCGAAGATGAAATGGCTGTAATATTACAATTTTCTATAACACCGTCACTAACACTATCACGGTCACTGTCACCACCGCAATCACCACCGGCAAGATTCTCGTCTGCGCTATCGCTATCACTGTATTCCAGAACAAGCACCCTAGGCACGGCATTTCTACGCAAAACACCCGACGGATGGAAACTACTTCTTAAAAAATGCCGACTACATAGATATTTATTTTGCAATTCTGACATAGTCATTTCTACCCAATCGTCTAAACCGCTATTAACCAGCCACGTTATACACCTCCTCATTGACACCGTTCATTGTCATTAACCGGAAAACGATGAAAAGTAGAATTGTCCGTTGAATTGCGGGATGTTAAACTGCACTTCGAATACGCACACTTTTTGTAATGTGGTCGAGATTTAACATTTTTATATTCCATTTTTTGTTAATTAATATAGCTAACTAAGCAAACTAAATATGGAGAATATATATAGGAGGGGTTTGGCACTGGAAAGGTCGGGATTTAGCAATTGACTCGTAAGGCGAACCAAGATGTATTTAAGAAATGTACTTTTCTTCTGCTATCAAAACGAGCTCGTGGGACAGAGTTTAGGTAACGGGAAGTGGGGTAAGAAACACAACCCTGTAATAAACCTATAATAAACATGTAACCTATAATTAAGCTATAATAAAATATGCCACCACCCATACCTGCTACCTGATTTCCTTTCGTATTTCGTTCGACACTTCACAAAAAAATCAATTTTATCTGTTTACGCTTGGTAAAAGAATAATTAATGCATATTAGTAATCCAATTGTCAATATGTATTTAACGTAAACGACAGCGGAGCTCGAAAGGCCTCGATTCCCGAGAATTGCAAACAAAATACGGCTTTTCCATTTTTTTCCATAATAAAAATTTAAAATATGCGTTTTGTGTATCTGTATATGAATTATATGCACTGTGAATGTTTCATCGAAATCGGTTGATGCGGGGAATAACGACAGGCATTGAAACATGTAAAAATCCTTAGATTTATTACAGTTAGATGCCAAAAATCTTTAAAATCTACAATTTTTACCATATTAATTTAAACATTTGTAGATTATTACAACGTCGACCGATTTTGACGAAATTTTCAGTATAGGCTCACACAAAAAAGTTGTAAAATGCAACTTTTATTTTTTTTTATACAATTACGGTCAGTTTCAATTTTGGAAAAAATTTCTTTTTACATCCTGTAGTATACTAGTTGCTCTACCTTTCTAAGAAAGTTAAAAAAAACCGCAGTTGCTATATAATGCACATATGATTTAATTAACGATACATTTATTTTATTTATTTTATTCAAGTATACATTACATTTATAAAATACGTATTAATATTTGGCTGTTTGCAACATTTCGAATTTTGCAGTTAAACATATATATTCTTTATTGTACGTACAGTAATCATTCGTTTATTATTTATTCCCAATACAGAGAGGAAATTAACTAATCAAAACAATATTCTATGTATTCGCGAGACTGCAGTGACTACAGCTATTTTTTAATTTTAATTCCTACCACCACCGACGAGATGTAACCTCGTCTGTGCTACCACCAGGGAGGGAAACCTCCCATGTATAATGTGTGGACCTTAGCACCGCCATTTAGTCTACTTCCCTCAACTAAAACCTATATATATAGCTATACGATTCTATAGCTATAGATATATAGCTGTAGATATACCTACTATACCGCTTACTTTAAACTCGAAGCACAAGGATATAATAATTTTGTATAAACATAATTTAATTTAACAATTTTTTATTTTAATGTAATATAATAATACATAATAAAATAACATAAAAAATACATAATAAAATAATAATACATAATAATATAATAATACATAATATTAAGTAGGAGTAGGATGAAAGGATCGAAGAAATCTTAGGAGTTGTACTAAAACAGGTTTTCGAATTTCGGTTAATTACCAACTGATCGATTAGCAATCGATTTGCTCGCACACAGTACCCTCGTCCCCGCGTCCGCCGCGAGCCCAAGCTGCTCGATCCACCTGAGCCCCAAGCTACTCGATCCACCTGAGAATTTCGCGGGATCGGCGGGGCGCGGTGTAACCGGTGACCCGCAGGTGCTGTCGATCAGTTCGGTCGTCTTTAATAAAAAAACATGCACAAATATACAAAATATACACAGATGACATCAAAATACACTGAATTTGAACTTCCTTGATGTCTTCTTAAGTTTTCTTCCGTACAGATTTTCCAAGCTTTTTATGTTTCAATAATGCTTGCTAAAGGACTGCGTCTCGTCGTCTTCTGACGTCCTTCCCACATAGAATCTTATTAACTGTGGTGCACCACTTGCCAATAAAGTGTGAGATTTTCACAGTCAATATTCTTTTTTGCAATTGTTGTGCATGCTGCATACATACAATAAATGGAAAGTTGATTTCCCCATGCAACATGTTCTCCATGTATTCTTGGAGTTTACTTCTAAAATACACATGAGGCATGGTTTTGTGCAGCAAAGTATCAATTTTTTTAAATACATTCTGTATTGATGCATCTTCGTTCAATATGCGAAATGATGCTCTGCACAACTCACATTCTTTGTGTGGGCTAACACATAATATTTTTTTAAAAATAGCACTGTTATTAATGTCTTCATATTCTTCTTGTGCTATATCTTCAGAATTTTGAGGCGCAGCACTCGTTTCTTCCAACACTACCTCGGACACATACATCCAAACAAATTCTCCAAGGGATCTTGATTGACGTATCTTGTCTTCAAATTTTCATATCCCTCTGTTTTCAAAAATCTCCATAAAATTTCAAATGAAGAGATAGTATTGACCCAATTCTTGAGGCATAGTGCTCCAGACACTGGCACTTTTGTAACTGGATGAACATACCGCATACATTTTAAACTCCTTATTGCGTCGGACCAAAATTCTTGATGTCCACTGGCTTCTGATACGACTGTCCTCAGAGGAGCTTCTGAGGCTGCAGTGTGTCCATTGACCGAGTCGAACAGCTTGTTGAAGAAGTTAAGGACTTCTGCTGTCGTGAGGCCTTCCTCCTTTTGTATCTTCAATGAGCCATGGTCTGTTTCTACAACGCCTATAGTAATGAATATTTTGTTAGTTATTCAAGCATAACAGAACGTCCATATTATTCATATAGTGAAATATAACTTTTACTTACATTGGTGGCGGCTAAGGAATCCTATATGTGATGCCACTGTTTCGCTGAACACTTGCGATGCGTACTTCACTTTCATTTTCTTTATCCTCTGAGGTACGACATGTTCATTTGTCAGCTTCTTCATCATGGGGCGTACCACGTAGCCAGCGATGTCCATATTATACGCCTGCTCAATGGTTCTCCATGATGCGAATTGCCTTTCGCATTCTTTTCTTCTTGGCGTCACATTTATTTCCAGATCCTTATTTAATAAATTGTTCCTGACTGCTTTGATCAGGTGCGGTGGATCATAAAATGGTATTAATTGGATACCATCTATTTCAATTATGTCACCTATAAGTACAAAATGATTGCATTGAGTCTCAATATTATATTTTTCAAATTATACAGAAAACTTAATAAAATGTATACATACGGTGCTCTTCTCCTTGTCTCAATTTTTTCGCCCGTGTGTCTGCCTGTAAGGTCTTGATGGCAGCAACATTAGATGATCCTTGGTCGCATACAGTGGCAACAACTTGTAGCCCAGTTTTCTTCAGTGCTTTCACTCTGTTCTTGATGCACTGTATTAATTGCGGTGTCTTCGTTTGTCCTTCGCAATAATTGTAAGAAATGGGCATTTTCCATCCACTGTACAGTCCTCTTAACATGAAGACAAGGGCATGATCAGCAAATCTTGATGTTCTTCTTGTGCCCCAGTGTTCGAAACCAATGATCTTGTCACTGTTTACATTGTAGTCCACATGAGGCTTCAAAGACATTTCATCCCACATCAATATACATAATTTGTCTTGAGCACTCATGGTATCCACTTGACGGTGAAGATGCTCCATCACAACTTTTGATACTCCAGTCTCGACTGGAATTTTCCTTAGCATCTTCTTGAGTGTTGTTTCGCTGGGTAAATTACACAGCTTCCTCAGTAGCTTGTACGATTTTGCTGACTGCTTCAGAAGTGCTAAGGCCAATATCTTCTCATCCGCGTGTAGCGCCTTCCCTGAAAACATATTTCATAAAGTTATAAATAAGTTACAATTAAATAACGCAATGAAAATACAGCATATATTACATAGCAACAATAAATAAAGGTCAAATATATTATACAGCCATATCCAAACATAAAACCAATTAATTATAGGGTCATTCCATGCAAAATCGGACACTTTTTGAAGTACCATCTCGAAACTTGTTCAGAAAATATAAATAGTTTCTCAGGCACTTCGTGCAACTTCATGTATGTGGAACAGCGTGCAAAAAGATATTGCAATTGTAAACATTACCTTTCTTACTGTCTGTGCATCACATCCAATCACATCATGTTGACCCATGTGAACAATAATATTATTTAACGTTCGTTGGCTGTAAGTGCTGGATACTTAAATGATATGTTATTAACTACATCTAAAAATTTTACTCACCTGTGGCATGGATCTGGATGTGCGTAACTGCATCTCGATGAACATCTTCTGCGTATCAGATAGATTTTCAAATCGATTTATCAGACTAGATTCTGATAAAGCTCTTGCTCGTTCCAGTCGTGTCTTTAAATGTTCTCTCTTCCTATTTGCATAACGGTTGCGTTTCAGTAATTTCTCCGCAACTCTGTACAATCTGGTTGCAGTTGGCGTCAATTGGCACTTTTTCATGCCCCGCAGCAGTACATTTTGGCTCTTCTGTGGGGTTGAACACTGCTGTAACTGTCCTGATGACGTACTTGGACCAGCTTCGTTGTGTCCATCAATATCCCACGCTGTTTCTTCGTAAGCCATATCTATATTTGGTGTAATCAGTTCTTCATGATTAGTATCTTCATTTCTCAGCGGTGTAGCAGATGCTGGATATTCTTCTGCTTCTATATTTTCATGTGCATATTCCGTCTTCTCACTTTGCACTGGCAAATGCGAAGTTGGAACTGCATCATTTTTTAATTTTTTTCGCTGAGCAAAAGACAGGAAGGAGGTTTCTTCAAAGTGCTTGTAACACACTCTGTATTTACGTCTCTCAGTGCTTGTCAGTTTCAGTATGACAGGACACTGAATTTCATTTTCCCAAGACTCTGATTGTTCGACGTCTTTGGGAAAAAAGTATGCTGAGACTTTCACACCCGACGAACACTGTGGAACACAACAAGCTCTCACCATTGTTTTTTTGTCCAAATTGTTTATATGTCCACTAGTTTATATAGTTATATAGTTTATATAAATAGTTTTATGTCTTCTGCACTAATATTATTTTTTCATGCACTTTTTCCACTTTTTCTTCTAACTGCTGCACTCCTTTGCACCTCACTGTCCACTATCCTAAAAAAACTTTTAAAAATTTTATAATTTATGCACAAAATTCCAAAAATAAGCTCGAGAATAAGTTTCCCGAGTGTCGTTCAATTTTGCAAAATTATTTGTAAAATTGATTTAACACTGAGCAAACTTCTTTTTTCAAGATTATTAATGTCGTTTTGTGCGGGATAAAATATAAAATATTATAAAAAAATCCTGTTTATAAAAATAAAATTGTTGTTTCCGCAAATCCACACAATCACAGCACGAGGCACGGTGATGACAATTGAAAGTTGATTTTGGCGGTACTAGGTAGTAGTCAAATATTAGCGCCAAATTCCGCCCAATAGCGACAGGGATTGAACATCAGTCATGACCAATCACGGTTAATCACGTGACGTGTTGTGATCGTGGTGCCATCTAGTCTAGTTCCCTCAACTATACTAGACGGTCCAAGGCCATACATAAGAGTTTTCTCCCCCTAGCTACCACTAGCCACTAAGAAAGCTGTCAGCACAAACGAAATATAGGAATCCTATTCCTATATACCATTTGTGCTGTCAGCCTATTTTAGCTGTCAGCAGCCCCGACGAGATCCTGCCTGGGGCTCCAAAACTGAGTTGGTAATACAGGAAATGACAAGAAAAAGAGGCCATATAGCCTCATCAAAGATGGCCGAAAAAATACATTTGGTGATAGGTCTATCCTTATGTCTCGTCGGTGCTTCAAATTAGTTCAAATAGGCTTCTGTAAGATTTACATCTTTTAACATTTACAAACTTAAATTTAAATGTGACATATATAGAGGGTGTTTTCTACTTTTCTGGCAAGATTATAGGAACATGAACTACAAGTGAAAATTCGAAAAAAATGTTATAGACAAATATTGAATGTAGCCTGAATAGGTGCGGAACAGCTGATTTAAAGTTGAATAATACGGATGGTGGATTGTGTTTACTTTGCCTGTACTTACGAGATATTTCTTAACGTAGGATCAGAGAGTATATGAGAGTGCTCACGCCCGGGTTTTGGCTGTGCCCATTATAGTGCTGCTCCCTACACTAATGCTTAGCCTGGATCAGCTCCCGTCTCCACACTCAGTCTAGACAAGAACCCGTCTCCACACTCAGTTCGGACAAGAACCCGTCTCCACACTCAGTCAGGACAAGAACCTGTCTTCACACTCAGTCCGGACCAACGAGGATTAGATCTAATTCTCTTTAGTCCGGACAATAACGTACATCGCCTGTGGCCTTAATCAGAACGAACAATTTATATTGTTTTATACATATTAAATATGTAACTAAGATTCATTTCTTTCACGAAATGAAGGAAATATCCTGTATTAAAATAACTGTAAAATATAATTATTTAATAAGGTCAAATAAAAGACAGGATTGCAGAAGTAGACATGTTGTACGGAATAACTAATTTTATTTTTTATTTAAACAAAAAAGATGGAACAACATTTAAGCTCTACTTCCAACAAACTAGAAAATGTATGTACAAGGTACTATTTACTTAGGACTTTTAGAAATTATATTTAGTTTGAAAGTCGGAATTTAACTATGGACTGGAAAATAAAAGAAAGGCGAAACACAACAATTAATCGAAAATCAAAAAATCATTTATTATCACAAATTAATATCATTTATTACTCACACACTCAAAAACAAATATTATAATACATAGACAAGTATAATCCAAATAATATAAAACAAATAAATAATTATTATAATGTTATATATATATATGTATGTAATGTATGTAATGTATGTAATGTATGTAATGTATGTAATGTATGTAATGTATGTATGTATGTGTGTATGTATGTATGTATGTATGTATGTATGTATGTATGTATGTATGTCTGTAATGTATGTATAATATCAATTTTTTAAAAATATATATCGCTCTACCTCATTTTTATCGAAAGTTCTTTGATTTTTAATCGAGTTTGGCCCAAAGTTCCCACTGTGCGGCGTACATAGCCTCTCCGAAAGGCAATATGCAGCTGAATATTCCAAAACTATTGCTTGGAAACCTAAAAGAATG
>CM052289.1:8472932-8486262 GCA_028455765.1 Lasioglossum oenotherae
GTATAAAACAATATAAACTGTTCGTTCTGATTAAGGCCACAGGCGATGTACGTTATTGTCCGGACCAAAGAGAATTAGATCTAATCCTCTTTGGTCCGGACTGAGTGTGGAGACAGGTTCTTGTCCGGACTGAGTGTGGAGACAGGTTCTTGTCCGGACTGAGTGTGGAGACGGGTTCTTGTCCGGACTGAGTGTGGAGACGGGTTCTTGTCCGAACTGAGTGTGGAGACGGGTTCTTGTGCGGACTAAAAGAGATGATGGCAGCCAAAAGTGGCACGGCCAAAACCCGGGCGTGAGCACTCTCATATACTCTCTGTTAATAGTATCTCGTCGGTGACTACGCCTTCGATATCTGAAATTCTACGTAATTCTTAAACTCACCACTCTAAATTGTAGAGGGCATACGAAAACCTCTGGTTTTTTTGCACAGTCGATAATTCATAACATGGACACGAAGTCCCATAAGATGATAGGTCTATTCTTATATCTCGTCTGTGCCACAAGCAGCCACAAGTGTATTAGATTCAATTAGATTCTAGCGGATTTTAAAGAGTACTGATTTATTATTGCAATTTTCTACATATTTTTGAATCGAGAATACTAAATTTTAAGGATCTTCGGTGATCTTTTTCTACAATAATGGCACAAAATGGTAAAGTAACTACGACCCTGTAAGAATCGACAAAAACAATAAAGTATACAATTACACTTCAAAGTATTTTTGTTTTAGAAAATAATAGAAACGAAGGATCAGCTGAAATTGAAGGGGAAAATAAAAATGATAGACACGAAGAATCCGAAAAAATTCTTATCATAGATCCGGATAGTGAAGTTTGTCTACGTTGCAAATATTTTTGACATATTAATTTTCATTATCTGATAATAAATTTATGATGTGGATAACCATTTTTATTCGTATTTTAGGAATTAGACTTCAATCATTCAAGACTAACAAAATTAGAAAATTTGGAACCATTATCAAAAATACGGAAATTGTGTTTTACCTGGAATTTAATTAAAAAAATTGAAAATCTTGACACTCTCACAACATTGGTTGAACTAGAGTTGAGGGATAATCAGATTGTTGCAATCGAAAATTTAAGTGCTCTTGCAAATTTAGAGTACGTAGTTTGTAGATAATAATACACTGCTTAAAACAATTAGGGGATATTACGTAAAAATTATGACAACAAGTTATAAATGCGACGTAATGTATGCATTTAAAGTTTATATAAATGTTTGGCGTTAGGATGCACGGAGATGTGCTGCAAAGTACTTGGAATCCCAAGTATGTACTGACAAGCAATTGCTTATCGTTATACTCATATTTGCAATACTAAAATATCCTCTAATTGTGTCAGGTAATATAGATTTGTTTTGTGAAAAATTAGAATGGTAAGAAAATAGATTTTATAACATTTCAACATTTTCAGGCTTTTAGATCTGTCTTTCAATCGTATAAAAAAAATTGAAGGATTGGAGGATTTATTGAGTCTACAAAAGTTATTCTTGTCGTCGAATAAGATTCAATGTATTGAAAATTTATCGCATCTGAAAAATTTAACAACTCTCGAATTAGGTGACAACAAAATACGCGAAATCTGTAATTTCGAAGGTCTCCAAAATTTAACAAGTTTATTTCTTGGTAAAAATAAAATTGCAAAAATTCAGAACCTAGAATGTTTAATAAATCTTCAGTTATTAAGTTTACAAAGTAATCGCATCGTACGGATAGAGAATCTGGAAGAACTAAAAAAACTAGATCAATTATATATATCTGAGAATAATATAACAGTCATAGAAGGACTGAGAAATTGTGAAAAGCTAACTACGTTAGATTTAGCAAATAATAAAATAACCAAGATTCAAAACATTAATCATTTAGTAGACTTGGAGGAGTTTTGGGTAAGAACAGAGTTATTTTTTTACTACATATATGCATATTTACATTTATATACTTGCCAATCTTTAATATATATATATTTTCCAGATAAATAATAATGAAATTGATGATTGGGCAACCATCAAAAACTTAACAACTAATCAAAAATTACAGACTGTTTATTTCGAACATAATCCTGTAGCTGCAGATCTCAACTACAGAACAAAAATAAAATTGTTGCTACCATGGCTCATCCAACTAGATGCAACGCTTTGTAGATGAATATTGAAATGCTAGCAAGTAGACCGGTATATATCAATAATGTATGTTTATCAACTTTTCTTATTTATTCTCATCTTTGCGTACTAATTCCACAGATTTTTCTTGACAGAAGACATTAGCAACATGTTGTCAACATTATTAACGGAAGATGTGATATAATTAATGTTTCTTCGACGAGGAACACATTTCTCTTTTTACATTTAATATTGTATTAACAACCTTGTTGAAATTACTTAATAATAAAGATTAAGTACTACTCTTAGTAGTTAAAATAGAAAATATTCATGAAATTACATCCGTCTGTAGGATGTGCTTTGCTCGTTTAAAATACTGAATGTGATTGTCTTGAATTTTAGTGCCACAGTAATTCTTGCGGGGTCTACTGTATGTATAAATTACTACTATATTTATTGAAAATGGCTAAAGAAATACAATTCTGGAATGTAACTTTATGCTTATCGATGTATACTGTATACTAAAGAAGTGTTGAGATTCTATACACATACATGTATTTGTTAAGTGCCTTATAGTCGCTAAATGTATTATATTATTCGATTACTAATCAAATTTCTAATGTAAATTATATCCACACAAGTAAAAATAATTCAACTCGAAATTTCCATTTAATATCATTTCCTATTATACTTTGTAAAATCTGTAATTAAGAATGGAATTCTACAGTTTGCTATGTATATTTATATACATATACAGGGTGAGTCCGAAGAAACAGAACATCTAAATATCTCCGTTACTTTTCGATGTACAAAAAAACTTCGTAGGACAAAGTTACACTGTTTGAAGGGCCACGTGTAACGATATAAGGGAAAAAAATTATCAAGGTCATTTTTTATGAGATTTCAAGGTCATCGATGTTCTTTTAAATGGAACGATATATCTGCGTTAACGCAATGTTGTAGCTAACAAAATAACGAATTCCTCCATCCCAGATAGCACAAACACATCTCAAAGATATCTGCAAGATGTCTGTCGCAAGACGTAAGTACGTCTGACAGATGTCTTTTACGTCTTCAACACGTCGTTGTCACGTCGCTGTCACATCTTTGTACGTCTTTAAGGGAGTAGATGTCAGAAAGACCTGTGAGAGATATCTTTTAGTAGCAAAGATGTGTGAGGGGGCCGTTTCCTAGCAGTTGACGGTCGCGCGTGAACACTCACACACCGCTAGAGTACACTCACACCGCTAGACCACGTATACGTACACGAGGATTGCAAAGGTCCAAAAATTGACCTCTGACCTCTCGATAATGCAAAGACGGGGGTTTTTAGTAGTCAAAATCGCCAGATGAAAGATCAATCTACATCGCTGTTTGCCTCAAAAGTCGTTCTTTTACGTTTCTGAGCAATGGTTTTGCAATATTCGGCTGCATGTGGCCCTTCGGAGAGGCTAGTACGCCGGCGTAACTGCAGCGCCATTTGACGGGCGGTGTCTAGCGGTGTGTGAGTGTTCACGCGCGACCGTCAACTGCTGGGAGACGGCCCCCTCACACATCTTTGTTACTAAACTCTCACAGGTCTTTCTGACATCTTAAAGATATCTTGTAAAGAGATCTAAAAAATCGCCTAAAAGAAGCGAACCTTTATTCTGTTAAATATTTTTTATATAATAATATATATGATTTTATATGGCTTGAGCCTATAAGAATAAAAAGTAATGAATTTAACAGCAAAGGTTCGCATGGATCAGCGAGGAAGCCATCATGAAGTTAAACGGTAAGTCCAGAATTCGAATCCCACCCAACTGCATAAAAATTTCTAAATTGTAATAAGGTTTTTTCAGAGACAAAGTGGAATATTCTCTCAAGCAGTGCATGAAAGTAGTGTAATATATATACAATATAGATTCTAATTTTTTTTATAACTTTTTCTTCAATTTGAAGATTTTGTGAAAAAAAGATGACTGAAAGACCCCTGAAAGGACGTGTAAAAGATGCATAAAAGATGCCTGAAAAACCTCCGAAAAGATGCATAAAAGATGTACAAAAAGGCAACTGTTTTGCGTCTTTACGTACATCTTAACGAAACGACCTGTGAGAGACGACTTTAAGTCGTACAGTTTTGTAACAAAGACCTGTTAAAGTCGTACAAAGTACGTGAAAAAGACGTGAAAACGACGTGCCACAGACGTAACGTACGACTTAAAGACGTACTTACGTCTTGCGTCAGGCAACTTTTGATCTGGGCGCATTGCGAAACGTTCATCAATAAGCTGATAGATTAGAAATCTTAGAAACAGTGGAAATCTGATAGCAAGAAGGTCTTCAGAGTAATTAGTAGTTGATAAACACGTACGTTTCAGGTCCAGTTCACGTCCAAACGTCCTACGTCCATTCTGCGTATGTTTTAGGGACGTACGTGGCTACACGTGGCTACTTGGGTAGATGAAGCAGGTATATCATAAATGTCTTCCTGTCAACGCGAGTCTGTTATTATGTTGTGTATTGCGAGTCTGTTATTATGTTGTGTATTGCGATACATTTGAATGTATAGCAGCTCAAGGGAATATTTTCAAACATTTTGCGTAACAGAAATAAAGCAAATGAATCTTACACGTTGAATTTTATTTATTCCATTTTTCTGGGTTGAAGGTCATATTGCGTTACATGGATGAATTCGTTATTTTGTCAACTGCAACATTACGTTAACGTAGATATATATTGTTCCATTTAAAAGCATCGATGACCTTGAAATCTCATAAAAAAATAACTAAGAAGTTTCTTTGTACAATGAAAAGTAACGGAGATATTTAGGTGTTGTTTCTTCGAACTCACCCTGTATATGTCATTAGATGAAACCATTTTATGAATGAAATTTAATAAAGAACATTTGAAAATATAATTTAGTATGTGTTTATATATTTTATGTAATTATATAATAGAAATATTTCAGTTTGTGAAAAAACGTGAATTATCTTTTGATAGATTAAATTAGTTTCCAACGTTTATCTGTCTGTCTACTGTATACGAGTCTGCACAGTGATGTTTGAAGTACGATATATATGCATAAACTGACACACTTCGCTCTGTATACCAATTTCAAAATTGTCACGCATTTCATATTGAATAATTTTTGTTATTTTTATAGAATTTTATCTGATATTTATACATTACATGGAAAGTCTGATGTCTCTAGGAGAATCGTAATCATCGTCATTAAAATGATGCAGTCATAATTACACAGTATACAATGGTTCAACGCACGCGACAAGAGTAAAGTCAACGTATGATTGGATAAGTTGAGATCAACATGAACGGTGATTGGTCGACATAGTAATCCAGGTATAGTTAGCGAAGCACGCATGAATTGAGTATGACGTCATCGTCAGTACTCGCGATCGGCCATTTTGTGAGTGTGTGCTTCATCAGGACATTTGTGTTAAGAAGCTTTTCCAGTAAAACCGAATGATTTAGTTTACAATACGGACTTGCTTTACTTTTATTACACGTGCTAAGGGCGTGGAGAATCCGTAAACTTTACGTAGATTTGTACAATGGAGGAAAAAGCGTCGCTGAAAGAACTCGACCAGTGGATAGAACAATTAAATGACTGCCAACAACTAACAGAAAGCCAAGTGAAAACTCTATGCGAGAAGGTACGCGATGCGCCTTAAATTATCCGTTTGTCGATTCTACTGTGCTTATTTAACCGCGATATCTTTCGTGTCTTCCGAAACCAATTTTCGTTTGCTATTTTATCTTCGTTTATTGGTACTTTACGATGCCGCTAACATGGCTTGACATGTCATTGCGAATCTCATTGCGATACGTTTGAACATCTTACAAGTGCAGAAAAAAATAACTATCAACATTTATACGATTTTGTATTTTTGCCAAGCTTTCGCTTTCGGTAAACATTTTTATTTTGATCGCGGTAAAATGTCCAAACACCGCGTTCACTCGCTATTAAGGCCTTTACTGCAACTTGTTCGTGTCTATTGTACTGCCTGGTTCGTTGAATCAGCCGTTCATTCTGTTTTTCCTATTTGTCGATTAACATTTCTTTAAGTATATCAAATGCATTTTCATGATACAATACTTTTTTACATGCACTCTTAATCTTATGTTAAAATTATTGCATTTACTTCTTTAATTATACAACGTGGATGCGCGTGTGTGTATACCTATGTATATATGTGTTGTATATAATTATATATATCGCAATATACAATACAATACATATATAGATTCTGTCTAATTACACGCACGTATGTGCATGCACGTAAGTGCAATTTAATTAATACAGTAGTTAACGCAGTGTCTAATAATCAGGATTTTTTACGGGTAAGGATTTATTTACTATAGGGCAGAGAGTGTATTATGTTCGATACCTACACACATAATATTATTTAAAAATACTTTCAGTATTTAACAAATATTTGTTAAACTGGGTGTTATATCTAATATCCAAATATAAAAGTACACAATGTTGACACTTATAGATTTTATTAGTGCAATTAATGTTTATCAAATGTCCAATTTATTATCAAAATTAGCGAATAAGTTTATGATTGCTATTTCAACTTATTTGCACATTATGTCTAATATTAATATCATCGAGTCATAGAAATCATAGTCACCATTATATTAAGAAGGATTAGTTTCTTATCAATTGCTAGAACGTTTATCTATACATTATTGAGGTATGTGATTATTTGTATTAAGATTGATATTTATGTGTACATATTTATACGATCATTAATGATTATTTGGACACGTATTTGAAAATATGCGACTAATGCTTGCTAATAAATATGCTATTCATCGTCGAATTACGTGTATCAATGAAAACACAGTGATTAAAGGCAAATGAGAATTTTCTTCTATTTCTATTTGTCAAGAATTTCTCTCTAGCAACATCTACTTTGTATTCTACTTTCACATTAGAAGTTTAGTTTTTAACTATTTGATTCAAATGCACATATCTCGGCTCAAACAAAACTTTATAAACCCTTTGCACTCGAGTGGCGCCGCTACAGTGCCCGGGCGGTTTGGAACTCGATATGTTTTTATTTCGTCTTGAGTTGCTGGTTCGCCCTTGCGAAAAAGGCCTAGAGTGCAAAGGGATATTTAAAATAAAGACCATTTCAATCAATTCGCTTTTGTCAACGAGAAACAATTTTGTTATTCCGGTTGAATAAAATTCTGGAGTCCTGGAGGCAAACAAACTCGTTGAATACTGTTTCAGCATCTCTCTGGGATTTTAAGCATTTCTCACGCAAGAAGTTGTCGAGTTGCTTGAAAAAGTGGTAATCGGTGGGCGAGAGATCTGGCGAGTTTCGTAGCCCAATTCATTGAACTTTTGAAGGGTTGGTCGGGCGATGTATGGATGGGCATTGTCGTGGAGAAGGATAGGACGATCTCTGTTGACCAGTGCTGGACGCAAACGTTGAAGTTTTTCGTGCATTTCGTCGATTTGGTGGCAGTACTTTTCAGCTGTAATGGTTTCACCAGGATTCAGGAAGCTGTGACGAATCAAATTGACCACAGATCACCAAATTGTCAGCGTGACCTTCTTTTGGTGAAACTGTGGCTTTGGGAAGTGTTGTTGAGCTTCGTCGTGGTCGCCAATTGTCATAAAGAATCCGTTTTTCATCGCACGTTGCAATTCGTCTGAGATTACTACTTTTTCAAGCAGCTCGACAACTTTCTGCTCGAGAAATGCTTCAAATTCCAGAGAAATGCTGAAACGGTATTCAACGGGTTTGTTCGTCTCCAGGACTCCAGAATTTTATTCAACCGGAATAACAAAACTTGTTTCTCGTTGGCAAAAGTGCATTGATTGCAATGGTCTTCATTTTGATTAATAAAGTTTTGTTTGAGCTGAGATATGTGCATTTGAATTTAATAGTTAAAAACCAGAAGAACTTTCTTTCCAACCTAATAATGACTAATGAAATTATTTTGAGATAGATTTGCATCGTACTTATACCGAGATGCTATTGTGTGAATATCAGCAAATGTCAAAATATTTGGAGACTGTAGTGTATATATTATAAGAATAAAAATAAAGAACATCGACTCGTGTGAAAACTCCATTTAAAACTACAAGTGGTAATGCGATTTTTATGTTTTTTAGGCGAAGGAAATCTTATCTAAAGAATCTAATGTACAAGAAGTAAAATGTCCTGTGACAGTATGCGGAGATGTACACGGGCAGTTTCATGATTTAATGGAATTGTTCAGAATAGGAGGCAAATCACCAGATACAAATTACCTCTTTATGGGTGACTATGTGGATCGTGGTTATTATTCTGTTGAAACTGTTACCTTGTTAGTTGCGCTCAAGGTAGGATTATCATAAATAATTAATGGATATATATTTAGTGAAAAAATACTATAAATACCTACGTATAGAGCAGGTGGAATTTAATAAAACTTTTTCAACACTTTATATATATATATATATATATATATATATATAGGTCAGATATAGAGAAAGAATAACAATTTTACGTGGTAACCATGAATCAAGACAAATCACACAAGTATATGGATTTTATGATGAATGTTTACGTAAATATGGTAATGCCAATGTGTGGAAGTTCTTTACAGACCTGTTTGACTATTTGCCATTAACTGCGCTGGTAGATGGTCAAATCTTTTGTTTGCACGGTGGTTTATCACCGTCGATTGATACATTAGATCATATACGAGCCCTAGATCGCATACAAGAAGTACCACATGAGGTACGTATTCTCTATATTATTTTTAGATTTTTAGAACTAAACTAAAAATAAAGTAACGAGTATCTAATATTTGTTTGTATTTTATACAGGGTCCTATGTGCGATCTTTTGTGGTCAGACCCAGATGATAGAGGAGGGTGGGGTATTTCTCCTCGTGGGGCAGGATATACTTTTGGACAAGATATTTCAGAAACTTTTAATCATTCTAATGGTCTGACATTGGTATCGCGAGCGCATCAATTAGTCATGGAAGGCTACAACTGGTACATTTATTAAAATTGCTGATTAATCGTTTTAGGGTACGCGTACAGTGGATCCGACATCCGACAATTCGAATGTGTGGGTAGGCTCGTCTGTGAGATCCTTCTAGCTGCTAGCTTCACGAAATTGGACGAAAACGGATCCACTGCACGCGTACAGCCTTACTTTGCATGCGTATACACAGTTATGTTTATTCAGTAAAAAAAGAAGTAGGCAACAAGAGACACGATAAAAAGCTGCTTGATGTTACCTCGGTATGGACATAGCTCGCGAGAGCGATTCTTTAATCACAAGCCAATTTAAGTCTACAATCAAGGATAACAGTTTTGATGTAACAGCTTTGTTTTGGAGTTATTAACGATTAGATTCGACCGATATCGGTGCACGAGCTAGCTCCCTGTCTCCGTCTTTCGCACGCCATGCCATTGTCTGCGCTCTCCTCTTGGTACATCACTACTGGCGAATCAATTAGATTTTCAATCGTTAGTCACTTGCAAACATGGCCGTTGCAACGAAATCACCAATCTTTTCTTTCGTCTTAGATTTTCTTTTTTATGTAAAATATTTAATTTACCTAGTCAAACATATCACAGCTCTTATTTATTCCTACAGGTGTCACGATCGTAATGTTGTAACTATATTCTCAGCGCCTAATTATTGTTACCGCTGTGGAAATCAAGCTGCAATCATGGAATTAGATGATGCTTTAAAATATTCATTGTAAGTTAAGTTCAATCGAAGAATTGATTTCGAACAGAATAAGAACAGAGCTAAAAAAAAAGATTTCTAACAACTAATGTTTCAGCCTTCAATTTGATCCAGCTCCAAGACGCGGAGAACCACACGTTACTAGGCGGACACCAGACTATTTCTTGTAAAGAATCATACTCCAAAATTAAATATTAAGATAGGGGTATGGAAATGATTCAGGCTTTATAGCAATGCCACTGAAAATAATTTATGGATAGAACATCAATGAAGGTGTAAGGTTTCAGCTATCCTTACGCATCATATTATAGTCTCAAGTATTATATCATGACTCACTTCGAGGTGTCTCATTCAGAGACAAAACACATCTGCGTATTTTACATGTGTCCCAACACCGTACATCTAGACACGACATTAATTGTATACATGAGAAAGAAACATGAAACAAACAATAATGTACACACGTACCAATTTCAAATTCACGTATAGCATTGAGTTCTATAACTTTCATTATATTGCTTGTATTTTTATTATCGAAGAAAAAAAAAGATATGAACGTAATACATGGATTGAACGTAATAAGTAGTGCGAACGAAAATATGTATATGGTACTATTTTGAAACCTTGGATTAATATTAATTTATCGAAAGCTGTTTGTACGGACAAAATTATTTGTTACGTGTACTAAATGAAAATAATGTTTTTCAAGATTTCAAGAACTGTACCAAAATGATCATAGTTTATATTACGAGTGTCACATATATATATATATATAATTAAAATTAATGGGGCATGAAACGTTCCACTTCAGGGGAATATAAAAAGGGTTGATGCAACAGTAAATTTGGCAAACACGAATTGTGCCATATAAACAATTTAATAAATTCTTTAGTGGATTTCTTTATTGATCTAATACAGCATTACACATCACAGTTCATCAGAATCGTAATAACAATTAATTCCAACAGTGTTGTTATTATTACTAATATATCTAAAGTTATATAATAACTAAAGTTGTTTTATTAAATGGATCGTACCGTAATGTGATTTTCGCAAACACATTTTTATAAATATATATTGTAATGGTAATTAGTAATATTAGCTAGCCGATTGTGTCTGTGCTTTAGTAGTTTTTTTATTCCAATTATATTAATCGATCTTTTTTATTTTCTAAACTTACATGTTCAGATGCAGTTTTCAATTTTTTTATACGAATTTAAATGCATGACCATCTTATTTTCTTTTCTTTCTTCTTTTTTTCTCTTTTTTTTATAATTTAAGAAAGTCGCAACACTTTTGCATCAATCCTGTTAAAAGCTTTCTAACTAAGTGAAATATACTTTATACCGAATGAATTCATGCATTCACGATCATCAAATTGAAAGTTAACTGCTTATGAACCTACCGTCAACCTTTTTACTAATTAATAGGTATAAAACGATGCTTCTGGTAAATAAACATGTGTAATGCAATTGAAACAGATTTAATGTGTTGTGTCAAATCAATAAATCATTCATATTCGTCAGTACTGTCGGTACGTAGTACGCAGGCATTGTATACATGAGCATCGGATAAATTACAGAATACATATATATATTCATAGAAGTAAGCATTCATAAATGTAATTTGAGAATATGCATTATAAAATAATATAGCAGAAATAATAAGGAGAACAAGTGAATAATATAGTTGCACATTATAGTAATTTACTAAGACTGTAAATCGAAAAGAAAGTAGCACAGAAATAATAATATTGTGGATACAGTAATCCTTTCCGCATCATGCAGGGTTCAGCATTTTTTTGTTTTATATCACATACTAAACACTAAACACATATACTGGATTCAAATAAAATTTCCGACATAGAATTACAAGATCATGGTAGCTATTATAACAAGAACAACTGAGTTAATTAGAAGTAAGTCTTATAGAAAAATACCAGTAATAGATCTTAGAATTTGTATAGTTAATTTTCTATTTACTCTATTTATTCCATCTTCAAATATATTTCGTACAATGAATAAATTTAACTACGAGTAAACTTATTCTTATTAGCCGTTTGACTCAATATCAAATCTGTAAATTACTTTCGAATTATTATTCATTTTTCGTTTGTGATAATATGATTTTGAATCGAGCATCAACTGTAACAATTCTACATTTACATTTTTCTTCTTTGAATAGAATTGCAGTAACGAATGCCAAATGTCCATAGGTTCGATTTCAGATTATCCGACAGAAACATGCTTTTATCGGAAGCTAATAGATCACAGATCGATTACCAGTTCACATGCATAAATTCAGTTCAAAACTTGAAACTTCCAAACACATTTTTATTCTGTATATATAACTTTGGAACAACATAATCAGTTTATAACTGTATATATAATTATTATGTATAAGATGCATATTACATTTTGTATATATCAATTTGGGATAACATCTTTTATCATATCTTTTACAATGTTCCAACAAGAAGGTACTTTGATAATTATGGATTACGTGTGCGTTTGGTTTTTAACTTTCTCACATGCTTCTTCGTTTTTATACTTCAGATCACGATATATATCATGAAAATATTAGTTATGCATATTGAAGTTGCACACTTGTAATATCTGTACTAGTGACTAGTGACTAGTGTGCAGATATTGCTGAAGCATGGGAAACAGCATGCTTTGAACTTGAACTGATATTATGTCGCCTCATTATAAGCAAAGCTAGAGAAATAAAGAGATGTTATTATCTTTAGAAAGTCTTACGTAATTTGTGACATTGAAATTTAATAACACAAAATTTGGGCAAAACTAATCTTAAGACTAACAAGCAATTCATTATTTACCTTTATGTTAAAACATTTTTAAATCAGCTGTAAAAATAGTGAGATTTTTATAAATAAAATGGTATCTATATAAATTACACAATTCTGGAATGATTATGTTAAAGATTTACTTCAAAGTAAACGTCAACAGCAAAAAATATCAACTATGTAATATGCTATGTATATACTAAATATGAATGACTGTCAGCATCCTTACGCAGCTAACCAGACGTGCCTTGAGCCAAGCCGGCCTAGGGCAGATATCGGCAGATCATTGTCCAATCTACGCTCGGAGCTGCTCAAGGCCGGATTGGCTCAACTCCTGTGCGCGCATATGCCGCGCCAGGGTCGTCCGCAGTGATGGTAGATTCGTGGGCCGTGGGCCGTTCCCCTGAGTCGCTGGTTTCCCCTTCCCTGACGTACCGTCGTATCCGTGTCGGCCGCGCATGCCCGTATTGGTGCCTGTTCGATTACGCGCGCGCTACACACACCAGCGTACCTCTACTCTGCCCGTGTTACTACCTGCTCGACTGATCGACGCTGACCGCTGACGCGTTCCTTGGGTTTTCACGTTACCGAAGTTTCGAAAGCATGAGGCGAAAAGTCGGAATCTGGAGACGGTGCGCATTTAAATCCCGGCACAGCGCGGTGCGACGCCGGCGCACATTTTGCTATAA
>CM052289.1:8494094-8508602 GCA_028455765.1 Lasioglossum oenotherae
CCTAAATTCTAATGTCTATCGTTTTGCACGAGAAAAAGGAATTCGTATAAACCCGTGCCCTCCATATGTCCATGAACTGAATGGCACAGCAGAAAGGTATAATAGATCAATAATGGACATGGCAAGATGCTTGCTAGTAGAATCAAAGGTAAATAGAAGCTATTGGCCGGAAATTGTAAGACCAGCGGCTTACCTGTAAAACAGAACACTGGCTAATACCATTGAAAGAAAAACACTATTTGAAATATTTTTTGGTAAAAGGCCATGCGTTAGTAACCTACGATTATATGGGAGTATAGTTTTTGTTCGAGTACCAGAAGCCAAGAGGAAATCAAAGTGGGATAAGAAAGCAGTATCTGGAATTCTCCTAGGATACACGGATGTTGGATACAGGATTCTTATAAAAAATAGAATAGTGACAGCTCGACACGTAGATGTCATTGAAGAAGACATAAAATGTATTGGATTTAAGGATATCGATGAAACTGAAGAAGAACGTCAATCGAATAACAAAGGTGATGAAGAAGAACGTCAGTCGAATAACAAAGGTAATGAAGAAGAACAATATAATGAAAATACAAACTTGAAGGAAGAACAGCGTGACAATGAGGAAGAAGAGGATGAGGAACTGATACTAAGAAGATCCGTAAGAGAGAGAAGACCACCTGTTCGATATGCAAGTGAAGGGTCATGTAAATTTGTATACGTAAATTATTGCAATGCAAATGTACCTGTTACATTTAAGGAGGCGGTCACAAGCAATGAAGCTAAATATTGGATGGAAGCTATGGATCGTGAGATGGACAGTATAAATAAGAACAAAACCTGGACGTTAGTGAATAAACCAAAGGATAAGATTGCCTTAGATGTAAAATGGATTTATAAAAGGAAATCAGAGAATACCTACAAAGCGAGACTAGTCGTCAGAGGATTCCAGCAGATAGAAGAAGTCGACGACACATACTCACCAGTGGCGAAGATGCAAACATTAATAATTTTACTATCATTTTGTTGTCAACACAGTTTAACGATTGAGCAGATGGATGTAGAAACGGCATTCCTGAATGGTAAGGTGCATTCAGGTGCATTGTCTATGTGAAACAACCACTTGGCTAAGAAGATGGCAGCAACAAAGTTTACAAACTGGTTAAATCATTATATGGACTGAAAGAAAGCCCTCGTTTATGGTACGAATGCTTTAACAAATGTGTTTCGAGATTGGGTTTTCATAGAAGTGAGTATGACTATTGTCTCTATACAAAATTTGATAACAATGAACCGATATATATCTTAGTTTTTGTCTATGATCTATTAATCTGTGGTAAAAATAAGCAGGAAATAATGAATGTAAAATGTAAATTGTCAAGCAAGTTCAAAATGAAAGATATGGGTAGAATCAAAAATTATATTGGAATAGATGTTGAATATATGTATAGCAAAAATGAAAATGTAATGACCTTAAGTCAAAAAACATATATAGAGTCTTTAGCGCTCAAATATAATATAGAAAATGCGAAATTATACAATACGCCAATGGAGATGAATCTAAAACTAGAACCTGCGAAGTCATTAAATGAAAATGTAAAGTATAGAAATTTGATAGGCGCACTGTTGTATGTAAGCTCAGGTACGAGACCGGACATAGCATTCAGCGTAAATTATCTTAGTAGATTTCAAAATAATTATGGAGAGGAACATTTTAAATATGCGATGAGAGTTTTAAAATACTTATTTCTAACTAGGAATTTAAAGCTAACCTACAAAAATAATTATAATGTAGATACGATGGACTGTTTTGTGGATGCCGATTGGGCAGGAGATGTTACTGATAGAAAGTCAACATCGGGCTTTGTAATAAAATTGTTTGGAAATGTAGTTTTTTGGAAAACGCGAAAACAGAGTACACTGACCAAGTCGTCTACATTTGCAGAATACATAGCATTATCAGAAGCTATAACCAAAGTAAACTTTATGCGTGGAATATTAAGATCTCTTGGAATAAAATTGAACAAACCGATTAAGGTATACGAAGATAATTCTGGTGCAATGTGTATAGCTAAATATGGAAACTACACCAAAAATTCTAAACATATTGAAGTGCAATACCACTATGTGAATGAAAACTATTTAGATGGTATTGTTGATATAGTAAAAATAGAGTCAGAAAATAATATCGCTAATGTATTCACGAAACCTTTAGGTAAAACAAAGTTTGAAATGTTTAGAAACAGACTAAGGATAAAATAATAACGGTAAAAAATGTTAGATATATGGAGTTGAATGTAAATATAAGGAGGCATGTTGAGTATTAGGGTACATTCACATTCAACTGTGACTGATACATGTAAACGATACCATAAGTTTAGACAGCGCCACCTAATGGATGTATGATGTGTGAAGTGTGCAGTTGTATGATTTTGATGTCTGTGTAAGCCTCGTGCGAGAACCTCTTTATTTGAATAAACCAGTTGGTGTGTTTAATACCTTAACCACGCCTTATTTATTTAATAGTTTGTTGTACGAAAAAAATGTTCAAACGAATGCTGCATCCTTCCTAGGGGGACAAATCTCTAGCGAGCAGGGCTCCCTGCTGTGCGCGCAGAAAAAAGGTCTCCGTGCCAATAGGCCCCTTTACCTAAAAGAATTGGGGAGCTCACGGAGACCTTTTTGATGATGATGTACAGGTCCTTGACTGAGAATTTACGACTTCCCGTCGTTGACCGATTCTAGACTTCGACTGTCTATTTATGCGAAATTCGAGAAGCTCCTCCAAGAGGTTACGTGATTTTACCCAAATTCCTCGATTAGTCTCGCCCATCTGGTTTCGTCAAGGATCTCTGTAGGAACCTTCCGTTATTTTCCTACTCATTCTAAGTCTAAGCTATCGTGCCCGAATAAAGAATATATGTATATGAAATACGCGGCTTTAACCTAAACGTTATGCTTTATATTCAAATTTCTCTCTCAGCGCCATTAATCGAACCTATATTGTGGTAACGCTATCATAACTATGTTCGCGTGATCAACGGGTCACGCTACACCTCCCCCCCCCTTATTAAAAAAGGTGTTTTCTATGGAAACAGCTTTTACGAAATACTCTATTCTATTTAGTTAATTACGTGTTAATTACGCGGCATGTAAATTGAGTCTAATTGAGTACTACCCAGCGGGTGTATACGCTTTAGTTTAATAACAATAAAATCCAGCTGGACATACACGCTTTTCTCACACACACACACACACGCGCGCGCGCGCGTACGTACACACACACAATATGAATACAAAGATTCTCAAGAGTAATAACTGTGACTGAACCGTACAACAACCCGAGCAAATTTAAACATAGACTGGCTTGGGTTTCTTGAAGAGCCATCCCTTTTATAAATTCATCAATCCATTATTCTGGATCTAATCTCTATGGGGTGACTGCATCTTCAAGCATTCTTCATATGAATACCTTTTGACGGGATGGAGAGTCTTCGATTCCCTTTTATCATTCTCTTAGCTCGATCATATTGCCCTACACATCCTGCCAGGCAATTAGTCACCAGCTTATTAATCATCAATCTCTTTCTTCAGCGATGAACACTCTTAAACGGATATTTACTCGCAACTTATATTTAATATTTAATTTTACATATAACATTATTAGAGTTAGTATAAGTATAAAAAAAAATTCAGAAATAATATATTATACATGATTATGATTAATTATTTTCGATGGCTGAACCACCGGACGTGACACTGGTTTAATTTACAGACGGCTTTAGTTTTTGAGATAATCGTAAAAAAAGAGAAGGAACAGAAACTGATTGAATTGAAAACTCACTTATTCAGCCGTGAATACAATTGTGCTGTTTCGAAATGTGTGCCACTGAGTCACTTGGTGACAAACTGCACAGGTGTCCTCAGGTGTACGACAATACCGAAAGCTAAGCGACGTACGGTCAGGTCAATGAACTGCACAGGTGGTGGTAGATATCTAGTAGTAGGTATACAACAACCTAAGGGATGTGCGGTCAAGGTCGCGTTTCATTTTGACTTTCAAATCGATAAATAAATTTTAATGAATCACATGTTTATTTCACACAGATGCCTTGAAATTTTTCCGCACTCATGTTCATTGTTCACATTTGTCAATGCATAGCTATGCACTAATAACAATCGTCGTATCCCTTGTATTGCAGCACAAATTACAACAATCAGATAATGCGATCACAAGACTGCAGATTTCATATATTTGCAGAAAAAATGAGTAGGTGCATTCAAGACAGTAGAGAGATTAAAATAATTTAAAAACACCATTGTATTATTTTGAACTTATCAAAATGAAGACAGGAAGAATCAAATATCTGTCTGGTTCCTGTCCCTTGTAATAGCGGCAGCCAACTTTCGTTTTGCATAAAGATCCGTAGTGTAGCGATTAGTTGAAATATGTTAAATGTGAACAATGAGTGTGGGAAAATTTCAAGGCATCTGAGTGAAATAAACATGTGATTTATCTATCGATTTGAAAGTAAAAATGAAAATGAAAGTGCGGATCGTTGCCTTGGCCGCTGCCTTGACCGCACATCCCTTAGGCTCTCGTACATGTAATACCTACTATCTACCCACCAGCTATGCAGCTCATTGACCAGAGACCGTACGTCCCTTGAACGAAAATTAACTACCAATTCATTAACTTTGTAATGTGTGATAAAACTGTGTGTAGAATAGTGTAGATATGTGTATTCATAGATATTTAGAACTCTATTTTTATATACACTACATTTTAAATTTGTTTTTTGTTAGTATGTATAATTAGTAATTTTTTTTACGTGCAGGCAACGGCTAAGAAATGCACCGTACCCCGTGAGTCGCGGTACCGTGGCCGAGGCAAGTACCTCAGGCGAATTAATGTCGTTCATTGACAATGATTGTCCACTGAACCGCTATAGAAAACGCGGAGTACACAGGACAATCAATGTGGGAGCTGCTGAAGGAAAACAATTCCGCAGACTCCGTAAATTTCACCGATGTCGCAGATTTAGCAGATTTCGCCGAAGAAGATGTCTAGATAACCGAAATCATCGAGGAGATCAACAATGAAGATGACAGCATAGTAGTAGAAACTGCCGAACAACCACAACCGGAGAAGGAACCAATTGACAAGGAAATAGTCTTCTCCGATGTTCGCATCATCTTGAAGCAGATGATCAAAAGCATTGGAGAAAACTCGGGACATGATTGTGGTAGCGACTATCTTGAGATAATAGGATGTACACGGAAAGATTTGGAGAATACTTATCGGATACAATGCCAGATGTGCAATTGCATCGAACGTGTACGATGTCTCCCACTAGATTACGGCACCCTGGATATCAACCGCAGCGCAATTGCCGTAAAAATGCTGACAGGAGGCGGCTTCAATCAACTGGAGGACATCATACTAGTCCTGAACGTGAAATGCATGACGAAGGAGTTGTTCCTAAAATGTCAAACGGAAGTCATCGATGGCCTCAAGAAGGCTGCGCGACAATCGATGAGAGATGCTGGGAAAAAAGAAAGAGGACTTGCCATTGCAGCAGGCGACGTTCATCCGAGACATAAAGAAATAGCGATAACTACAGCAGTCGCGGATGGCAGCTGGATGAAGAGATCATACCATGGCGGAAACTACAATTCCCTGTCTGGACAAGCAGCCATTATTGGAAGCCACACCAAGAAGGTCCTGTACGTCGAAGTGAAGAACAAGTTTTGCGTCATTTGCGAAAGAGCGGCGCGGAAGAGCGAAGCGCCACGCGAACACCGTTGTTATAAGAATTGGAGTCGCCAACAAAATTCGACAGGAATGGAAAGCGCTGCTATCTTGGAAGGATTTCAATCCAGTGTAGAAACGCACGGCCTAATATACGGGACATTAGTTGCCGATGGCGATAGCAGCGTATACAAAAGGATACGGGATGTTGATCCGTATAGTAAGTATGGGGTAGTAGTGAAGAAAACTGAATGCTCGAACCACCTGTTGCGAAATTTTTGCAACAAAATCAGAATGATAAGCGCAAGAGGCCCCCACGAGGAGCTGAGAGAAATTATAGCTAATCGTGTCTACAAGCTGCGCACCGGAATCAAGATTGCCGCAAAATACAGATTACAACAAGAAAACCTGAGCTTTTCGGATCGAGACAAACTTTTCAAAGATGACTTGAGTAACGTGATAAGTCACGTGTTCGGGGAACACAAAAAGTGTAAGGACTTGGCATACTTTTGCAAAAACCATTCTGACACCAACCACACTGACGTCCCGAAATTGAGAGCTAGTGGCTTATATGCACCAATGAAAGAGGCAATGCAGCGGATTAGAGATCATTCCAAAAGTTTACTGTGCGGGGAAGATAATAACTCAGTAGAATAAAGTAGGAATTGATTTTCGATCGTCTGGTTCTACAACAGTGAGATATTTTTCTTGGCGCTCTGGTTCGATCGGTTATGTTAATGAAAAACAAGGTGGTGTGTTTCGTCCTAGACCCGCTAGAGGACTCATCAGTAAGGCTAGCGGGTCTTACCTTAGACTCGTGGGTCAGATACATTGTGTGGAAAGTTATTAATATACTGATTGATGAAATTTCAGTTACTTGCGAGAACGTGTTTGACATTTTATCCATCTTGCGGGGCGTGGTCGTAACTAAATTGTTCAACGCGTATGCCAACCATTTTTGGTATGTCGTCTAAAACAGACGACGAAACACACCACCTTGTTTTTCATTAACATAACCGATCGAACCAGAGCGCCAAGAAAAATGTCTCACTGTTGTAGAACCAGACGATCAAAAATCAATTCCTACTTTATCAAACCCAAGGCGAAACATTTTTCCGAGATAACTCTGTTTAGACGACATCCCAAAAATGGTTGGCATACGCGTATGTATGTTGTATATATAAATGTATTCATTTTTTTGCAGATCAAACCAGGATGACCTAACCGAAGTAAAGTCGGTTCGGACAGTTCCTCTCCCGCCAGGGTCAAGGATCGGCGTGTAGGGAGAGTTGTAGTGAGGTGGACCTCGTACGACCTGTGCATTGCACCACCAAGCACAGGCGCACCGACGGGCATTGCACATGCCACCTGATTAATTTCGGGGGCATGGCTGAGGGAGTCCCCACACACCTCGGGGTTGCGATGATCCCGAGGCACGTCATAAAGATTAAACTCCCTATACGTTAAACAATAAAAAAAAAATTCTTAAAAATTTTTTATAAGGAATCCAAAAGACAACGGGAATAAAAAATTGGTAAGTACATATCGTCGTTTAGATAAAAATTTAAATAGATATTTGTTTATATAAATGTATTCATTTTTGCAGATCAAACCAGGATATCTAAAGAAGCGTAAGAAAATGGTATGTATCGTTGTATAGATTAAAATTGAAATAAATTTGAATTTTTATTCAAATTTATAATTAATGAATTAAGATATTTGTTTATATAAATGTATTCATTTTTGCAGATCAAACCAGGATGACCTAAAGAAGCGTAAGAAAATGGTATGTATCGTTGTTTAGATTAAAATTGAAATAAATTTGAATTCATTTATATAAAATTATTCATTTTTGCAGATCAAATCACACACACAGAATGACCTGAAGGAGAGTAAAAAATGGTATGTATCGTTGTTCAGATTAAAATTTAAATAAATTTAAATTTATTTATATAAATTTATTTATTTTCGCGCAGATGAAACCAGGGCGACCCGAATCAGTGTAAAAAATTGGTATGTATCATAGTTCAGATAAAAACTGAAATAGATATTTACTTATATAAATTTATTTATTTTTGCAGATCAAACCAGAATGATGAGGTAGCATTCGCCGCGCCGCGCCGGGAATCGAATGCGCCACCTTCAGATTTCACGTTTCGGTAAAACGTGTATTTCGAAGGAACGCATCGAATCGAATAGGCAGCTCACACGAACGGACTAGGGGTACGCTTGTGTGTAAGCGCGTACATAGTACATATACAGAAGCAACGTGAGGAGCCGATGCGTACGTCAGAGTGGGGGGCTGTTGTAAACTCTAGCTAAGGGAAGGATAGAACGGAAGATATTGCGATAGAATGGTGAGACAGGTATGAGTAACAAAATATATTTTAACGAAAACAGAAAAATTACAAAAGGAGAAATGAGATAAAATGGTATAATGATTGATGAATGAATACGGTCGGTGTGAAGCGCAAGTATCGCGAGTTCAACCGGGCGTAATGACTTGTAAATATCAGCGTGTCAGTATGACAGAGGAGAAATTACGAGAATTCCCCGAGAAGCAAATGTAGCTCTCTTTTATACCCGCGTGGGCCATCGGTTTTGGAAGGATTACGGAGTGGGGACTTTAAAAAGAACGTGTAGGATCGCAGCGACGTTCGTTAGATTAATGACCTAATAAACGGTGCTGCGGAGGAGACAAAGGAATAGGATAACGGAATTGGGGTAAGGAAAACATGATGCGATGGCCCACGGTACAATTTGACGGGTTCGATGAACGCTTCGATCCGGCAAGATTTACATCGGCGGTCGATCACCTCACCGGTTGTTGTCAATTCGCACAGCTAATGTCGCCGCGGCGATGAGCAAAAACTCTCGAACGTGTTCTTATGTCGCACCGGTGTCGATGGTGTCCAACACAAATACAAATAATGCGATCGCTTTGACGGTTCGGAATCGCCGTGCAGGTTAATACGAAAAAACTGGACTGCAGGTTTTTGAACAGGGGCAGAGCCAGCTGAGCCAGGCATTTGCGTGTTTAACAGTGTTACCACAAAAAACCTTTCTTTTTCTGCACAGAGGTTGGTAACATTGATAATATGGAAATAGCAAGCAACGCCATCTCGTGTACATCAGGCAGTGCGTGTTTCTCAGTGTTACCAAACTCTTTTTTTGCGCAGACGTTGATCACACTGATTTTCTAGTTACAAATCGAGCCTATACTACCCCCTTAAGGACGTGCGGGTATAGGGGCTGTGTTCCCCCACTCCCATGTCATTAGAGTGGGGATCGGCGGAAGCCGTAAGCAACGCCGAGCTCCCGCTCTATCTCTTGCGCTTCGACACCCGAGCTGGACGGTTGTCCGAGAAGTCCGCGTTTCAATTCTTTCGTATTCCTTCTCCCGACGGAACATAACCACGACGCTTGATAGTGGCGGCGTGTGGGCATCGGTAGGAGCGAGTCCCTCTACATCGTGCTACATCCAGGGGACCTCCAAATCCCACATTGGTGACCCCGACGTGATGTTCTTTGTCGGGCTGAAGGAGCGGACGCCTGAAAATTCGCTGTTCAGGGCGAAGAGTGTGCTGCGCAGTTTGCACACCACGTGCAAAACCCTTGGTCAGCACGTGGCCCATATTCTATCGGCGGCTCGGAAGCAGAGCATAAGCATCCGATTTAAGAAGAGAGTGCTGCAGGCATTCGATCTGTAATAGAGGAGATTCGAGGCCGACATTTTTGTCGCAACGGCAAGTCGTCATCGTCTTCCTGTGAACGTGGCCTGAATCCGCCATCTTGGCATCTTTCTTCGTGGGAACAAGACGTTGGGTGAGGATCTACGGGAGATAGCGTGAAGCCCCCGGCACCGGCGCCTTCCTTCGTTGCAGCCGTTCCTCGTCGTCGACGACGGATTCCTGGAGAACCAAGGAGGCAGTTCAGCGACGACAGCGTGGTGCCGACAGACACGTGGCAATCTCCCAATGGTCGCGTCTCCCCGGGGCTCTAGTTTGTGACAGTGTTAGTGAAACGCGTATTGCGTGCTAAGTGTTTGCGTGCGCGCTTTGAACTAATTAGTATGTAACATTTGCGTTAATTATAGTCGCGTCAGTGATTTTCTTACGCGCGGGTGCCATAGTTTTTTTTCTTTGCTATTGTGGCGTAACCTTCGCGCGTTCAAATCGGTCCGCCATATTGCTTCGCGCGTTCAAGACGGTTTAGTACATTGCTTCGTGCGTAATATTTTTTGTTGCCCGTCAATTTTGACACGTGTTAGTACGGCGACCGTAATTTTATATCGCGTGACGCGATTATCACATATAATTGCGAGTATCATTCTTGCGTTTCACACACAATAGCAATCTGCGTTATTCGCGGTACTAACAGTTTGAGTCTCGCGTTCTGTATCAGGGTTCACATTTTGAGTTGCGCGAGCTCGTCTTTCTTATTCGCGTTTGCGAGTCGCGTTTTTGCGTGTTTGAGTTTCTCGCGTATCGCGATTGGAATTTTTATACAGCTCAGGGTTTTGCGCAGTTTCTTAGCTCGGTGCGTGACCATGGTGTTGTAACACGCCCGAGTATAGAGGTGTTTACCGTTTCTTTTGCTATAGCCCTGAGTCTGTACTGTTGGCGCGTCGTCTTTTGTCTTCGCGTGTCTACGCCAAAGGACAGTTTTTTTTGCGTTTGTTTCCACGTTTAGCAGTTAGTATTTCAAACAGCTCAGGTTTGAGGACAAATCTGTAGCTTGGAGTGTGATCTTGTATTGTAACACACCCAAGGATTATAGTATTTACCTTTTTTTTTCTTAGTCCTTTTCACCTCAGACTGTATGGCGAGCGTGCGTCCTTCAGACCAACTCGTCGTCGGTTCGCGCGTGTTTATATACGCGGGAGCGTGGTTTTCGCAGAGGTAAAAGTTGTTTTTCCTTCCTCTATAGTTTGCGTTGGAATTGGTTCAAGATGTCCACCAGTGGCACTGGGCCGGCACCTAGCGGTGGCACTGGGCCGGCACCAAGTGGAGGCACTGGGCCGGCACCTGGGGGAAGTGGTAACTCAAATCATGTGGAGAATTACCGCGTCCCCAAGATGCCCCCATTTTATCATAACGATCCATCCTTGTGGTTCGCTCAAACAGAAGGCACGATGCGGGCAGCCCGCATCACCGCCGAAGCGACAATGGCTGATACCATAATGGCGGCAATAGATTACGATGTCGCGACGTGCGCAAAAGATCTTCTATTATTGTCTCCACGTCCTCCGGATATATTCCAACAGATTAAACGACGCATAATAGCGACGTATGGTCCATCTACGGAAACCAACCTCCGTTGCTTATTAAATGGACAGGTATTGTCTGACGGCAAGCCTTCCCTAATTCTAAATCGCCTGCGAAACTTAAACGATGGCACCTGCGACGATGCAGTCGTTCGTAGCGTATTTCTTGACCACCTGCCGGCTGGCCATCGTGCAATCCTTGCATCAACGTGGTTCACGGATTTAGACAAGTTAGCCGATGTTGCTGACAAGATAGCAGAGTCTGCTGGTCCTTCTGACCGTTCTGTATCTGCTGTGGCTCATCAAGCCTCATTAACCTGCGAAGCTCCAGTTACGCAGTCTTCTCTATCCTCCATTGAGAAGGAATTAAAACGTATCTCGGCGGATCTCGCCAAATTACGTATTAATGTGAATCGAATCCAAAAGCAGAGGTCACGCTCAGCAACGCCTGCGCGTCGCGGCCGTTCTAGATCGCGTGATCCTTCTGCAGGGCCAAAGTTATGCTGGTCTCATAGGAAATATCCGAAGAACCCTATGTCTTGCAAGGCTTGGTGCGACAAATATAGTACTTTCCAAGCGGGAAACTAAAAGAGCCTGCCGTGGCTGAGGCGGGTACGGAGGCTCATCCAAATACTCCCCGTCTCCATGTGCGCGATCGCACATCAGGAACTTTGTTCCTCATTGATACGGGCGCGGACCTGTCACTGGTTCCGGCCAGTCCGTTGATTCGTGGTAGTCCGTCAGGGTTAAAATTGATTGCGGCGAATAATACGTCCATTGACACATTCGGCGAATCCTTTAGGGCATTAGATCTTGGTCTTCGTCGACCAATTAATTGGAACTTTTGTATTGCCGCGGTGGCACACGCGATTATAGGGGCGGATCTGTTAAAACATTATGGGTTGTTGGTCGATCTTCGTTTAAAACGACTTGTAGACCCGCAGACAAACGTCTTCGCGGCGGCCTCCTCGCGACATTCTTCATATCAGTCAATTGGCACTGTTGTGCCCGAGTCGCGATTCTCAAAAATTCTATTGGATTACCCTGAGGTGTCGGGAACTTCGAAGCTCGCACCATCAAACAAGGCGGACGTTTTCCACCATATTTTGACAACTGGTCCTCCGGTATCGGAGAGACCGCGGCGTCTCAACGCGGAAAAATTGAAAGCCGCGAAAGAAGAGTTCAGGACATTAATGGAAGCGGGCATTTGTCGCCCTTCTTCCAGTCCGTGGGGCCAGTCCCATTCATTTGGTTCTAAAAAAAGACGGGACTTGGCGCATTTGTGGGGACTATCGAGGTCTGAACCGGGTAACCATCCCTGACAAGTACCCTACTCCTCACATCCACGATTTCTCTTCAAACTTGTATGGCAAGAAGATCTTTTTTTCATCACTGGATCTTCACAAAGCCTACAATCAAGTCCCTATGGCTCCTGAAGATGTTGAAAAGACGGCGGTGACCACACCATTTGGGTTATTTGAATTCTTATTCATGACGTTTGGTCTTAAAAGTGCCAGCCAGTCATTTCAACGTTTTCTCAATCGGGTACTAGGGGACCTTGATTTTGTCTTCATTTATATTGACGACATTTTGATAGCATCTAATTCCGAAGAGGAGCATGAGAATCATATTCGTCTGGTTCTTCAAAGGCTCCAAGAGCATTGTCTACGCATCAACCCGAGCAAATGTGTATTCGGGGTCGAAGAGATAGAGTTTCTCGGATATATGATTAACTCGAACGGTATTAAACCGCTGAAGTCAAAGGTAGAAGCCATTCTTCAGTTTCCTAAACCCAAGCGTGTGATTAATTTACGCCAATTTTTGGGTATAACTAACTTCTATAGGAGGAACACGAGACACGAGAGAAATACCTTGGACGAATGTCGCGAGGCAAGCCTTCGCGAAGACAAAGAAAGCCCTTGCCAAGGCAACCTTATTAGTGCATCCGCGGGTAGGGGCAGAGCTCCGAATTGTTTCGGATGCGTCCGATTTTGCAATGGGCGCAGCTCTTGAGCAGCAGGGGAAAAATTCTCTTTGGGAACCCCTTGCGTTTTTCTTGCCGCGCTACCGACAGTGCACGCGCAGTGGACGCAAGCACAAAAACAAACAAACGATGTCTGTGCCTGAAGATGACCTTCAGAACACATACGCGCCTATCGCGCGGACACGAAAGAAACGGGATTAACCACACTCGTATAAGACGGAAGGGAACGCACGAGCTCTGCGCGCCTATCGCATGAAAACGAAAGAAAATTTCGCGACTATCGCACGAAAACAGACGTGAAACGTTGCCTACGAAACGGAAGGATTACCCACGGAGAACGCACACACACTTGCCAACCGGCTCGAACGCACCGCGGGCACACACAAACACTAAGGACATAAAATGGCGGCGGCCCACGCCAACGTCCCGCGTAGATCCCACGACGCTTCCAGGGACGATGTCCAAATCCCGATGCAGGCAGCTCCGCACTGGAACAGGACGAAATTGCTCGGGTCTCCTGTAGAAAATGCGCCGGTGACGGTAGCGTCACGCAAACCCTCACAAGGCACCCAGGAGAATCCCGCGTCGCTGTCCAAGATAGCGGACCCACGCCGCGCCACCGGCGAAACCGCCAAAACATCCAGTATCTAATGGACTGGCTAAATCCAACAGGATTCAGCGGCCGTCGATCGCCTCTCGCCCTAATCGAACAGCAAATCTTCCCAGCAAGGAAGGCTTCTTCTTCCTGCGACGTCAGGAGTGTGACCCCGCCTTTCAAACGGGTGACCGATGGCCGACACCGTTAATCCGCCGCAACTCAAGATAATTTTTCCCGAATAATCCCAAAGGGATCACGTCGGGGTCACCACTTGTAGGGTTAATGGAAGGATGTACCACCGGAATGGTGATCACTGGTGGGCGCCCTACTTGCCTGTCGGGTTCAACTGGGTATAGTAGAAGAAAATCACTCGGACTAGTTTTATGTCCGCTTCACTCAGCGGCCAGAGCAAGAAGAAAGAGCGGGACTCGGCGTCGCAACATGGCGGCGCCAATCCCCACTACGCCGCGCGAGGGAGCAGGGGAAACCAAGTCCCCACATTAGTGGGACCGTGCTGCCATCTTACGAAGGCAGAATTCAGGACCGAACTGAATAGAATATGGAAATAGCAAGCAACTCCATCTCGTGTTCATTAGGCAGTTGCGTATTTATCAGTGTTACCAAATTTTTCCCCCATAAAGATTTTCATTACCATGAACAGTAAATGCTCGTTCGTTGCGATGATGCCTGGGGATTGAGGTAGCAACGAGCGAATAGGAAAGCCTTTTTTGATTTATGACTGCATCTAGACACACGCCGACCGCGCCGAGCGAGACTTCAATAGACAGCCGAACGTATAGAAGGACAGAGTGACATACGGTTCGCGTGACCGAAGCGTGTCGCCGTCGCCGGCACAATTTACAGGCCCGCGAGTTCTTACAATGTATGTAATGGCAGTGATGGAATTGTTCATTTTCCATTAG
>CM052290.1:2101-13571 GCA_028455765.1 Lasioglossum oenotherae
TTTTTTAATGGCTGTGTTATATCTAGAGAGAAATTTAATAATTGTCTTCCCAATAACAATTCCAAAATTACCCCCGACAATAATCCCAGAAAAATTATTAGACGAACAATGTTTTTTGCTAGAACAATAACGTCCGTCTTCATTTTTATCGTTGTTAGGACAAGTATTCGTACTGTTCAAGACAGTACGCTCGTTGAGAGTGCGAGGGGATCAACGATACTGCACGGAAAGACATGTATTATGGATATTATTTTCTCAATAAAATTCTATGAAAAATAAAATAGTTCTCTCGACAACTTTTATTGCTAGAATCACAAACAAATAACTCGTAATAGAAGAATCGTTTAAGTATTTTCAATGAAACGTCGACGATTCGTATTTCGCTAATTATATTTATTGACCCAATACTTCAATCATCTAAGTACTATCGGTGAAAGACTTGATATATAGGGACATTCAGAACTGTACATTTGTTTGTATGTTACAGAATTATTGCAGTTCGTATACATGTACAATCTAACATTTGTTTTACAACGAACTCATGAGAAAATGTTCAAAGTCTATGGGACATCGGTAACCAAGGATTAAAATTCTATTTCATTATGTTTGTTCGGTTCACGTGTTACGTATTAAGTATTCAGAAAAAATTTGCCGCACTTTAAACGTTGCACTTTAAAATATACTATCGAATTAGAGGTAACTTAATTTACATATAAAATATTGCACTTCCTTGAACGGTTGTTCCCTTTTTTTCAACATTCAAACTATCACGAAAAGGGGTAAGCAATGCAATAATCATTTAAAATTTATAATACGAATATTTTCAACGTAGCTATACTAGTTTTGCCATTCTCGTCGTTGGCTATACTAAACGTAGCTATACTAGATCCTACTACAAAATAGGAAGTTAAGAAAACGCACGGCAGTAATAATTCTCAAATAAATGGATCATTACGATCTACATGAAGATAGATTTCAAATAAAATTACGGGCAAAGTCTAAAAATCAAATCCACGGGATTAGATCTTTTTAATTAATAATAAGATGTGACCTGTTCTTATTATTTTATCATGAACTTTAACTTTTCGTTCACCGTCTTCATTTAGTTCGTACTAATCGTACAATTTTAATAATAACAATTATGTGTATATATATATATATATATATATATATATATATATATATATATATATTTGTACAATTTAATTTCACTATTTGCATCGATTAATTGTTGGAATCTATTCGAGTAAACTCAAATATAATGTCATCCAATTTTCGTTTCTCTACCGTATCGTGTTCGATTTCGATGCAAGTTTCTTAATTTATAGATAAATTGATCATCTAATTGGAAAATTAGATACAAGTCCACGAAGAATCACAACAACATGTTATTTATATTACCAAGACGTCGATTCCGATCTTCAACGAGATCTGTTATCCAATATACGATTCTAGCATTATAGTTCGAGGACTCTATATACTTCTTCTCTATTATACATCGTTAATATAACAACTACTGTACATGTTATACTTTCCATACCAGTCTGTACGGTTGATTAACAAATACTGACTTCGTGTGGGTATAACATATTTTTTATAGCCGTTCTCGACCCGATATCGTAATCTCTCTGTTGAATTAAAAATTGTTCATCCATCGTAGATGTATAACAGGTATGATAAAACAGAAGTGTTTACGTTAAAACGATTATCAATTTTGTGTAAAACGTGCAGTCCTAAAAACCGTATTAACTAACATTACCAACCATGAAATGCGTTGTATCATTTGTGATAATTGACAACGAATTTTAGAAGGACTAAAAGCGTATGGCTCCGGCTCTCTGTGTGTTTTACGTACTCTGTGAAATTTCAAATTGATTCGCCATCTAACCATCGTTCAATCAAATCTATTCGACCGAAAAGTATAAAAACAAATCGTTTGTCTCGTTCAGTTCTTTCTCTTTCAGTTGTAATCGGTGTATGTGAATCGTGAACGTTAATTACACGTTAAAACATGCATGTAGTACTAACTGCCTCTAACTACACTCGATCTACCAATTAGAAAGTAACATTAGAATCGTAACAAGTCTGTGATGTTGAATGATCGAATCTAAGAACGTCGAAGCACAACGTCCATTCGCTTCTATAATTAAGAAAGATTCTGTTAAAAATAGTGGAACACGTCAAAGTCTGTTCCTACAGTGAGTATGTTCAATTTCAGTGTGCGTAGTATAATCTTCGGATATCGCATGAAAGACTTGCAAAGTCGCGAGCAATAGAAAACGCTATTACACCACAGAAACCATCTACGCTCGTAAGTAATGTAAAAAGTATTATTTAGAGGTGATAGAGAGCTTGGATCCTGTGTCTACTATGTTTCTCGGGTACGATATTCCAGTTTCCAGTAACAACTATTTCTACAAGTGGTTCGATCGATTGAGAAAAAATCCGTTTTTATAATCTGAGTCTTTCGAGCTAGGGGGAAATCTATATACACGAATTTACGTTACATCGAATCTCGGATACGTACGTCTCAGCCATTGTTCTTCTTGACCAGTATTCCCAATGCCCGCGGTATGCACAACGGGCACAGTATTTCCGGTTTCGATGTCTGAGATAACATTTTTCCTAAGTACTGAGCTGTACATGGAAGAACCAGCGAGTCGGATGCCAACAATTCCGTTTCCATCGTCGGAATCATTTCGGTTTGATACGTGGCCATTGGGAAATGATGGCCACACGTGAATACCATCGTGTTCTCTTCCGTTTCAAGGAATCTATACACAGCGTCCGGGTCCTGAGTACAAAAATCTTTCCTTTCAAATTCTTCTGGTTTTTCGTTTCGAGTCGCAGTTTCGAATTACAGTGTTTTATCGATATCGTATAAAGATAATAAATAATTAGGATTTACCTTTATATGTACGAATGACCTGGAATCGTCCGTCTCGATGGACATAGTGCTTATGACACCCTCTATCATTTGCTTTGACGTATTGTTTGCAATTGAGCCAGGATACCCGGTAAGCGGAGGTCCATAATGATCAGCGGTTAACGAAGACAGTAGTTTAATGAACTCGGGAGTAGGTTTATCTGCAGCGTAAAAAGTATATTAAACGACTCGATCCAATATTTAACAATGTCCGACAATAACGAGATTACCTTGACCAATATGATGTAACAACAAGGAACACACTTGGAGACAAAATTTCGAAGAGAAGAAGTTCATCGCTGTAAAGCTCTTGACTTCCGTGTCGTTCTTGTTAGTGTCCAAGTACTTCTCCATTACCTCTTGACTGCCAAAACATTTCGAGAATGAGTAATCGGAATGCAACAGTATTGAGAAAAGAAAAATTATTTCTATCGTACTAGTCCTACCAAAATAGCAACAATCCAAGCGGATAGAAAATCGATTCGATACGATCCAAGAAAGTGGTCTCTATACAGTGTATCGGCAGGTCGTGTTCTATCCAAAAATCTAGGATGTCCTGTAGTAATTTACACTTCATCGTATCAGTCTCGTTCTCCATTTCGCTTAGGAAGAATTTCACTACTTTCACAGCCTCGTTGGTTACGTTGTCTTGCCTAGAACGTGACGTTTTCCTGTCGTGATAATTTTCTTTTCTGCTCATCCGGCACGTTTCGTCCCGATCGATACTCTCTTTAACGGGCGTAGTAGGTAACGAAGAATCTCCCATGGATCCAGTTGCCTTCTCCTCTTGAGAAATAATATCCTCCATCCATTCTTGCGAATCGGAACCAACGTCGGAGTCATAAGTATCCTCGAAGATACCTAGAGGCGCTTTGTCGCATTTCATTTCCCTGCACAACTCCTCGGAGCCACCCTGGCAGTCGAAAGTGAACAACTCTTGCTGCAGTAACTGCAGACTGTTCAGAGATTTACTCGCGGGGATTTTCATCTTGTTTTTAGCGGCACAATCCTCCACGGAATCGATTAAATTCTTTTCCACCTGCTTATTGAACAGCTCGGTATTCTTCTTAACATTCCGATTCGACGAGGACGACTGTCTTTTTTTTGTATCCGAACTCTCCTCGGTCCTATTCTCAGACCTGTCGCATATACTGTCGCAAGACTTCGATCTTGAGCAAGGCTGCAAGCTCAGCGCGTGCAGTATTTTCAATTGATACGAAAGCGCATCGGAAAGATTGTGCTGGAGCATGGCTATCTTTGAGCAAGCCTGATAATTTCCTAACTCGATCGACTACAAATCAAATATCGTATATTCAGCTAGATACGTTCAAGAAAAATTTGCAGGATCAAAAAAGACCAACCTTGTCCATAATTCTAGAAGAGTCGTACAATCCACAGAAATATTCTAACGCGTAATGCAGCGTCGCCTCGCCCGGTGATCTCTCGATGACGCTCAACGGGCGAATCATACCTGCAAGAGAGGGTAAATCGTAACTTTGGTAGGAGATTATGGGAGCAGGGATATTAGGAACTTGGCTAGGTACGTCCAATGCGACGTGCGTGGAGTTAAGAACTCTCACAACCCTCTTCTTAATTACGACAAGCTTGTCATCGCAGTCGCGACTATCTTTCGGTGGGAGCCGACCTAATTGTGCTCTTCTATTGTTGCCCCAAGCCAATACAGTGCCTCCTGCAACAGTACGCGATGTATATCTAATTCGAAAAACTAACGTTGCACAATATTTCTACCTGGTTGAATCGCAACGGTGTAATCGTATCCGCAAGAGACCCCTACGGTTTTAATAACGGGACTCTCTCGCTCTTTCACTTCGTGGCTCTCCGTTTGGAACGATTTAACTTCCCCATTCGTATTTCCGTTTCTGTCGTTGCTCGCCTCCGGTAATTCTTGATCATCGTCCCTTCGGTCGTAAGCGTTATGTCTCGGGGGCACTTGTGCGAAGATAGATGCAGGATTGTAATTTAGAGCCGTTGGAATAGGTACATCTCTTTTGGTACCGTTGCCTATTTGACCATCCAAATTTCTACCCCATGCGTACAGAGACCCGTCCTTCGTCACCAGAGCGTTGTGATGACAGCCGGTCGATATCTGTCGCAACATATTCAAGTTACATAAAATTATTTTAATCAAACTTCCCGAGGTGCTTTGTTATGCGCTGACCTGCACGATGTCTCCTCTCACCAAACTGGTGTCTACCAGAGCCGGCTTCAAATGCGCTTCGTTCTCCTCCAGCGATCCCATATCTACGTTCTTCAAACACATGTCTAACTGTTTCCTTCGGGAGTCTGTAGTACCCCTCTGTTGTGCATTTTCATTTTGTGCATTACTGTCCAAAGCCTCTTCGCCGGTGTTGTCATTTCCATGATCTACTTTCTCGAACTCGTCGATGTTTTCAAATTGTTTCACTATAACATCCCGTTGCTCCAATATTCGAGTTCTCTTTTGCGTTTGTGCTTGCAGACGAAGAACTTGAGGACTGGCGCCCCATACGTACAATCGATTTGTATAACTAACGGCAAGCTGAAAAAAATGCAACAAATGGATTTCCAGTTGGACAAAGTATGATGGTCGTTGAGCGACGCACGACTGTATTGCAAAGATAACTACGAATGCAACTTACATTGTGAAAGTACCCAGTTGCAACGAGAGATATCTTCTCCGGTAATAAAACTTTCATTGGCACTGAACTCTTAACATTACTCCCTATGCCTAACTGTCCGAATACGTTGCAACCGAAAGCATACACAACACCCTCGGTCGAAAGGGCCAGTGTATGCGCGTGGCCGGCACTAATACTGCGTACAACTACACCGAGTAACGACGTAACCAACGTGGGGGTCAATTTCTCATCGGTGGTACCGTGGCCCAGTTGACCATGAACTCCCCAACCCCATGTGAACACCCTACCGTCGGAAGTCAACGCGACAGAATGGTATTGCCCGGCGACTGCGTCGACAATGATTTCTTGAGCTAGAGCTGTGACCAATTCTGGAGTCGACGACTGCAGAACTTTGCCTAAACCTAACTGACCGAACTGACTTGATCCCCAGGCGTAAACGCCGTTATTGGTTACTGCTAGCGTGTGACAATGGCCACAGGAAACACTGAACACCTCCAGTTCCATGCTTCGGAAGAAGGGTATCGATTGAGGTGTGCCATACCGCAACAGAGATAGATCGGTTCCTAATAAATATGAAAAATAATGATCGATAACAGGTGGAACAACTAAATAAATTATAGTTTCCAAAGGCTTACCTAAACACCCCTGTACAGAGCTACCCCATGTATAAACGTTCCCGTTTCTGATGAGAACGACGTGACAAAATCCAGTGCAGAGTGCCCTCCTCTTGAAATCCGCGATGCAATTAGGTCTGTGTGGATCCTGTTTGAAAACGTAAATTAGATTTCGACACAGTTGCGCCGCTGCGGTACTTTCGTAAGAGGACTGTTCCATGTAAACGAGTAAAAAAGTTTATTGGAAACCTTCTTATGTAGTAGCAGCTCGGTGTTGCACGTGAGGATCGGTTCCTGATGCAGAATCGACTTCTTACAGATTAAAGTCAGTAAAACGAGTAAAAAAGTTTCTATGATTTCTTCTACCAACGCATCAGCCTCCTCCTGCGAAAGAATGGAAAGATGTGTAACATTGCGTGACCGTACCCTGATAAATGTTGTACTTACATTTTCCACGAGATCGATAGAATCGCATTGACTAGATTGCGAGCTGTGCGAAGTGGTTCTATGGCGCAGCCTGCAGTGAACTATTCTAGGTCTTATCACTGGATTCGTTGGATCGTAAAGTGTTACTAATCTCTAATTTTCAACAACAAATAACATTTATTAATTAGAAAGGCGAAATAAAAATCGCCCGGGAGCGAATATAAACAACCAGATGTTTACCTGAAGTACAAAAATTTGAGAGTCTTGAAGATTATCGAGAATAAAGGACATGTGACTTCTAGCTAACTCAGGATTTACTAACATGGCTTGCATCAAGCTCGGTTCACTTATGCATATCAATAAACCATCTAAAATCGACAAAACATTTATATAGGCCATGCAGACTGTGTCTAAAGTGTACGGTAAACGCATTAATAGTATAGTACGTTACATGATGTCGGATGAAAATTGTTCGCGCTAAAAGAATGTATTGTCTTTGTGAGCACTTCTAACATTTGTCCGTAAACGCATTTCTGCGTTGCCAAGTGATGCAACACCTCCCATAGACACGTTTGTCCGGCAATATTAATCACCAACAATTCGTCGTAGAAGGAGTTTGTCGACAGGAAATACCTGCGTTTCAAATGGTTTTTCCAGATTAGAGCTCGCGCGATTAAAGGTCGATTCATACTATCCGCACAGGCACGTATAAACCGACCTTAATACGCGTGCAAATTATTCGGAAACTTACAAAAATTCTTTGTAAATAATTCTAGATTTTTGAGCTGGAATTCTGAGCGTCATTTCGATAAAAGCGAGCACGCATAAATTAGAAAGGTGGATTCTTGTTGTAACAGGCAATTTACTGCTTGTCGGTGATGCTAAACAGTGCGTAAGGCAACTTAACAGGTCCGCTGTATATCCAGCGGATGCACATTTCAATATACCCTTCAATAGTCTGCACTGAAAGAAGATACATTTCGTGAATTAGTAACTCTCTCGTTCAGTACGAGAGACCTAACTCGATCACCTCGAATAACTTGTAAATTATGCGTTTCATAAAAAATTACTTACTTTCGACAATTTGTAGCAAGCTACAGCACGCGACGATTGTTTATTCGATAGAAGAATATCACCAGCTTTCTCTAGCAACCTCTGCGCATTAATACCGAATACTATTGCCAGTTTTATCGCTTTCTCCGGATCGTTGTCTTTCAGGACTAACTCCATGAAAACCGATAACACCGACTTCCTGTAAAAATGTATACCATTATAATTTTCTATTAGAACGACGACGTGGTACAGACACGTAGCCACCAACCTCAGAATAACTTTGTACACAGAATGATTTGTTACAATTATACAAGTATCCACATGAGGTAAATCGATTTTAATATCTTTTACACCCTTTGGTAACGTGTATTTGCCTCTAGTATCACGAGTGGTTGGTTTATTCGTATTGTCAATAGCTCTATACACAGCAAGTATCACTTCTTTACTATTCACTAAAGAAAAGTGACCAACAATGCACTCTGGATTAAATTTACAATTATCGTTTGTACGTGTTTCAGATAACCTGTTTGATATTACATACATTACACGCTGACTGGCGTCAGTGATAAAGAAAAAATGTTGCGTTAATAAAACATTTCTACAAGACTCGAATACTTTATGCACCGATAAAGGTACAGTAGAAAAATCAGGCCCGTGCACCTAAAACAAAAACAGTTTTTTGAACATCTTGCTTATCTCATCAAATTACAAGCTTTTATCGATGATGCCTTACTGTTATATGATTTGTGATAGAATGGTAACACGTGTACAGCTGGCGGCCGTCTCTATCAAACTGAAACATGAGAAAAGTTTCTTTCGATATCGGTTCCGGAGTCATTTGATTCTGATTTACTTCTACGCATGTGTCGATGTTGACGATTGCATTGTGATTATGTCGGTTGCCCGTGATATCTGTAAAATAAAAGGAATCGAATGAATTCGGTTCCCACTGCTTCCCAAACGAATAAACAATACAATTATAAATGTTCACCTAAAGTCTGATTTTTTGTTTCAAGTATCTTTTGCCTGAGTAAAGCAATCTTCTCCACCGACAATTGTTTGAGTCCTTGCAATCTGGATCTAGTAGTAGCGAATGATCTGGTGTCATCATAAATTGTTTCGTTCGTGTTCAATGTATTGTAGGAGTTACTAATTTCTAAGTGATTCAAACAATTATACGTGTGCTGTTCTAAAAGCAGTCGCCACTGCTGGTTAGACTGGCTCGTTATCAAAAGAGACACGCTATCGTTGCTTTCGTCACGACATATGCGAAGACTAACGATATTTCCATTAATATGAGTAACATTTGTTTGATAACCAGTCTCAAGATTTATGAATACTATCTCTCCATATTCAGTGCCGATAATCCCAATTTCAGCAGGTGTTGCCATATCGTGCCACCACGCTATAGCGGTAGGCCTGAACAAATGAAATCGTTAAGATTGAAACATATGTTACGTGGAATTATGTATTCTATATGAACACATACTTTGAATGAGACGATTGCGAACTAATCGAAGGGAAAGATGTTATATCGTCGCTAGTCCATCTTTCGTCGGCGTCGCAGTTTTCCTCGACTAAACACAAAGTAGGAATTATGTATACGGATCCGTCGATGCTCGTACAGAGCAACCATCTCCCAAAATAATCGAAACATAAGGCCGAGATTTGTTTATGAGGCCCTAGGAACCAAGGAATCCTTTTAATTATCGGATTACATGTAGACTCTTTCTTGTAGTACAAAAAGATCTCTGCATTGCAAGTTGTAAACGCTAAGAGCAACTTCTTTTCGTGTTCACAGTGAGCGCTCTGTTGTATTTCTGTTGCTTTCATCAAACATTGCAGCTTGAATAGGCTTTTATCGTTGAAACTTGTCATTGGCTGATAGCCTTCTGTTCCTACTTCTGAAATCATTATACCCGTGGTAACCGATCAATCCAAAAACTACCTGCAACGCAAGATATAAATGTTTAATCTTGTAAACACGTGATACACACACACACACAAATGTTATAAATATTTTCTAGAACGTAGAAAACTGAAATTTCGAATTGACTCGGTTAAGAACGATTTGAAATACAATTTTGGCGTTCGAATCTTTCATAGAAATATGTTACAAGTTTCTATGGATGTTTAAGAACGTGCTTCGTAAATTACTCGTAATCTTCGCGGAAGGGAAATGTGTAAAATTTACGTGGAGAACGATGTACGCTGTCAGTTACCTGCTCTTACGATCGCGTAACATAGCGTTTCAAATATATCGGATATTGCGTGTCGTTGCGCCTGTGTTTATATTTTTGAAAAATAATATAGTTGGTCGGAAGAAGAGAGCTTCGTCTGCGAAGAAATTCTTGTTGTGCTAAAAATAAATTATTGCAAAAGTAACCTAAGCTAAGAGTCGCATCGCGCATTCCGCTCGAACCTGCTATTCTTTTGCGTGAAACAAACAAGAAGAATCAATTATTCACCGAGCATTACATCTTTTACAATAACACTGCCGTCAAATTCCCAAACGTCAGAATATCAAGGTTAGATTACATATAATCACCGGTGCTGCCACAATAAGAGAGCTAACGCCACCAGCTTGTTGCATTCAATTTTCAAATCGACATTATTACACCAATTATTACACGCCAACGATACCATTACACTGCGCTTCAACGAAGGCAAGTATTTAATTATTACGTCGAGCCACTTTTTCGCCGTCCGTTTTTGTCACTTGTATGAAATTTATGAAGCAATAACTGGCAATAACCAGGCAATAACATTGTAGCGTGACCCGTTGATCACGCGAACATAGTTACGAATAGCGCTACTGCCCTGTATGTTCGATTAATGGCGCTGAGAGGGAAATTTGAATATAAAACGTAATGTTGCAAGCCATATATTTCACACATATACACATATTTTATTCAGGCACGATAGCTTAGGCTTAGAATAAGTAGGGAAACAAGAGGTTTCCACAGAGATCCTTGATGAAACCAGATGGGCGAGACTAATCGAGGAATTTGGGTAAAGTTATATACGTAACCTCTTGGAGGAGCTTCTCCAATTTCGCATAAATAGACAGTCGAAGTCTAGAATCGGTCGAGGACAGGAAGTCGTAAATTCTCAGTCAAGGACCTCTTGGGACTCCCTCGGACCTCTCTCTCGCTCGGTCCCACGACCCTTGTTTTGGCGGGCCTTCACCCTCGCGTGTACCCCACTCTCGTGTGCGCGCTATTGAGGCACCGCCACCACCAATCACCATCGAGCAGCAACCAAAGACGAGCCACCCGACGAATCAACGTTCAGCTGGAAGATCCGAATTTTCCTATTGGCTAAGGAAAAGGATGCTGGAAGAAGATAAAACTTCAGGACGAGGCAAATACGAGGCAGATAGAATTCTCAGATCATAGAGTCGACAACTAAAAGTTCAATTAAATAAAGTCTATATTTATTTTTCCTTTACATTACATTGTTCAGAGTTATTTTCTGCAAACCTTCCACGAGCAGAGTGCTTCAGCGCTCCACGGGCACCCGAACCCAGCAAATTCCCTAATCCCACCACACTGCGACTGAATGCGACGTAACAACATCAAATGATCATATTTTTTGTGCGTGCAAGCACCGAGACTGCCAGCCCCTGTGTTAAACTGCGGGACGGGTAACCGGGCGCGACGGGCGCGGGGATAACGTGAAAGTTACAGTGATCTGATATACCACAGCGCTAAAAGTTCCACCAGAGAGTATATGAGAGTGCTCACGCCCGGGTTTTGGCCGTGCTGTAGGATAGAGGGTAGATGATATACTCGGAGAGAATCAGAAGCTTC
>CM052290.1:13671-24718 GCA_028455765.1 Lasioglossum oenotherae
AAATGATTTTTTGATTTTCGATTAATTGTTGTGTTTCGCCTTTCTTTTATTTTCCAGTCCATAGTTAAATTCCGACTTCTAAACTAAATATAATTTCTAAAAGTCCTAAGTAAATAGTACCTTGTACATACATTTTCTAGTTTGTTGGAAGTAGAGCTTAAATGTTGTTCCATCTTTTTTGTTTAAATAAAAAATAAAATTAGTTATTCCGTACAACATGTCTACTTCTGCAATCCTGTCTTTTATTTGACCTTATTAAATAATTATATTTTGCAGTTATTTTAATACAGGATATTTCCTTCATTTCGTGAAAGTAATGAATCTTAGTTACATATTTTATATGTATAAAACAATATAAATTGTTCGTTCTGATTAAGGCCACAGGCGATGTACGTTATTGTCCGGACCAAAGAGAATTAGATCTAATCCTCGTTGGTCCGGACTGAGTGTGGAGACAGGTTCTTATCCGGACTGAGTGTGGAGACGGGTTCTTGTCCGGACTAAAAGAGATGATGGCAGCCAAAAGTGGCACTGCCAAAACCCGGGCGTGATCACTCTCATATATTCTCTGATACAAGGATAGACCTATCACCAAATGTATTTTTTCGGCCATCTTTGCGTAGGCCATATGGCCTCTTTTTCTTGTCATTTCCTGTATTACCAACTCAGTTTTGGAGCACCAGGCAGGATCTCGTCGGGGCTGCTGACAGCTAAAATAGGGCACCGACGAGATACTATCACCGACGAGATACTATTAATAGTATCTCGTCTGTGGTCTGGATCGCGTCTCTTCACGTGGGGAACTAGAGATCCACGTTATCGACATCGGCCACATTCGGTGTTTTCTTACGTCCTCTAGGATGTATTGTGGCTGGAGTAAGAAACAGAAGGCCACCGACGCGACGCTTTTATTTTTGCAGATATAGGTGTACATCGCAAGAAACGTAATGGCTACAGAAGGCAATTACTAATTTTGTAATTACGTGACTTTGCCGCGCGACTTTACCGACCGAACGAAAGGTCGAGGTTAGTCGAAAGAACGACCACGGATGGAGCTGCGATGGCGATTGGCGAATCAATGGTAGCGAATCGGCCGTGAATGGGAATGGGGCGACTGGGGGCGACCGCAGAAGCAAAACGGTCGTTTCGCGTTGTTTCGCGTCCGATACATCTCGAGGCTCGAGGTAGTCGAGGCGGTTCTCGATAGCGCGTGCATCGGCGAATCGTGGAACGGGTATCGATAGACGGCACGGCATATCCCCACGCACGGCGCACGGCCATCGGGGAGCGTAGAAAGTGCTGGTGCTGGTTACGGATGTCGAACAGGTGTCCCCACTTCGCCATCCTAACCTCAGCGATGCTCAGTGGCTCTGCAGTGTCGGATGTACACGTATGTGCGACGCACGGGATGTGCCTCTGGAGGTGTTCTCGTTACTAGGTCACAAGAAGGTGTGTATCAATGAGATTTGTAGTAATCCAGCGCCCCGCTGCCGGAAGGCGGTCGTACGCCACGGGAGCGGTACGCGTGTGACACGGCGAGATGCGAGATTCCCCGGCTGATCGGCTCTCGTCTTTCGCATTAAGTAACTCTCGAGAGTGCGTTCGTTCGAACTTCGAATCCTGAATCGTGTCCAGTCGCACCTGGCGCTTCCGAGAGTCCTGCTCCCACTCTCGTCCAGCTTCACGGATCCGATATTCACGGCAGGCAAGATCGCGGCGATCCGTTCCGTGTGCCCGGGATCCTCGAAGCGTCGAACAGTTACGCGTGTAAGGAATTCTGCGCCGCGCCGGCATCGTCTAAATATACAGTGTGTACATCCAGTAACCGATCTCCCGACAGTGAACCTCTGAATCCCGGACCTCTGCGTGGCTTTTCAACTACACCGTCGATCACGATCCACCGGAGCCTAGGTAAATAGATCCGAGCAAATGTTCTTCCCCCGAGTGACACGCGACCGATCTCCCCCAACCATGTGGTGTGCAAGTTAACGATGCTGCGTGGATAGATGTATGCGTGGTATGCGAGCGTGTCTCTCTCGCTTAACCCCTTATACGGACCTAGCACACCTGGAACAGAGATATGCCTTTATCGTGAAATGTTTTCGGTCGGAGGTCAAGAACGACGTGTCGACTGTTTTCTTTTCGTTATTTTCTTTTTCAATGCAGAAGTGTGCGGAGATAGCGTTTTTTGCCTCGTGAACGGGACTGTTCGATATACTGTAGCATGTGTGCGAAGAGCTAACGCGTGGCAAGATTGTTTTCTCGCTTCGCCCACTTTGCGATCCCTCGTGCGTGAGTATATGTGCCGAGTGGAACGAATACGGTGACGTTATCGAGAGCTACACATACATGTTTGAGCGGTCTCTTGAAATTCGAACTACGAGCTGTCTCGAAACGCGGGTTCGGTGATCAGTGAACTATACTTCCACTATGAAGTACATATGTACTATTTATGATCATTGTTGTTGACGGCTCGGATGGATGGTTGAGTCGAAGCGTTAGATTTCGGAGGAGGAGTAAGATGGATTGGTTCGAGAATACGCATGGAGTTGCTAGTCGACTCCGCGTGGAATTCTTGCAGTATTCTTACTTTTAGTGGTTTAGCAAACAGGGGTAGCAAGACCCCCTTTGCTTTTAGGAAGCTGGAAAAATTACTTGTTCGTTTCTTTTACAAATCGGTGTGCCAGATTCGATCGCGACCCCCTAACTTTGCGGGTTACTTCCATCCCCAAGTGTGACCGATAGAAAAATCCGGGTAGAATATTTGTACACGTTCGCGTAGCTCGGAAGTGGAGGGTGATACCCCCCGTAGGTTACCGTATTCGCTCCACCCGCAGTGTACCCTCGCCTCGTGTTCGATTCCCCGTGGAACCGGACCCGCGAATTCTGTCTGGTTCTTCTTGTTGCTCCTGGAACCAGTAATCTTACTCCGCCGGCTACGTCAGGGTTCCGTTTAAAGGAATGCGGCACACCTGCTCATCTTTTACTGTAATCCCAAGGTCCGGACTCCTCTCCCCTTGCTCGAACTTCGTTTCAAAAACTGTAGTACAAGCAAGCCTCGAGTCACCTACAGATCTGCTCTATTATTCTAATCGTTCAAGAATCGTCTCTACGATTTTAACCGAACATCCTCTGTCACGGGTGGTATTGGACATACGGTTTTTCGGTAGGTGAAACTGCTGTGCGAAGTTCCATCCCAATCCACGCAGAATCAAAATACATATGTAGTTGCTCAAGAATCGAACGGATTTTCGAACGCCCGAGGGCGTTTGTATCGTTTTCTTCTAGAAAATCTCAGCTCGGAGGTCATTAACGAATATCATTCATAGTTTTACTATTACTCATCTTTACAACACGTTACAAAGGAGATTTTATCGATGAAGGAAAGCCGGTTTTCTCCGGTCAGGTCTGTGGAATAGACGGCATACTTCGGTATAGATTAATAAAACGAGTGAAAGGTTTCTCGTGAAGTTCGCTCGGGTTGATGAGCGATCCTGGCCGACGGGTTAAAGACGACGCATTATTCGACCTGCAAGGACACGTGTCGAGATATGCAGTTACTTACGCGATATTTTATATTTCGTTTATTTTTTACTCAGAATAATAACACGAGAAACCATAGTGGACCGTACGACTTGAAAAATAGCACATCAATGTGCCTGTTGTTTTAAATTATGTAGATATTTTTGTTTATGCACGGAAATACAGACAAAGTCAGCATCGTTGAGCACTAGGTTGGCCATCTTGGCATTTCGTTTTATGGTCAGTTACATAAAATATAAATTGTCCTCGATACGAAATGAAATGTGGCGAGTATCCGAGGTACATACCTGGTTATATCTCACAGGTACTCGAGTAGTTTAGCCCCTAGCATTTTGAAGTAGCGAGTTCGAGGAATGGAACAGAGGAAAATTTCTATCGTTCCCGAGCCATTAGCGAGGCGTTTCGTTGAATAAGATGGAGGAGACGGGTTTGGCAGCACTTTCTCCAGAATGCAAAATTTGATGGTCTCTTTCTTGATAGGATGAATGAGATATGGCCGGCGGCGATTCCAGCGGAGCTCTTTTGGCAGCAGTTCTATGGGGACAATAGGCTCGGGAGAACGCGATTACTGCGAAACACGTAAAAGTCACGATTGTTACTCGTTACGGAAATGGTATTCACAGAATCGTATCGGAACAATAATGGACCGATCCGCGGATTTAGTTAAACTGTCGTTAACGACGAATGCGTGGGTGAGGGGAGAGGAGGAGGTTCATCTACAAACGAGGCAATTCCATTACGCGGAATACGCACCGGACCCAGGAATTTTCGGAAAATCCCCGTTGCCATACGGCGCGTTGATAAATGAATTTCCGCCGTAATAGTCACAATTTTGCGAACGACAAGTTTGCACCCCCCTCTCCCCAGCCGCACAGCGATTAGTACGGTTATATTCGAGTCGTATAATCGAATCGTTTACTTCGCCACAAGTAACGCGCTCTTTTAGCACAGTCGATTACCGTGGTTGTCATCGGAATTGCGTCACGCGAAAAATATCAATGTTTTGGTCTGACGAGCGCTCTGTTATGACATTGTTGCGTCACGCGGCGTGGACCGTTTAGAACGCTGTTAGCGTTGTCGCTTTGTTCGCGGTGCATTCGAATGCTAAAAGAAACAAACGAAGGCCTACTTTCAAATTTGCTGCGCCACGATAAATATTTTTAATTTCAATCTATCGTCGAAACGGTTTGGATATATTTGTGTATGTAGTTTAAAAATAGACGTACATACTTATCTGCCGCATTGTCACCGACAATTTTTCCGACTGGAATTACGAAACGTTTTAGGATCGAATGGTCGATAAGGTATCATCGACCCGCGTAGAGAGATACCAATCATTTTTTATCGGGCATTAGAAAGTGGAACACTCGACGTCACTCGAGACTGTATAATTCTGCCCGAATTATTCTTTTTTCGTCCGCCGTGCCCGTCGAGGGAGGGGCCACAAAGTTTCGACCCGATACACCAATTAAATTAGGCGCCACAAACCTGGCAACGCACCTTCACCTACTCCCTTCTCCCCCCTCCCCACTTATTCTCCTGGTCTCACATTAATTATTCTCGAAGCGATGAAATGTCGACCGGCCTCATATTTTATGCACTACATCCGACGTTTTCGAGCTCGTCGAATCCTCGAACGGTTTTTTTTTCTTCGTCCCCTTTTCTTCCTCCCCTCCTCGCCATACGGCGCCAATGTCGCGTTCGTTTCGCGTTCAATTCCACGCCACGGAATTTTAAACGACCCCGTTAACGGTAATAACATATAATACAAGCTTATCGTCGCGTGGCCGTCACGAGGTTAAGAACGAACGGAGACGGAAAGTGCGGTACGGAAAACCGTAGACGAGACCGACTCGTTGAGCCGCCTGAAAAAGCCACGGGGATCAAGGGTCGGCAAACTTTTCTTTTGAAAAGGCCATTTTTACGGACGAGAGGCGAAATTCAAGCCGCCATTTAACTAGACACTCGACAAAAATGTTTGTCTGAAACCCTCCATTGACGGCAGTGGCGACACTGCATTATTTACCCTAACCTCTTTCTATTTTCCTACTAAAGAGAGGAGCAGTAAAACGACTCTTTTCTCAGTCCTGCGTGCGCGCGTCTTTCTTATTTATTCACTATGGTACACGCATTCGCGTAATTTTCAAATTACTTACTCAATTATTAAATTATTATGTCACCATGCCATCTCGCGATAGACTTTAAAACTTCTAGGTTAGAAAATGACAGATTTCTATCGTGTTTGTTTGTCGTATATGAAGAATTAGTATAATGCTCGGTCTGATTATTTTTCATTATTTGAGAAGGTGGAAGAGGAACTCGTAATTGCCGCGCTGGCTGACTCCCTCCCCCAAAAATTCAAACCAAACAAAGCACAGCCGAAACTTTAAGGTTAGAAACCATGTTTAAGGTGTTTTTGTCTGCGGGTTACGTTTGAACAGCGACGCGCACAATGGGACCGAGTGAAAATACCTAGAAAAATGAAGCTATTAACCCGTGTCCTACATTCGCTTAGTAATTGGAGATAAGAGGTGAGTGGCTGGTTTTCGCGCGCATTGCAAGTGTTATCTGTAACGAGCGATTTCTCCGAAGGCCTGGGCTAGGTTAGCGTAATTGAGACTTGCGTTTCACCGGTAGCTCGTTGTAACACGCGTCCGCGATTACCTATTTATACATATACGCAACGCGTTAACTGTCTTTGACCGTTTCATATATTTCCTCCCTTCTGACTATGCTTTCTTTCGATTTGGCTCGGTGAAAATTTCAACGAAAATATTGGACACTGGCTCAAATAATATTTTACATGGAAAGCGAAATATCGAGTGAATAAAATATATTCTTTATTATGGAACGGTTCGATCGAGTCGTGTCTTCAATATTTTCGTCACAATAGGGTACTTCGTTTTCTAAGTTATAAACGGTTTAGCATCGAATGGATCGCAATACTATATTAAAATAATATTCTATGCAAGCTGCAGGTTAGCGGCTTTTGTGCCTGAAACCTTTAAAGACCACTCCTCACGCTTCGACAAAAATTATTCACGACATTCTTCAGTGTGCTCGTTCTTTCCTGTAATTCGTTCTTTATAATTGAATTGCTCGATTCTCATCTGCAGATCTGTCGTCTTTTAAGTCTAACCTATATATCGGGGCTTTCGAACTCTCGGCGAGTACAGAACAACGGCGCTAGTCAAATGTCCCGATAGCTGTACGAATATCTGAATCAAAAACCAATGTTACCGCAAATGTTCTTTCGAACGAATTCGACGGATTAATTACCGAATCTATGTTTCATCGAACGATGTGCTGCTGTATATGTACCCAGGCACATAATTAATTGACTAATATTGCGCAGCGAGTTCCAAAATTGATTTTATCTATTTCGCATCGGGGATTCGACCTGATGCAATGTCCGCGATCGTAAATTCGCTAATGAACGCATGGGAAGACCGCGATATCCAAATTTATCGCGGCGCGGTAGAATTGAAAAACCGTTTTTCACAATTAGCGCGAAATAGGAGCGCGGCAGAGTCTTTTGCGGAATAATATTTAGATAATTATACGGGGAGAATTTAATTGAGTCCGCAGCCTAGCAGAAAATAAATGTGCGCGGGCGCACAATTACGCGGATTTTTTTGTTCACGAGCGCGATCCAAGCGAAACTGTATACAGCAGTGCTCACTTGAATTTGTGAAGTTTGGGATCCGGAAGTGAAATTCTTGCGTCGTTACCGAGCTCGTGGCATTATCTGTTCGGGGAAAAGTGGGAGTGACTCGAGCAAATTTAAACGTAACAGATTTAACAAATTGAAACGAGCACTACGCTATATGTGTATGCATTGATCAATCCGCATGTGTTTCCGGCCGCGCAACGCATTGTTAAATTATTTCGCGTTACCCGGAAAAACTCGATGCCGGTTTTGTGACCCGTATAAAGCGGTGCGTAATAACGGTATTCGCGCGGTCTTCATTGTATCGCCGGTATTGTCGGCCACCGTTCGCATAATTGGGGCTGCCGGCCAGCATTGCTAGTGCTGGAAACAGCGATAAGAAGTCGCAGATAGGGCTCGCGATAATGACGGAAAATAGGCGGAAATTCTGATTTCTCTAACGATTTTTAGACGAAAGGAAGAAGAACCTAAAAGCTGGTCAACTTTCGATATGTTTACAAAATTCAAGCTGCATTCGACTCGGCGATGTAAACAAAACAAGTCCACGACAGCCGGAAAAAGCCAGTGTATCGAATGTTGGTCGTGTTTTCGAGAAACCGCGGCAGCATTGATTCGAGCGCGGCGAAACGAGCCATAAAGCCGATCCATTTCAAATTGCAATACAGAATGCATTACGCCGGGGCGTCCTCGAACACCGCAATTCACGTGATCGTCTTGCGAGCGTAATTAACTCGCCGGGAATAATTTAATTTCTCGCGGGGTACTGCGTAGGCCATTGTTCCGCGTCGAGTTGAAAACTGCGTTGCGGTTTTCTGCTTCTCGCCTAGGGTCTACGCGATCGCGATCGCCGCTGATTTATCGGAGTAGGGAACCGGAGAAAACTTCCGATACTGACGAAAATAACTCGTGGGCCGACGTTATCACCGATCGGTGCCTATATCGCCGTGAAAACTTTCCTGCTGATCTTTAACAATTCAATGCGAGCAAAGCATCGTTTTTACACGGATCCGACGCGTTCAAACGATCCTCCGGTTGCGTTTTCTTTGAATCGATAAGTAACTGGCGGCAGGCCCTCGGCTGATCAAAACGTATATAGTAAAGGTTCGTTTATCGTTCTAAGAAAAAAAATTAAACCGACTTCGAAAGAACGCACTAAAAAGTATAAAATAATTTCCATTTAATATATGTGAATACACACGAACCTAAATACGATACAATCTTTTCGGAGGCGGCGCAAATATATTATTTATTAAAATTAGTTAACTAATTTAACTAAATTAGTATTTAGAACAATTTAAGGATTTTCGTAATTTCCAGTGTCGAAAATTTTCAATTTTGCGCCGCCTTCGAAAAGATTGTATTGTATTTAAGTTCGTGTGTATTCACTTATATTAAATGGAAATTATTTTCTACTTTTTAGTGCGTTTTTTCGATGTCGGTTTAATTTTTTTAAAATGTTTTTTTTTATTTCACACTTTTTTTTTATCTCTGTCAGCCGTCACATTCCAAGTCGTGATTTATAAATATCTGAAAGCCGCAATCGATAACGGTAACGATGTTGCGTCGTTACTGTTCCTAATGTCTAACATTCAGCGGAGTTCACGACGGTATCACCACCCTACATTTTCGCAAATAAAATCGTAATTAATAAAGAAATGTAAAATGTTTTTGCACAGGACCATCTCGGGAACATACTCTACAAGATGCAAAAGGTTTCGTTCCGATTCGTCCATCCATCTCGGCGTAATCAGTGAACATACATAGAAAAAAAGCGAAAAAACGGCACATACAGATCGAATTGAGTAACCTCCTCCTTTTTCGAAGTCGGTTAAAAACCCTCGGGTCCGTGCTGCTTCTTACGAACAGTTCAACTATTTTTTGTACACGTAGATGTTTACACTTCACACTGCTCAGCAACTGAGCTGGCTGAATCTTCTGGGCCTCTGGCGGGTTATGCTATTCCACATAAAAAAGACTAGGAGTTAACAAGATGTTTCGAAAAATTACTTGCGCCAGTGCAGTGCCGTGTGTCGTCGGGTATCAGGTGAACTTTCCTTATGGGAGACGGGGCGTATTGATAACAGTTCGGTAAACAGTTGGCCTATCTTATCGTTTCGGTGTAAATTCAACTGAAATCGCATCGTTTCCGGCGTAACCGCAGTAACTGCCGCACCCTGTGTACGCAGTGCCTGTAAACCAGCGCATAGTGGCCAAAAGAAGCTTCCTAGCTGGACAACACCATTTCATTTATCGAACCGAATGGCTTAGACCGAGCACAACGTTCGTTTGATTCGTTTGACGGAAAGCAAACAGATATTAAGATATGCTTAATGATTTCGTATGTGTGCTGACGGCATTTCCTTTATTATTATTATGGTCTCAAAGTGAAACGAGAGGATCTGACGAAGCTAAAACGCACGCGTTCGCGATCATCGGGAATCGTAGCGTGGCATAGCATGTCAGTATCGTTTTATACTCGCATTCTTCAAGATATATAGACAGTGATATACAGTACATACAATATACAGTGAGCTATTAAAAAATCCCAGCGATATATTCGCATATAGCGGCAAATTCAGATAATTTTTTTAAACAGTTTATAGCTGTATACCGTATGATGTAGATCTAGCAAGTTTGGAGGTGAAATTATTTGGAACTTTTTTGTAGAGACCGTTAAAATACAAAGATTTATTGAAGAGCGAATCTTACCGTATCTTCTAGAAGAACATCCCCTGAATAAAATTTAAACATTCGCAGAAAACATCTCCGAGTCGCAATTATACTTGGCGGAGCTTTGCAAGAGATCGCGTACTACATGAAATTATTTGGCTCGGTGTAAATCAATAAGGAGTTCTCCAGAATTTATGGGTTGGACGAATGCTGCACACCGGGCGTCCCAGAAGTAGCGCCGACTGTTTTAACTAAAACACCTCGTCGACACGCGGAGGACTGAAACAACGTATGTAACGGAAAAGTTTCAAGACATCGTTACAGAACACGGTTTCCACACTGCGGAATAAATTTGATCGGATCTCTGCGCGCCAGTAAGAGGTTCGCGCGTGTTTGCCAAATGTTTGAGCAGGATCTCGCGGTCTGGAACCTCAGCTGCGCACACAACAACAGCTACACCACTTACCGTAGCGCCTTAATTAACAGAATAAACATCGCCCGGTGTGACAAGACTAATCAAGCTTACGGGAATCCGAGCTCTGCGCCGCGGGAATTCTCAATTTTTCATTTTTGCAAATATCTTTTCTCATTGTTCGAGAAGTGTTCGAGACACATACATCAATTGTAAACGAAAACGATACATTGATTTTAAGAAATCAATTACTCACAAAATACCAAACACAGTTTCCTAACAAAATTCTCGCTCAGAAAAGCGCAATTTTTGTCGTTTTCAAGCAGCGATCAATGAACAATGTGTACATACATACACCGCGTTATAAGCCAGATTGGTTTTTCAGTCGAGGTAGAAATTTTATTAAAAATTATCGGCCGTCCGCGGAGCCGTTTTTAATACGTCCGCTGCACGTTATCAGCCGGCACGGTATGCGCGAGGCAACCAGCAGCAAAATCATGAAACGAAAGGAATAAGACGAGCCGAAACGGAAATTCCAATAATTCGTCTTGCTGGAGGCGTAGATAAGATCGTTCTTCCCCGCAGGACGCCGGGGATCGACGAAACATCACGAGGGCAAAGGGAAAACAATTCTCTTAACCATTACCAATGGCGAGCGTCCTTTTAATTCTGTCGCCGTACTGGTCCGCAATCGAACGCGACGCTGCACAGTGGGGTATTTGGCCCGAAAAAGTGGAAAAAATTCGATTTCT
>CM052290.1:30360-59988 GCA_028455765.1 Lasioglossum oenotherae
CTCTCTCTCTCTCTCTCTCTCACTCTCTATCTCTCTCTCTCTCTCTCTCTCTCTCTCTCTCTCTCTCTCTCCTTTGCTCTTTCTTCCTCTTCACTTTCTCTGGAGAAGCTCCTTAATTACGGGAACCTTATTGAATAGAGGCTTCGCTGAATGGACTTCGTTTAACAACAGTCTTCGCCGGGGAACGCGAAGAAATCACGAAGAAGTTCGCAATCTCTTTTTAGTTGTGCAAGAAATTTATACGCTGAATTCCCCTGTAACGAGTGCGCACTGCGCCATCGGGCTCAATGAAATTGAAAATATCTCGATAAAAACCTTTTTACGCAGGCCGACTTGGCTAGTGAACGTTGAAATTAGTATTCGCATACTAGTATTATACAATTTCTATCCGGTAAAACGGTTAAAAATCATGAGCATCATCATCTTTTGAAGAAAATTATACTAGTCCAGTCAACGAAAAGTTGTAGAGGGAAATGGAAGGAACACAATTTTTAACTTTGGGTCTTTGTTTGGACTAGTGAGGAGGTAAACATACTAAAAGTCCCCACTCCTGGAAGGTGAGCAGGGGGCACGTAGAAGGTCCCCTTTTTCGGGTTTCGCGTATATCTCGGAAATTATGCGTCCTAGTGATAAGACCATTCCATACAAAATTAAAGCTGACAAAATGTGCCACAAGATTGATTGAATTCAGTTTTTCGCTATCTCGCATAGTTCCCGAGATATCCGCGCTCAAAGTGCACTAATTGTGAAAAAGAAATTTTAGCCTTATTTAACTAGCTAACTCTTCAGCACAATTAGTGAACTTTGAGCGCGGATATCTCGGAAACTATGCGAGATAGCGAAAAACTGAATGGAATCAATCTTATAGCACTTTTTGCCAGCTTTAATTTCGTATGGAATTGTATTATCGCTAGGACACATAGTTTCCGAGATATACACGGAAAACCGAAAAAGGTGATTTCTACGTGCCCCCCTGTAGCCCGCTCACCTCCTAGGAGTAGGGACTTTGAGTATGTGTAGCTCCTGACTAGTCCAAACAAAGTCCCAAAGTTAAAGATTGTGTTCGTTCCATTTCCCTCTATGCCCACCTTATGAGCATTCATTGACTGGACTATACCTAATATATTAATCCGTCTAATATCTGAAAAACCTCAAGTAGTTGGAACGAATTTGAAAAAATGGATTCGTTTCTAAAGGGTGGTCGGATATTTTTGCACGGCGCATACAGGGTGTATCGGAACGGCGCGGCGTGGCGCGGCTGATCTCGTGGGCGTGACCCCCGTAACGGGACCGGTGTGTCGAAGATCGCGAAAATATTCGCGAGCTTTCTCCGGGTCACCTTCGAAAAACCGGCGGACAAGTTCGGTACACGGGTGTGTCCGTGGTTCCGGTATGCATGTACAATTTTATTTAACATTCCGCAGGCCAGACCGAAGTTCCCGTTTCCGGCTTATTGCATACCCCGCGGCCTCGAACTGCGCTCATCAAACTTCGAGTACACGCGGGCTTGCGGGGGGCCTCTCTCTTCGACGAAAGTTGCTCGCGCGGTGTCGGATGCTGAAATCCACCCCTCGGGGAAGGGGGCGGAGGAGACGGTAAAGCGGGGTACGGGGGCTCGGATAGGGCAAAGGTTTTATTAAAGCGGGGCAAGCCCGCGCGGCATGTCTCTTCCGGCGTTTCCGTTATTCCCCGAGCGGTATGCAATTATCAGGGTACTATTACCTGTCTCTCGGGTCTCTCGCCGAGGCCCCTATCGCGATGAAAGTGAATTATTCAGCGGCCGCTAATTAATTAGCGTCACCGGAGGAGGCATCGGGAGGCAATATCATTTTCCCAGACGCGGCGAACGAGTGTACTCGTTAGGCTCCTCGGACGAGAGACGACGCTCATGCTGCTCGCAGAGACGTTTCGTTTCCGCAGAACACTGCAGGAGTGCCTCGATCTATGCGAAAACTTCCAGGACGCACGCTACATACAACCTGTACACTACGCAAACTGCTCCCTGATCTCCTGTCGCTGGACCGTCAAATAGAAACGCGAGCAAACATATCTCTTCAGATAATTCGGCGATCAAGCTCTCTTATCTTTAATCATTCTCCTGTGGAACTTTCGCTGTATTATTCCTGACACTTTCCCCGTTAAATTAATAACAAACGCGACACAATTTCGATCGTATTTGCTCGTTCATCTTGATGCGTATTTATCTTGGATACACTGAATATTTTTAATATATCTTGTGCGATAAATAGACTGCGGTATTGTACTCAATTTTGTGAAAAATTTCCTGCCGACAGTGAAACATTTTCCAGAAGTCAAATAAATGAAGAATTTTCACTTCACGGTGTGTTGTATTTCGCAAAATTAGCATACACCATAAATGCATGAAGATCCGCAGTCTAGTAATGAAACAAGTTTATATGCCTCCGTGTGTTCCTTGCAAATTCATGCCTGTAATACAGACTTCATCTCACTTGCTGATTTATGAATAAAAAGACTTGTATACTGTGTCAGCAGCATATTCTTCGTCCACAATATGGACATCGCGAAACAAGAAAATTCTGGGGCACTAAGACAGGCTAAAATGGCATAGTACCAACTTTCGTCGATGCCATGTCTAGAAAAATCAGCCTGGAAACTTTTTAAACGCGCACGAAGTTCCGGAGTTTCTTATTAAAAAGAATTCCTCCGCCGCCTTAATCAATATTAACCAACGAAATTCTTCGCGAAAACACTTCTCTGTTTCTCCGCCTCCTAAGCAGCTTATAAACTGTACGCGTAATTGGCCCGAGCAATTTCCGTCCCGTTTCGGCTCCTTTTATCTTAGCCCCGCAATGTTTGGCGGGACAACTCGCGGAAATCACGGACTGAGACTCGCAGATAATTTAGAACTCGACTTCGGAGTTTTTTCATTTATATGATAATGGCACCGAGAGAGAAAGGGGAGAGAGAGAGAGAGAGAGAGAGAGAGAGAGCCCGATGTGTATTCATGAAGATCGCGCGATCCAATAGCCGAGATTCATACTAGAAAAAACTGAATACTTGATATCTTGTTCCGGAGAAGTGGGTGCTTGGCCGTTCTCCCCTCACAGGCTAATTGTGACATAGTTAATGGCACTTTCTTTACTCTTCGATTTAGAGCTCGATGCTGTTTCTGGGGTACTCGGTCCCATCTAGGTTAAAACTAAAGCTTCGATTCCAGTTTCAACCCTTTGAAACTGTGAGGCGCCATTAAAAGTTACGTATAATTCGGGACTGTGTTCGCATTGTGCGATTCGTTTGTGTTTGGAAAATTTCGAAAAACTCAGCCGGGAGAGCGAATGTGCTTCAGTTTTTCCTTTTTACTTTGTTGTAAAATTGTGTTGGGCGAACTTTCCGGATCCTAGTAAAGTAGCTGTGAATGCAGGTGATTTAATTGAAGGTAGAATTTTCATTACAAAATGGAACATTGTTGAACCTCGAGGGAGCTTGTCCACAAATTATTCAGTCACCGGTAGATTTTATCAAGAGCGCAACCTCGTAAAAGTCTGCAGACATCGAATATTGTAGACGTTGGCGACTTCTATTGTTTCCTCGACAATTTTGTTCGATCGAGAAGTAGTTTCCACACTGTAGTCATGGTTGGTTCCGAAATTTTTTCATGTGCGATTATCGAGGTTGTAAAATTGCATTTATGAGCGATTAATTGAATAAGCGCATGGGGACTGATCGAAATTATTTTGGAGAATAAGAATTCATTTGTGCACCACGCAGAGACTACAATAAAACACTTACTTTGTTAAAACCGAATATAAAAATTTCTTCGAGTTTCCAGTGAATTGAGATAACGTGAACGTTGAAGGTGCAACGTGTGTCAACAAAATAATTGAAAAGAATAATATTTAATGATGACAATTTGATTAGGTAACAGAGCCATTTCTCCGCAGACTTATTTTAATGAGGTCGTTCGATGTCAATGCATGGCTAGATGTTCGTCGGTGCTCTTTGCGACGAACATTTTTAATATTAACAAGACGGTTTAGGAGTTCGAGGAAGTACAACGGATGCCACTGAAAGATTGATACTACATACTCACAATATCGAAATCGACTACATATCTCTAACCTCGGCTCTCTTAATCTCTTAATAGGCTGTCGATATCAAATTTCCCCCCGATAAGCGTAATAGCTCATAAGATCGAACGAATAAATTATTCTATCGTATTTAGCGATTTCTTACATCGCTTCACTATCACCAAATACATATTGCTATCCTTATTTCGTAAACAAGCCGCGTAATTCGATATTTATATTTATGCTGCGAGTGCCATTTACATAATGTCGCGCATCCCCCGCACATCGTTTATTCGACATAATTTTGGCACTGTTAACAGAGCAACCTCTGGAAGTTGAATTTCGATATTTCTTTTTCGTGAATTTTCACGATATTAAACTCCTGCCGCGAGTGGCATTTAATGTCACGTATCCTGGTTGCATTGCTCGCTTTCCCTCATTCCAGACGAGCATTGTTTCCGTGCAAGTTTGCTCGGGGCGAGTTAACCGAACCGGAAGTCACGCGATCCGCCGCTGTATATTTATCGGGGCTTATACATATAATATAATATAACACATAAGAGAATTTACCATTATCGATTCGTCTTCTGTGTTGTTTCGCGCGTCGCGTCGTCGTCCACCGCCGTGTCGCTGCGCCAGAACGGGACATCGTGCTCTTTTTCGCTCGTGCACATTCTTGTGTTCGAGCGCCGTTCAGATTTCGCTCCGGCGCTGATTCGATAATGACCATGTGTGCGCGTCTCCTAATAGGCGAGCACACGTACGACGTGTCACGGCAATGAATCTTTGATTCGCCCACCGGAAAATAGTAGGAGCTCGGTCACGTTGATATTTGCGAGAGCCGAACAACATTTGTATGCCGCGCGGCCGACGGCGATTCAACAGCCTTTCCGTAACCGCGCGGAAGAACAATGACTTTGGGCTTCCTCGGCAACGTGTCTATTATCACTTTAAACAAAACCTTGTTTTTTCTAGGCTTCTCTTACAATTAGACGTCTAACGCTAACTTCCTGCGTGATTAGTCGCAGATATCGGAAAGCAGAAACGGTTAAATTTGTTGGAAATTGATTTTTCATTGTAGTACGCGTGCGAGTTTGTTCGATTACGATTTCACGATCCAATAATTTGAAAAAGACGCCCTACTTTCACGCGTTGCCATGGGAACAGATGTTGCTTTGCTTCGATTGTCCTCACAGCGAGACGAAGTTTACTCTCCGTTTCGTCGTTACATTTACATGCACTTTAATGAATTACGATGCTTTCCTGCGCGTTCTTTTTTTGCTCCGATGCATAAACAAATGGTCCTGCAACTCGACAGGAAACAGTTTTGAAAGATGCGCATAAATTCTATCAGAGTTCTAACGGGTTGAACCGCGGAATGCTGACTTGTCGTTTGTTTCCCTTTAATCCGAGGCACAATGCTGACGAAGTCTCGCCGCCATCTTTCAAGAGTATGCGAACTGAATCGGCGAGAACCTTGTTGTTCGATCTCTGTTGTCCTAACTGTGGAACGTTCGTTCTGTTGCAGATACGAGACCGGCACACATAGTCATGTGATTCCCCCGACGACGGGCCAACTGTCTGAAATTCGGTTGCGAGAAATCACAGTCTGAAGAGGAGGAGCCGTGTGTCGCAGGCCTGTTGGTACGATCACATAAATAATCTGCAAATCTTATGCGAGCAAATGAGTGAGCGAGATTCGTAGGTTGAGCGTTAACGCAAAGATTCGAAGAATCGCAGAACATTTATAATTTGATAAAATTATTAAAGGAAAGAAGACGTTGGTTTTTAGCTCCAGTTTCTTGCAGTCGACGCCGAAAAGTCTAATTTTGCTGTCCTCTTAACCAAAAGACATCCCCCGCTTCTCATACTCCGTCGCCAGGTCCTCTAGGAACAATGTCCATCTTCCCAAGGCAACGTAATTTCAGGTTGCTTACCATTTCCAGCTTTCGCTCATCGCTATTCCACAAATAGACTGCAGGTTTTACAGTTTTATGATAAAAATCTAGATGAAATTTCAAACAACAAGAGGATTTCGGAAAGTCTATATATTATTATTCCATCTATTTAAACGATTAACTCTGAAATAACTCTACGCTTTGAACGGATAAATAATGTTCGATTTATAGCATCGCATTGTACAGAAGTATTTATTAGTTCAGTGGTAAAATAGTAAATATCTGCAGTCCACATAGTGTAATATGAGTATGCCATCATATGCCTTACCATCGCACAGTGCGGCGTTCTTATGGTCGGAGTGGACAAAAGTCTATTCTTGACGGATTCTTATAGGAAATTTCACGCTGATCACGAATATACTATACATATATTAAGCGTCCCTGAATGGAGTTTAACCATTTCTTCCGCAAAATACCGTTTTTTTTTCGAAGTATTAGGTGAAGTAAAATGTTCTGAGCGTTTTTTGCTTTATTTATAAAGCGAACTTTTTACTTCACCTAATATTTTGAGTGTTTTTACGTGAAAAACCGGTTAAACTCCATTCAGTGACCCTTAATACATGGTATATTCGTGATCAGCGTAAAATTTCCTGTAAGACATCAAAGTATTATATGTATTTTTCTTTCGTTTGGGATCACACTGTATATTCCAAATGATGGAAACAGGGGTCAGTTAAGAAAAATTGCTCTCTAATGCATCATTTACAAAAATGAGGAAACATGACCAATAATTAAACTGAATTTTATTCAAAATTGAATTTCAAATAATATTATATAAACATTAGGTAACTTCACAATAATAAAGGTATGCTTATTTACATAATACAGGCCATAGACTATACCTAGGAAGTAGATATTTATAAATCACTAATTATATACACTAATTTTATAACGGAAGAAATTTTTAACGAATAGCTTAAAATTTTGGGGAAAAATAATATTAATCATTTAACTGGATTCGGTATTTTATGGAGAACCAGGAAAAAAATTATTTTCTCTTTTTTAGTGCATTTTAATATATAAGCGTGGTTTTTACAAAGTTCTTTATATATTTTATTTTCTACTTTTATTGTCATCGGAAGCAAATGTGTATATAAAATTTCAGTAAGATTGGTCTATGGGAAGAGGCTTAAAATTCGATTACAAGATTTGACGCATAAGCGTGGTAAAAAAGAGCACAGAGCCGTTCGAAGCAGTTTGAAGCAGGAAATGTTTACATATTTGTGAAGTGTAATAGTTGTGAAATCGAAATATATCAAGACCCCAGGATGTTTGACCCTAACTTGAGAAAAGCTTATCTGAAGATATTAACATCTATAAAACTTGATTCTAACTTAGTGTTTTATTATTGCTACGAAACTATTTTAACGGTTAATGAAACAGGAAAAGTGGATATTCCTCACCTTCTTCGTCGCGTGAGCTCTCTAACGAGCTCTCTGCCACTTAAGCAAACATGATTCCTGCCGTTTGTTGTGCTAATTTTAAATTCCCGATATTTGTTTCATACACTAGAGACATTTCTGAAGGGATTAGTAAAGCCAAACAAGTTGCATTTTCGACTTTTGTTCATAGGCGGCTGGCACTGCGCAATGCCAGCGGTTTACGTAATTTTGGCGGATCCCAGTAAACATAGCGTTAACGTAACTTATATTTTAACGTATATTTTGACGCGGCGTGTTAACTAAAAATGCGTTACCAACAGGTACTTCCGGTTGGTACGCCCGGGGGATGATCTCGGAGCAAAAGAGGACAACGAGCCGCGCCCGAAAATGTTCCGCTTCAAGATTCGTATTCACACGTGTCAAGTGATACTGCTCACGTCGTTGGTATGGTTCCTGGTGGACGTGATGGTATTGATGCTCTACTCGGACTGCATCGGCGGCTCCGGATGGGGTTGCACGGAGAGCAGCAAGCAGCAATCGTTGACGGAGGAGAACGTGCCCCACCCGAAGGCCCTCAAGGACGATCAGGTGCAGCCGACAGGGCAGCAGGGCAAGCGAAGGTACAAACAAGCGGAGCTGCACTTCTGGAGGCCTGCGAGGGTGGTTCGCGAGAACAAGGGTAGTCCGGGTGAGCTGGGAGCAGCGGTGCACATCTCGCCGGAGGACGAAGCCAGGCAGCAGGAGCTGTTCAAGCTGAATCAGTTCAATCTGATGGCCAGTGACATGATTGCCCTGAACCGGTCCCTCAAAGACATCCGCCTGGAGGGCTGCAAGTCCAAGAAGTACACCAAGTACCTGCCCGACACCAGCATCGTCATTGTCTTCCACAACGAAGCCTGGAGCACGCTGCTGAGAACCGTTTGGTCCGTCATCAACCGATCGCCGCGCACCCTGCTCAAGGAAATCATTCTTGTCGACGACAAGAGCGAGCAAGGTGAACGTCTTGGTATTCTGTTCCGCTTATAATTTTTCTTTAAAAAATTCAACGGCTATTTCTCCAATAATATAATCGATGGCAATCACAACAACTATTGTAGGCTGTAATTACTTATCATGCAGCAAAGGTATCGCGCGTAATAATGTCCACTTGATCCACAGATCACTTGAAACAAGAGCTCGAGGAATACGTAAAAACGCTGCCCGTCCCCACATACGTATACCGTACCGAGAAGAGATCAGGCCTAATAAGAGCTAGACTGCTCGGAGCGAAGCACGTGAAGGGGCAAGTTATAACATTCTTGGATGCGCATTGCGAGTGCACGGAAGGCTGGCTGGAACCCTTGCTCGCCAGAATCGCGGAGGACAGGACCACAGTTGTCTGTCCCATAATCGATGTAATTAGCGACGATTCCTTTGAATATATTCCAGCCAGCGATATGACGTGGGGTGGTTTCAACTGGAAACTCAATTTCAGATGGTATACCAATTATTTTCCTATACTATCTTTAACAACAACCTAATACACTCTTCAAAAGAATTAAGGGATCACTTGTGCGAACCCGAAAAATTGTGGTCCCACTTTACGTGATCATAACTCCGTCAAAAATTACCATATCGATATCGTTAAACAATGATTTGAAAATTCCAGTTTCAGTCTCCAGTTTCAGATGCTCTGTTTCAAATTGTTGCTATGTTGGTTTTTTACAAAGTTATAGCGAGATGAAGACAACATTGACGGTTAACAAAAATTGCAACTTTGGAACATCATATGGGGAGCAACAAATTTTTTTGATAAATCACATTAATATCATTTGGAAGGGCTATCTTTCCTGTATAAATTGCGTGGTTGTTGAATATTGTGCAATTTTTTTATTCGAGTTATTCAACGTTGAAGTAAATATAGGCTTTTGAACTTTAACTGGCTCCAGAAAGCGAAAAAATTATCGTAGAATCTTGTGCAAAAAAGCAATAGCTCAGCTTGCTCCACGCGGTACGCGTCAGTGTAGTGGGAAGAGTGGGGCGGGCTCAGCAGCGCAGCTGGGCGAGGGGCGCAGCGGTAAGGGGCCTAGTTCCTGCAGAATATGGCAACCATGTTTGGGACCACTGTGCGCCGCACAGTGGGACGGATGGCCATTCTCGGTGGAATGCGTCTAGTGATATCAACGTATCTGGTGTCGTTGTAAAGAGGAGATCTCAATCTTTAAGTTTATGGTAATTTTAATCGCAAAAAAATTTTCGAAAAAATTTTTGAAAAATTTTTTGAATTATATGTAATTTTTTATAGATAAAGTATCATCAATTTAGCACTCGATGTTTAATATAAAGGAAATTTTTAAAAAATTGAACTTGGTGGAGAAAAATCATAGAACGCTTCTTGAAACCGATTCAACTTTTGTGTTAGGCCAAGAAATTAGATTTAACATATATACAGCCTTTAAAAATAGTATTTATGTTTACATTAATGTTCACAAAGTTTGTTAATAAAGTCCTTTACAATAATTTTTAGACATTGTTTAAGTACCAGTTTTCTACGTAATTTAGTTGACTTTAACAGAGCAGAACTAGTAATCGCCGGGGATAGCCGGGTTGAAACTTTTTTTGTTTTTAAGTTCAAACTATACTAAAGAGATTCTGACTAAAAACCCTGCGGAATGCTGCGGATCCGCCTGCTACAATTTTTTAAATTTCTATTAATTATGCAATGCTATTAATTACTTCTGATCCAGTTATAAATGAACAATAGAGTGATACCACAAAAAGACAGAAATTTATTACCAAAAGGTGTATTAGATCTTATTATGACCAGAACTTCCGTCTAATATCGAAGTATTATAATAGTAGTAATAGTAATAGTATTCTTAGTTTACAGCAACATGACAGTGACATTACCAAAGAACTATAGTTATATTTTTTTTGTAGTTATATTGTTATATTTAGATTTTATTGTTATACTTGTTTAATATTACTGTTACATTATTTATTTATTATTTAATATTATTATTGCATTTTTATTCCTTTTTATATTTGTTTATGTAATTTATATAATATTTTTTACATAAATACTATTTTTAAAGGCTGTATATATGTTAAATCTAATTTCTTGGCCTAACACAAGTTGAATCGGTTTCAGGAAGCGTAATCTATGATTTTTCTCCACCAAGTTCAATTTTCTTAAAATTTCCTTTATATTAAACATCGAGTGCTAAATTGATGATACTTTATCTATAAAAAATTACATATAATTCAAAAAATTTTTCAAAAATTTTTTTTTGCGATTAAAATTACCATAAACTTAAAGATTGAGATCTCCCCTTTACAACGACACCACATACATTGATATCACTAGCCGCATCTAATGTGTATGATTTTTTTCCACCGAGAATGGCCATCCGTCCCACTGTGCGGCGGTAGCGAATTCAGAGATGTCAGGCAGCCGCTGTACGTGGCGCGCTAATTTCTGCGAAGCACTAACGTCAAACACAGCTGCCATATGTAAAAAATTGTCGCAGCGAGTTCATTGGGGTCCTCAATCCAATCGGCAGAATCTCTGCTTCAATCTGACGTTCGGATCATGGTATTACGATCATTTCTCGCCGAGATATAGCGAGTTAAAGGAAAAATGAAATTGTGCATTTTTCAAGCATATTTTCAGAAACACCTGGCATATCGAAATGTTAATGAAATTGAAAAAATAAAAGGAGTGCCTTGTAGAGAAAGAAACGCTCTTTTTATTGCTTTTTTGCACAAGATTCTACGATAATTTTTTCGCTTTCTGGAGCCAGTTAAAGTTCAAAAGCCCATATTTAACAACACAATATTCAACAACCACACAATTTACACAGAAAAGATAGCCCAACAAAAAAATTTGTTGCTCCCCGTGTAATATTCCAAAGTTGCACAAAATTGTTGTTAACCGTCAATGTTGTCCTCATCTCGCTATAACTTTGTAAAAATCCAACATAGCAACAATTTAAAACAGGGCATCTGAAACTAGAGGTTTCACGCTTTCAAACCATTGTCGATACGGCAATTTTTAACGGAGTTATGATCACGTAAAGTGGGGCCAATTTTTCGGGTTCGCACAAGTAATCCCTTAATTCTTTTGAGGAGTGTATCTTTAACAACAGCCTATTTTATTTAACGTTTCTCACGCGGAATCCTTGAACTTTTTAGGTATAGAGTAGCTACAAGAGAAATGGACAGGAGATTGGGAGACAGAACGGCCCCCCTGCGGACGCCGACCATGGCCGGTGGGTTATTTTCTATCGATAAGGAGTACTTTTACGAACTGGGAGCGTACGACGAAGGCATGGACATTTGGGGCGGTGAAAATCTTGAAATGAGTTTCCGAGTAAGTATCCTGTTCGCCGCGCCGCGCCGGCACGTTCGAAAGTAATAAGTGCAATGTCTGTTTACTTCAACAGCGATTACGGTGATTAAGAATCTTACCATTCTCCAGGACAGCATAGCTTGTACCAACCATGTTATATATTTTTGTTTGCCCTTTTTTCAGCTGTGATCCTCATAAAAAGATTCATTTCTTTGCAGTACTTGCACTAGATTAGTTGTACTTTAAGTAGTAACTTAGTAGTTGTATTTAATACTAGGACTTCAAGCATGCGGTTTAAAAAGAACACGAAATTATTTGAAACTGAATGAATTCAATGTAAAATTTTTACGACTTGTTATTCCAACATTATGTATATAAAAATTTGTTTAGCGTTAATATCATTCTCCTTAAAATATTCGTATCGAACGCGAAGCTACTCCGTGATTCTCTTGAAGTTTTAGTGTTAAATGGTAATGGGATTCTGTAAATTAGTTGTTAAAGACTAAAGGATTTGTGATTCCAATTAGAGGGTTTTAATCGTGGACAATTCCGTTTTCATTTGTGAAGTCATAAAGTACCTTATAGGTATGGCAATGCGGTGGGACGTTAGAAATCAGTCCGTGTTCACACGTTGGACATGTATTCCGAGACAAGAGTCCATATACATTCCCCGGTGGTGTCAGCAAAATAGTACTACACAATGCGGCTAGGGTGGCCGAGGTCTGGATGGATGAGTGGAGAGATTTTTACTATGCCATGAACCCAGGTTAGATAATAACGTGTATCATTTTTTCATTTATTTACCTTGCCTTTGCATAAATATTGAATTGTACTTTAGACAAATTGTGTGCAATTGTTCTAATATTAACACCGAGAGAGATTGGCCTCTCTGCCAGAACACACGGAAGGTAAAAATTGATTGAAAAGTTGCTTGTGTTCGCATAGAGCGTCCGTTAAACACTAACACAGAATGCATATTGGTATAGCATTAGAAACATACTTACAAAAATACTGCGAGTACTTATGTATGCGTGACGGGTATCTGATAGGAGCTACACTGTAATATCTTCTACACGGTGGATAAAGAGTATTTATTAGTGCATACTTTTGTTTCAGTGTAATCTTTTATTTGATTAATCGCTATATAGGTTACCGTGTTTGTTCGAGCGTAGACCGTATTGGAAAGACGATCGCTTTCAGCACCATCCAAACAAATTTTCACAGTCTCGAACGTGAATATTCTAAAGCTAAATCATTCGGTACATGTATCGCCATGATCGATTAACACCCGTGACTTTGTGTAGCTTCTTGTTGAAATTCGGCTCGGCTCTTTAAGATTAATTGCAAACACGTTTAAGTACATTAACCAAAATCGTTTGTGCATCTAATTCAAAGATTTTACATTAACAAATTCTATTGGACACGTAAACGTATCTTGGATAACAAAAACACTTCTACTTGTGCGTGTGGCTGTGCGTATGCGTGACATGGATTCTGGGATCTGGACGTTGCGTTACATCCAGCGATGAGATTTCGTTTCCAGAAGTAAGATTGATTTTGTTACATCTCGATATTTATTGTTACTTCAATATAGTCTTAACCACTCATCCATCCAGCTGACTAACAGAATGAGTTCCCTTGCTTTTTTGATTGATACGTATTTGTAAGGCTATGTTATAGGTACCAGAGAGAAAGAGAGAGGGAGAGGGAGAAAGAGGGAGAGAGAGAGAGAGAGAGAGAGAGAGAGAGAGAGAGAGAAGGTCCGTCCGAGCAATTCCGAGTCTAGCGTTGTTTTAATTAGCTCTTTTTTTGTGATTGTTGTTATGAACTGTAATTGCTAACATACTAACAGAACTGAGTTGGTTAGATATGGATGTGTGGTGGGACATTGGAGATCGCAACGTGCTCGCACGTCGGTCATGTATTCCGTAAAGCAACACCGTATACGTTTCCTGGTGGTACCAGCAAGATAGTGAACCACAACAATGCGCGACTCGCTGAGGTCTGGTTGGACCAATGGAAGTACTTCTATTACAACATTAATCCAGGTAGCACTAACAAACCCAGCATTTCTGGAAAAAAGAAATCGAAAAAAGTATAAAGAAAACAAACTGCAATGTCGCTGCTGAGCCCTTTATTATATGCCTCTTTACGTGTATTCCTGGTCTTACTCGTTCTCATGCATGTTTTATTTTTCCTATTTCTGTTTGGGAGATTGGTTGGAATGCTTTTATCAGTTTTACGTACACGTGCGAAATTCTTGTAGCCAAGTACCATCTATATTGTATATCAGATACCCGTTAATATTGTTCGCACCGATAGAACGCCTGAAACGTCCCTTTTATTTGTGGCATCGTTCAGAGCTTAGGACAGAAATGTGTACTACGTCCGAACACAGTCCTCTACCGTTTATGTGTTTTCGAGTCTGAGATCTTGATAGAAGCTGCGGTATGGTAGCTCGGCTCTTTCAATCGGCAAACGCGCATTTAGTACAACATTAATACACTACACGTTGCAATTCCTTTATGTTGGCACATGTTTCTGATACACTCTACCTTTCAGTGAACAAAGGACACCGCGCTAATCATATGGAAAATCTATCCCGGTAAAATCAGTTGGACTTTTCATACGTTGTAGCTTATGATCTACTGAACCAATGATGTAATGGGCACAAAGCTCAACAATGGACAGTTATCGAGTTATAATCAGTCAAACATGACAAATTCGAGCTGCGGAATACTCAAATCAGAGACCACCACAACACAATCCAAATGAGTAATACGTAATAAGATCATTTTGTTTATTAATCCACACACACATACACAGCAGAGAGGGTATGCAGTCAAAAATACTACGGGAGTGACGAACCGTATGGTCCTTATCTATGCTGTGACACGCAAAGATGTTCATAAATTTCTCAAGGTCATTCAAACTTCAAAAATAATGACACCACCTAACAAATTTTGTGAAACCCTATTATTTTTGTTCCAAACATTTTTCCAAAAAATAAATACTTCCCGAGATTTGAGTATTCGGCAGCTCGAATTTGTCATGTTTGACTCATTATAACTCGATATAGTCCAGTCAACGAACGTTGTAGAGGGAAATGGAAGGATTAGAATTTTTAACTTTGGGTCTTCGTTTGGACTAGTGAGGAGGTAAACATACTAAAAGACCCCACTCCTGGAAGGTGAGCAAGGGGGCACGTAGAAGGTCCCCTTTTTCGGTTTTCCGCGTATATCTCGGAAACTATGCGTCCTAGCGATAAGACCATTCTATACAAAATTAAAGCTGACAAAATGTGCCACAAGATTGATTCAATTCAGTTTTTCGCTATCTCGCATAGTTTCCGAGATATCCGCGCTCAAAGTTCACTAATTGTGCTGAAGCGTTAGCTAGTTAAATAAGGCAAAAATTTGTTTTTCACAATTAGTAAACTTTGAGCTCGGACATTTCGGAAACTATGCGAGATAGCGAAAAACTGAATTGAATCAATCTTATAGTACATTTTGTCAGCTTGAATTTTGTATGAAATGGTATTATCGCTAGGAGACATAGTTTCCGAGATATAAGCAGAAAACAGGAAAAAGTGATTTCTACGTGCCCCCAAACAAAGTCCCAAAGTTAAAATTGTGTTCCTTCCATTTCCCTCTACGCCCCCCTTATGAGCATTCATTGACTGGACTACTAACTGTCCATTATCGAGCTTTGTGCCCATTACATCTTTTGTTCAGTAGATCATAAGCTACATCATATGAAAAATCCAACTGATTCGACCGGAATAGATTTTCCATATAATTAGTGCGGGATCCTTTATCCATGCAAAGCACCGGTACTATGTCACGCAGAACCAACGGATCCCGACGGATCTCGAGATTCTATTGAGATGCACGTTTTATTCATAGGAGCTCGGAACGTGGCTGTCGGAGACGTGTCCGAACGGCTCAAGTTGAGAGACCGTTTGAAGTGTAAGAGCTTCAGATGGTACTTGGAGAACATTTATCCCGAGTCTCCGATGCCGTTGGATTATTACTATTTGGGCGACGTGCAGAACGTCGACACGCAGACTTGCCTAGACACCATGGGCAGAAGAACAGGAGAGAACGTTGGGATTAGTTATTGTCACGGATTGGGTGGCAATCAGGTTCGTCAACGGAGTGTTTCACCGGTGCGGTGTTCCGAACCGTTGTGCGTCTTGTATTCACGTTCGCGTCTTGTCCCCAGGTATTCGCGTATACTAAACGACAACAAATAATGTCCGATGATATGTGCCTTGACGCAGCTAGTCCCCAAGGTCCAGTCAAGATTGTACGATGCCATGGTATGGGCGGTAATCAAGCATGGGTCTACAACGAAGAGGTAAACCGCATTGATCGAATCTACATCATTTGACTCGAGCTAAACATTCTAGTATTCCGACGATATGATAATTCGTTGTTTCCCAGACAAAAATGATCAAGCACACGAACACGGGACACTGTTTGTCGAAACCACGTCCCAACGATGCGGTGCAGCCTGTCCTGACACCATGCGATGGCCACAACACCGGCCAGAAGTGGATAATGCGTAGCAAATTCAAATGGCAGGCCAGCTAATATCAGCTGAGTGTAACGACTGTATGTAACACTTGTTGACATATTTAATTAATTACGAAGAATCGACAGCGTCTTTCCCAAGAATCTTAGCTTCCACAAGCAAAGATCAAGAAAGAAGATAGTATTATATTCCATAATGTCCGATGTCACTTTCGGATCGGTCTGCCGACGATTCAATCGGCGGGATCCAATACGCTACAAACAAGAGAGATCGAAGAAGTTGATGCTTTTAGTTGTATAAGATTTATTTAGTGTTAATAGCAGTACGTCGTGTATATTTACTGCCATTCGTCGTGGTATGCCTTGATCGATATAACGCGCGAGAACGTCGAAGAGGAGGAACAAAGTAATGTCCAACCTGTGCGCGGATCTACACGAGTGATACGAAAAAACATTGAGCCACACCGTATGCGAATACTTGTATTTTTCTTTCTTTTCTTCTTCTTTTTGGATGAACAATAGAGAGGAAAGCATATCAGACCACTGTTATAAATAAATGATTGTTGATACAAAAGAGAGACATATTTGATGATATGGGGTGAGTGCAATGCTGGATGACTGAGAGACGTATCAGTGCATAAGAGACACGGATATGTTCGCGACGCAAGTGTCCATTACAACCGAGTGAATGTCGGGAGTGCAAGTGAAATCATTGCGACGCTACTGATTACGATCTAGGACTTAATACTGTACAATTTTCTAGTGATTAGGGAAGAGCACTGAATCTTTTTTATACTGGTATTTCTAACAGTTCCTTGTTGCATCTTGTTCGTACGATTTAGTTTTTATTTTTCTCTCTGGATTGTTTCGTTTGCTTCTCGAATGGGATAAACATACTATATACTTACACTTGGATTCGTCATAGTAATACGAGATTACATTCGCAAGAGTATCGTTAAGCATACCAAAATGGAAAGAAGCTATCGACTGTTATCCAATGTAATGTTATGTTTTTAAAGATTTTCTTGAATTCGAGACAGAACGTCTTCCGTATTTTCTTAAAGAAACAAAGTAACAAATATTTTTATGATGTCCTATCGTCTTGCATAGTTGCAGCTCTTAATCAATTTACTCTTTTTATCTCCTATGTACTAGCGTGTGTGTCGAAAGATTTAGAGTGCAATAATACTTGTTGAGTAAGTCTCGAGGAGAGAACAGTTTCCTGTAAGTAATGTAAAAATGTTGTTATTCAGATTCTGGCGCCCTTCCCTTATATTATTCAAGTTCATTTTTCTTTCACCCTCTAAAAATAGAAAGTAAGAAAGCGAGAGAAAGAGAGAGGAGAACACAGTCGACGACAAAGCGAAACATTTTTTTAATGGAAAAAAAATGTTGACTGATTGTAATATTTCCATTCACGGTTGAGGAAAAATCTAGCCAATTCTGCAACCATAAATAAGAAGCCACTGAACTACATTTATAATATCTAAAGTATATATTATACGACTCTAAAATTTCAATTTAGGAGAATTTTACTATCAAACAATATACTCAGTTTTATGTTACTTGAAGGAACGGTGATGGTGCAACGGATTATCGTTTTCAGCTTAATTATACATATTTAAATATTCATGCAAAAGTATAGTATTTATTTTTGTACAGGTCGACCGATTTCTATTAAATCAATTATATTATTTCCGAGTGTATGTTTAATTGAGAATTGTGCTAGCAAAATTTGTAGATATTTGTTAGCCGTTCAAACCGATGAAGTAAGATTTAAATAAGTTTTCAAAGTAAGTTCGCGAACATAGAAGAAGAGCAACAGAGTCAATAATCATTTGTGAACCATTTTTTTTCTATTTTAATTCATCATGTTACGACAATGTCTGTAATTATTTGTGACGGTAACGCTGCATCGTTAATTAAAACAATTGTAAAAATTATATTGGAGCATATAAAATCACTTGTTTATATAGACTTTTATTTCAGGGACTTTTTAATCGTTAAGATGATTATTTCGTATGTGTGTGCGTTCCGAAAAAATTTACGTTTTAAATATTTATATATATATATATATATATACACAAAGACCATTTAAATAAAATGAAACGCGTGTCTCGACACTTATACTTGAAAAGTAGACTCTGAAAGTAATACATTTTCAAAGACAATAAAATACTCTACGTATGTTCCATTAGGTTTTTTTTTTTCTCTATGCATATTGAAATGCATGTATATATTAATCTCAATGATTAAATTAATACTTTCATACATTTTCTAAAGCCTTAACGTTTTAAGCACTATTTAGCTTAATTAATTTAAGGAAAACCATGCATGCCCATGTTCTATGAAATTTCCATAATGAAAGTTACTTATTATTAACCGAATTATGTCCTAGAATAAAACACGCTATAGGTCGCTATAGAAATTGAGAAAAAAATGTAAATATACAACTAATGGTTTTTATGTGCCTCCAAAATAATTTCTAAACATACTATCGCGGAATCGGACTACGATTCCGATGTATTAATATTGAAATGCAACAAGTCTAATTAAACTTAAAAAAAGAGAATTGTATCGATGGTGTTACTCTTTTACTAAAATTACTTTGACAAAGTTCATCGATTTCTTTTATTTAAATCCACAGTCAAACGTTCTAGATATGAATAGTTGACTATTACATAGAACCGCGATAATGGGAGGACAGAATAAAGAAACGTTAGATATTTTTATAAGATATTTATTCTATTTACTTATTGTTCTTTAACTTCGCGTAATCTCCTAACAGCAGACCTGACAGATGCTGCCGCTGTTGTGGAGTAAACCCATGCGCCTCCGGCGACTGTCCTCTTGCAGCGTTTGCACGACCAAATTCCAACAACGCTGCGCTTCATCGCATCCTATATAGACACAAAGAGAAAAGATATAGTATAAATTTCAATATAACATACGATGCAATAAAAACAGATATATTACCTTGCCACAAAATGTGCATGTGTATTTACTGTGTTGGGTGATTTCCATCTTCTTAACCATCTTCCTGAGCGAGGCACCGTATCGGGTACCATATTTACCGGTGATTCCTACCTTCTTCGTGCGTTTCGCCTAACAATACCAAACGTTTAATCCATTATGCTAATACACATATTAAACGAAACAGCTGTTAATAAATAACTGTACGGTCGAAGTTCCCGAAGAAGTCGTTATACAAACATGACACAGATAGGTTACGTTAAGAGTATCGCTGTAAGTCCAGTTATGTTTTAATTGTACAACTAAAAATGAAATTGAGCGAACAGGAATATTACATTCGCATACTTGAAAATGATTAGATTATCTGTACGAAAATACGAGTAATAATAGAACTATCTCCTTGGACACATAAACATAACCTAAGATCGATATAAAATGTCATTTGAAAGTATGAATTATAATTTATAAAGTACCGTAATATATGTACCAACGCTTCGTCGACGAATAACTTCGACACGCAACACTTGATTTTATCAATATTTCAATAAGATTTACGGGGTATTTATCAATAAGAAATCTTACCATTTTGCGCGAATATGGGATACGTTCCAAAAGAACCGGAAAAGGGATAGAAGCACAGAGTACGCTAGTATGGAAACTCTATTTTTTATTTGAATATCCATGAACGATAGTAGCGCCGTTGTAGCAAAATATCGAAGCTCTTAGACCATATACCATATCCCCGACGAGATACCTCGTACAGCCTCGTATATCCTACAGGCGCTACACTAGTATTTAAATTCGGCTATAGAGCGCACCACAGTCTTTTGGCTCTGTTTGGCTTTTGGCTCATTCCCGCAAAATCATGCATTGTCCTTTATTTATAGGTCCGTGGATATCTAAATTCCGGATCCGTTTAACAGGGGAGTATTAGGAGAACATGACAGCGAGTAGGTATCCGACAAGGACAAACTTATGTAATTTATGGAGAGAGAAGGATAGACGTAGATCTCATTCTCAGTCGCGTAGCTAGAGAGAGTACCAGGAACCATATGAACAGAGAGGTTGTATATTATAGGAACAACTGTGCAACGCAATATTCAATGAAATTGTTATTCAAGGGATAAAAAAGTTGGTGGGTGTATACTGGAGAATTCTCTGTGTCTATATTGTACAATAAAGATAATTTATTCATGCAAAATGGAAACTATTGGATATTCATTACAGCAGCAAATGATTCTTGCCGCTTTTCCCATAAGACGCAATGTTAATTCCGGCACGAATTATTTGCTCTTGCTAAACGTCTGTACAGCGCCATTTCATGCAGCGGCAAAACCCTCAAACTGTTAGCCAAATGTTGCCGACAGAGTACAGGTCGGTAACAGCGCTTAAATAAAAAAAAAGAAAGAGCAAATAATTCGTGTCGGAATTTGCATGGCGTCTTATGGGAAAAGTGGCACGAATCATTTGCTGCTGTAATGAATATCCAATACTCTTGATTTTTCATCAATAAATGTAAATATAATGTGCCAGGGAATAAATAAGAACCATTTAATTTCTGGCAGAACTTATTGAAAATTGTTACGTTTAGAAATTATTTACGCAGATATTTATGCAAGCTCCACGAACGTTGTAATAGATGTGTATCATGTCTGTGTACCACGTATCATGTGTAATAGATGGTATCAGTCATGGATATAGGAATATAGGGATGGAGCATGAGCTGGCATCTTGGGCGAGGGGGGTAAACTGGATTACGGGAGGGGCACGGCAAGCTGTTACATCTTTTTGATTGGTGGTTTTTCTGCGCATACTCTCTACCGCCAAGTATGAAAAATGTTTACAGATTGCTTACATATATCTGACAAGTTGAAACTAGAAAAGTGATAGTTAACCCTTTGTCCTATAATAACGTATGACACTCGCGATATGAATTATGTTCCAAATATTATAATGAACGTTGTTAAATAATTAAAAGTGAAGAAAATGAAAAGTTGTATAATTTTTCGATAACGGCAAATAGAACGAGGGAAAAAACTAAAATTAGAGAATATAGAAAGGAAATTAAAACGTGCAACGCGAATTAAAGAAGATACTAATTTTACATAATTTCTTATTTATATTTTAAAATCATTATTTTTAGTAAATGAATAGGTGTTATATATTTAATAATTAATAGGGATATCATAAATGTAATTTTTTCTTATAGTATAATTAAAAATAGGGTACAATAAGTTTTTACACCTAATAGGTTTATATGTATGTATGTACAGTAGCGGACAAAAGTTTAAGACTGCTCTAAAGAAGACGATAACTTTTTTAATATAGCACTATACGATTTGAACTGTTTTGGGAAGCTAGAGCAATTAGTTTACAAAAGGATGTGGAAAGAAATTTTTTCAAAAATTGCAATTGATCGAAATTGTTGAAAAAATACTAAAAGTTGAATTTTTTATTTTTTATGTGGGCCTATATTGAAAATTTTAAAAATACGCTTCGTAGATCTGTGTCAATTAAACATATTCTGAAAATTTCGTCAAAATCGGTCGACGTTGCAATGAGCTACAAACGTTTAAAGATGGTAAAAATTGCAGATTTTCCAGATTTTCGGCAATAAATCGTGAAAATCTGCAATTTTTACCATCTTTAAACGTTGCTTTTTAGAATTGTATTTAGAATCCATGGATATAGGAATTTAGAATCAGTTTGGAATAAACATAGTCAAAAAATGTTTTAAAGTATAAATATTTAATATTCTACCACAATATACAATACAAAGCTGAACATTAATGTGTAATGTGTCGCTAACTTATTATTGTGAAACAATAGTTATTATAGAAATTAATTTAAACCTTGGGCGCTCGCGATAAAGCGTACGACATATAATGAACGTAAATGCAACTTAATTTTATTCTTCGAATTCACCGGCTTCCATCGCTTCACGATACGATTTATCTTTAGTGCAATCTGGATCCAGCTTGATCATATCATCGATTCTGAGAATAGTTATCGCTGCTTCTGTCGCGAATTTCAGAGATTTTATTTTGGAAATGGCTGGCTCTAGCACACCGGCTCTCTAATTATTATCCTTAATAGTGCCCTCGAGTAGGTCGAGACCAACCCTGTTAAAAGTACAAGTATTACATTGTAATTTCTAATGAATTTTTTTGAAACAAAAGTACAATACCATTTTAGGTCAGCAAGATCTGCTTTCGTTTGACTGGAATTGTGAAAATCACGTAATTTTGCTACGATTTCGCTACAAGTTCTGTAGCATCCTGTGCTGTGTTGACTGCTAACGTCTTCGATATAACCAAGAGCGATCTCGCGAATTCAGCGATCGCTAGTTGCTCCCGAGAACTCTGAAAGTACAATAGCAAATTAATTTAACATCATTTTTAAGACGAGACTCCCAGGGTTGTGCCAAATAATTCAAAAAATCTGTGCAAATCTGAGCCACTTACCTTAACAAATTAACTTGCGAGTGACGTTGCAAAGTTTTCTAAATATGTATATCGAAAGGGCTGCTTCGACGCAACCACCGCCTGCAACGAACAAACAGCACATAATGCGTCGTGTACAGAACGTTCCATCTCGTCACAGTAGTAGTCATTAGGCCCACGTAAGACCAGGGAACTTACTGTCCTCGTTTTCGATCTGTTAAAAATTATATCAACATCATTTTCTTACTATTTTCTTACTAAAACAATATTTTAAATCGAAGAATACCCTTTGATAAGAATAAGTTCATCGTAGCAGACCATTTCGTGAACAACTTTGGCTGCGTCTCCAAGAAAGTTCCCTTCCATATTGGTCAGAGAAGTGAGGAATTGCGCGCCCGTGGCTTTAGCTATTCTCTTCAGGTCTGCTTTTTTACATCTTCGGACAGCCATTGCCTTAGTTTAATGAAGTACTATAAAAAAAGCCATACAAATAAATGTTCTACTCTTGTTTTACTTTAAACATTATTGTTTCTCTGATGAAAATGTACCTTCAGACAAAGATCATCGATTCCTCCAGATAGATGAACAATATTGGTACCAGTGGAATTTTCAATATAGGCCCACATAAAAAAGTTGTAAATTGCAACTCTTAGTATTTTTTCTGGAATTCCAACCAATTGTTATTTTTTAAAAAATTTCTTTTCACATCCTGTAGTAAACTAACCGCTCTAGCTTCCTAAAAAAGTTCAATTCGCATAGTACAATATTTAAAAAGTTATCGTTTTTTAGAGCGTTCGAATATTAATTCGACTAACTGTATTTTTAGCAAAATTTAGTCTCTTCTGCTTATTAACTTTATTAATAAACGGCTTCTTTCGAAACCGTGCACTTTCTTAAAATCTCCGGAAACTATCTTGAAAATAATTAAAAATAACGGAGCCAAACGTTATAAAAGGGTGTTTGCGACCCTGGCGATTGAGCTCCGTTATTTTTAAGAAAGTTGTACCAGTGGGACTTTCGGTGGCCCCTGGGTTGATTGTTAGAGTCAGGTCCTACAATCTATTATATTAGGGTACTGTTTTTTCGTGAAAGGAACATACAGGAATATACTTTGCACCATTCTGGCTTCTCGCTCAATAGGGATTATCCAGGATTATCGGATCATAAACCCGACGTGCGATTCACAGCTGTTGGGAACTCTACCTCTTCAACAAATGCACCCTGAACTTTGTCGAAGAATCCTTCATGAAAATGATTTTCATGGTCGTATTCCTCGAAAAAAGCTATTTACGGGGGAACTATACCCTACTGAAATAACTAGAAAAGAACTAGAATCTTACTAGGTTTTTGGTGGAAACATGGGTTTGCGAGAATCGATTTTTTGTCCTTATTTGAGCATATTTTGGGCTGGGTGAGGACTCATTCTGTAGAGGAAGGTTAACTACAGGGTGGCCATCTCATGATGTAACAAGATTATGTTTATATCTAATAATATGAGTGCTCAAAGTAGAGAAAAAGTCTAGAAAAATAACCGCAGATTTCAATGTATTTTCCTGTCTCAAAGAGACTTTTTTGACTGATATGATGAGATGACCACCCTGATGAACCTTCCTCTATCAAATGAACCTTTGTGCAGCTCAAAATATGCTCGTATAAGGGGGAACTATACCCTCGGATTGTAACTGGAAAGGAACTATTTATCAATGTTATCAACGTCTGTGCAAAAAAAAATTTTGGTAACATTGATAAACAATTGATAAACACGCAACTGCCTAACGAACACGAGATGGAGTTGCTTACTATTTCCATATTCTATTCAGCTCGTCGCGAATGCCGTTATACAGGGCAGGTCGCTCTCTTATTAGTGCCACCGATTAGAATATCTACCTCGTCTGTGTCAGTTTTGCTATGATCCCAGTGCAGCAGCGATATGTTGCACAATCTCGCAGCACTGATCGACAGTCCTCCTCATTAGGCGCCACCTCGTCTAAATGATCTGATCTAAAATTGGCTCTAGACTAGCTCTGCATCAGAGAGGACCTCTGTCTTCATGGGGAAATCTATGCTAATGTGAATGAAATCACGGGAATCGATTTTTTGTCCTTATACGAGCATATTTTGGGCTGCACAAAGATTCATTTCATAAAGGAAGGTTCATCACAGGGTGGCCATCTCATCATATCAGTCAAAAAGTCTCTTTGAGACAGGAAAATACATTGAAATCTGCGGTTATTTTTCTAGACTTTTTCTCTACTTTGGGCACTCATATTATTAGATATAAACATAATCTTGTTACATCATGAGATGGCCACCCTGTAGTTAACCTTCCTCTACAGAATGAGTCCTCACCCAGCCCAAAATATGCTCAAATAAAGACAAAAAATCGATTCCCGCAAACCCATGTTTCCACCAAAAACCTAGTAAGATTCTAGTTCTTTTCTAGTTATTTCAGTAGGGTATAGTTCCCCCATAAGGACAAAAAATCGATTCCCGTGATTTCATTCACATTAGCTGACATTAGCATAGATTTCCCCATGAAGACAGAGGTCCTCTCTGATGCAGAGCTAGTCTAGAGCCAATTTTAGATCAGTTCATTTAGACGAGATGGCGCCTAATTAGGAGGACTGTCGATCAGTGCTGCGAAATTGTGCAACATTTCACTGCTGCACTGCTATGAACGTGGAATTATAGCAAAACTGACACAGACGAGGTAGATATTCTAATCGGTGGCACTAATAAGAGAGCGACCTGCCCTGTATAACGGCATTCGCGACGAGCTGAATAGAATATGGAAATAGTAAGCAACTCCACCTCGTGTTCGTTAGGCAGTTGCGTGTTTATCAATTGTTTATCAATGTTACCAAAATTTTTTTTTGCACAGACGTTGATAACATTGATAAATAGTTCCTTTCCAGTTATAATCCGAGGGTATAGTTCCCCCTTACTGACAAAGTTAATAGGTAGAAGAGACTAAATTTCGCTAAAAAACATGTCAGTAAAAATAAAGATTTTTGAAAACGTCACATACTCTCACGTTATTCTGGTCATCAGAGAGGGTTACATTATTTCTCCTCGATTTTCTAGATTTCCTCGATTTCTCCGTTCTGGCTGCTGGGCTGCACTAAAAGGTTATGTAACTGTATGTAAACATGCATAATGACGTACTGCGCTTGCGCCGGACACAGCCAATGAAAAAGGTGCAACAGGATCAAACAGGATCTACCTCGTCCCCTCCTCAAAACGGCTTCCACCCCGCAACGGCATCATCCATCCCTATATTCCTATATCCATAGTATCAGTAACCAATCAGTAACGTATCATAACGTATCCATATTGTGGGGGAAGCAGTGGGGCAGTATTATTGACGGGAAATTATTGAAAGAGTCCAGGACAAGACTGGACAAGACGAAGCGTCGCATCGTCGTCGTCGCGACGGGACAAATATGCTACGAATTATACACATATTGAATGTATACACATACTACACATTCATTTCTCGAAATCATATCATAAGAAATCTTGTAAAATTATGCGGGGTGACCAAGGTGCCCGATTTTAGCCGAACTTTCTACTTTACTGACGGTAAAATCGTCGCTCATGCGCGAGGGTGTCACAAGCTGTTTTTAGCTTTAGCAGAGAGTATATCTCTGGCTTTAGCTGCTTTATTTTTCGTCACCCATTGTTTACATCATGGAGGAGAATGCATGCGATTAAATAAGTGATCCTTCGTAGTATACGACGATTTGAAATATTCGTGATCTAACAAAATGGACGTCCTCGAATTGAAAGATATCAAAGCCACACCTGATATAATTCATTTTTATCCGGACAGAGTAAAGTCCGAAGGAACGCCACTTGTTATCGACAACGGTGAGTGGACAAGCTTACTGACAGTTAATACAGCTCATACCTTACGTAACGAAAATGAAGAAATACTGTTTATTAGGATCGTATAACTGTAGAGTGGGCTGGGCTACCGAAAAAGAACCACAGTTGATATTTAAAAATCTGATTGCAAAGCCAAGAAAGGAGCGTGGGAAGAAGGATGGAGACCCACAGGTTGGGAATGATATAGCGAATATCGAGGCTGTTCGTTTCCAGTTGAAAACGCAGTTCGATAGAAACGTAGTAACCCATTTCGAAGCCCAGGAACAGATATTCGATTATACTTTCACCCATATGGGAATCGACACGGAGGGCGCCATTAATCATCCGATTATCTTAACCGAAACCTTCTTAAACCCTAATTATTCTCGAAATTGTAATGTAAAACATACATATATGTCTTCTTGAAATCAATGCGCATTTACTAATTCAGAAAATTTCAGTGATGGCAGAACTCCTATTCGAATGTTACAATGTACCGGCGATAGTATACGGAGTAGACTGCCTGTTTTCTTATCAACACAACAACTGCCCACCGGACGGCTTAATCATTAGCATCGGCTACCATACTACGCACATAATACCGATATTAGATGGCAAAGCCGATCCTGTAAACTCGAGAAGGATCAATGTCGGTGGATACCACATTACATCATACATGCACAGGCTGCTTCAACTAAAGTACCCGGTGCACGTGAACGCTATAACACCAAGCAGAGCAGAAGTAAACGAATCTTGCGTTTCTCAGTAATTATTATCGCTAGACTGTGGATTTTATGCAGTTACATTATTTACATCTATTCAATTATTAACCCCTGGCCCTATGATTTGTTTTATGGTTCCAGTGATTAGAACTATTTCGTAGATCGTGAATTCCTAAAAAAGGAGAGAAATTTGTATCTATTGCATATTGTTCTCCAATAGCTGTACATTAACACAACAGAAATTATTAACATGCACTTTTATTAGAATCTGTTCGGAATGGTTAAGGAGAGAAATTAATTTTCTTGTAGCCGACGCAGACAGTTTTCATTTAGCATACAGATCCACAGTCTAATCGTTACTTTCGTCTACAAAATTACAACTTCCCAATTTGCAGGAATTAATACACGAACATTCTATGATAGCTTTGAATTATCAAGACGAAATTTCCAAGTGGGCCGATCCAGATCATTATGACTCGAACGTGTTGAGAGTACAATTGCCCTACGTCGCTCCCGCGAATGCTCCCGGTTTGACGGTCGAGCAACAAAAGGAAAGAAAGCGCGAATTAGCTAGAAGATTAATGGAAATTAATGCGCGTAAAAGGGAGGAGAGGGTGAGTAAATTTTTTTAAATAGAAGAAGATCGTTACCAGATAAAGGTCTAACGTAATCGTTAACGTTCGCAGTTAGCCGAAGACGAAGAGCAGTTGAATCAACTATTGGCCGTTCAAGATTTATTAGAAGAGGGCGAGACCGACGAGTTCGACCAAGCTCTGAAGACCTATTCGCTCGCGAACGAAACGGACTTGATCAAAATGATTAATAATCTGCAAGCGAAGGTGGAAAGAACAAGGCAGAAAATAGTGGCAGCAAATTCTCAGGAAGAGAACATTGTAATAGAGGAGCAGAAACCGAAAATAAAATCCAGCTTGCAGCCGAAGGACCAGCAAGACTTTGACGAGTGGATCGCCGGCGTGAGGAAGAAACGGTAACGAATTGTTGTAAATACATAAAAGCCACAGTCTAATAATAAATAATTCAGGCAGGAAATATTGGAGAAACGAATGGCGAAAAGGCAACGCAGACAGGACATGGCGAAACGTAGAACAGCCGCAGCTCAGGAAAGAATGCGGATCATCAGTCAATTAGCAAGGAAAGAGAAACGGGACGACGATTTCGGCATGAGGGACGAAGATTGGGACGTTTATAAAGTGATCAACCGGGTTCGTAGACGTTTGAAGTCTACGATTTTGGACGGAAGACGTGAATCCGTTTTCAATTGAAATCATGTTTCACAGGAAGGCGGAGACTCCGATTCAGAATTGGAGCAAGAGAAGTTGTTGGAACTGGAAGACGTGCTGCGACATCACGATCCGGAGTTCGACGGAGCCGGATCCAACGTTCCATTGGTTCCAGGAGAAACTCACCAATTGCACGTGGGGGTGGAGCGTCTGAGAGGCCCGGAAATATTGTTCCAGCCGTCCATGATTGGCTCGATGGAAGCAGGCATCGCCGAGACGATCGAGTTCGTTTTAAAACTGTACCCGCCCGAACAACAACTGCGTCTCGTTGGAAATATATTCCTCACTGGCGGGCCAACACGATTTCCGGGTCTGTTGGAGCGACTGAACCGCGAGCTGCGCGAGATCAGACCGTTCGGCTCCAACTTTCAGATAAACATCGCGAAAAATAGCAGCATAGACGCGTGGTACGGTGCCAGAGACTTTGGCCTGAGCGGAAACTTGCCCGAGTTTTTAGTCGATAAAAAGGAGTACGAGGAAAAGGGCGGCGAATATTTCAAGGAACACTCGACCAGCAATACGTACACCAGATCTCCCGACCCGTTGCCTGTGATACAAGTTCCTGTCACGTCCGAGCAGATCATCGTGGAGGATGCCGTTGTCGATGTTGAGATGGAGTAGCAAATTTAGAAATAAATTTTCATACAAATCGATGGACAATTTTTATTACTCCGATAACACTGTCCAACACCAAATTTGATTTTAATATACTTTTGGGTCCTTCTTATAGAGTTTTTTGCGCTGATTCCAAATCTGGTTTTAATTTTTTTCCTATACGCACAGTTTTTGAAAAACATGGCTTTGAAAAAAAACATATTTTTCAACTTTACACAAATATTGTGATGTTATTATAAAAGATATTGAATTGTTCTTTACAGCAAAAGATTCTGTAGACTTTCCCGAATACAGTGATATCCAATATTAATACATTATGATTGTTTAAACATGTTTAAATAATGATTAAAGACGGAGAGACACCACTTTTGCACAAATTTTTGCGGATATTTTCGAATTTATCTCAAAAAATAAGGGTCCAGCCGAAAATCGAACTATACCACGCGATAGAGT
>CM052290.1:60088-104370 GCA_028455765.1 Lasioglossum oenotherae
AAAAAAAGTTGAAATTTGTTGGACAGTGTAATCTTACCTTTCTTGGTTTGTTCTTTCAGGAACATTCGGCGGCTCTTGTAAATTGCGATGCGCTGGAAACGAATGTTGGTGGGAAATAAGAGGACGCAGATTTTAATGGATATCTACTTTATTACACAAGTGTTTCCGTTTGTTCATTCAGTTACGAACAAACTACATTGTAGTCTGTTTGCTGATCACAATACATAGTCCCAAATCGTCGGATTTCGCCATTCGAAGATAATATGCGGATACATTTCCATTGTTTTCTCTTTTCATTTTCTCTATCAAACAATCTCCACGTTCTCGCGCGTTCGTCGAAGCTCCTCGAGCCAAGCTAAAAAACTGAGAAAGTAATCCCTCACCTGAGCGGTAGAATTCACTACAGCGACCTCGAAGTTTCATGCTCCCGCACATATCGGTCCATGGCTTAAGTTAACATCACAATACAGTAATATACTGAAAGATATTACGAAGGAGCCCTACAGGCAATCGTTACAGCTAATAGAAATGATATTCGCGTGTCTCGCCTAATAAAAAGGAACATACCGGTACGGAAACGTTCGAGCCATTTTTACATGGCGCAAGCGAGCCATGTTCTTGCCAAGAAAGAAAGAAAATGGTGGATTAGTATTTCATACGAAGAGAAACAAAATACAGTAATAAAAAGACACGTAAACCTTTAACGATCACAAGCGTACAGCGTTTTTTTTTGTTTGTTACACATTATACAATATTTTGTTAAAGCACTCAATGACACTAGTTTTCAACGTCGATCTCTGTAGTCCACTGAGCACTGTGTGTATGTTTGTGTTTGTGTATGTCTCTCTCTCTCTCTCTCTTTTGTTCTCGTATCACATGCGGTTACAGGTAAAATTACAAGTATACAGGCGGTGTAATCACAATATAATACGTACAATTTAAAGAAAGTATTCCTTCCGATACGCGTGTTCGTCTTTACAAACTCCTCGAAGGAAACCGCGAAGCAAATGTACAATCTACACAATGTGTCCGTGTGTGTGTGTGTGTGTGTGTGTGTGTGTGTGTGTGTGTGTGTCACAGACGGTGAAAACGTAAAAGCAAAACGTTTCACGTCGGTGTAACGTATCGGGCACGTATTATACAAACTGCGCTACGGTAGCGTTCGCAACGATATCAACGAAGCTCGTTATAAAATAAAATATGCTTTCTTGCTATTTTATTCTCCGATTTCTCGTAAATCTTACTAACGTATCGACAATGATACCACAAACTATACAAACGTAGTCCCGAGTCGTGTAACCCGTTCTCTCTCTCTCTCTCTCTCTCTCTCTCTCTCTCTATCTTTCATTCTTTCTCACTCTCTCCTTCGGTGAACCATCATTCTCAACGAGCTCGACGACGTGTTTAGGCACCGCGGCCCCGATAGTAAACATCTCGCAGAAACAATCTCTCTCCGATTTCCTCGGACTATCGCGGATCCAGTGACCTATACGGTAGATCTAATACAGCAAATTCTTAATCGAAATAATATCCTTTGTAACTATCACAGGCTGAGGTCGCTGCAGTTCCGTTTCTTTTATTATTTTTCCCCTTTTTTGTATTCTTTTTTTGTTTGTTCGTTAACGATTCCCTCACTAGTTCTTTAATAGTAGATAATTAACATATAAGTTTGTAGAGCGTAGATCAAACCGAACGAATTAGTGTTCTTTTTTTTCAGCGGATAAATGGAAGGTAGGAAAAAACGTGTGGAGGACGCCTCGTTCGCGTTTAACATTCGCGTTTCTTCTTCTTCTTTCTTATTTTTCTTTCCCCCGATTCGAACGAAGAAAATTGAGGTAGAGTCCAATCTGCGGAAATAAGTGTATAGAATTTCTCGTCTATGCTGCAAAGAGTGGAGGATCTACTTTCAGCGGTAATCAATACGCGTGTCTCGCAACGCTAATTAAAATTATTATACACGATCGCAGCCGTGACGTTGCGCGACGATGATCGCTAGCGGTAATCATATTAATAACGATGATTCTCGACGAAACAATAATCGTATCCGTGACAATAGGTGGTTGAAAATAAACATCGGTACAACAATAATAATTCATGGTTTCCGATAGAATAATGGCTTTCGTGTCTATATATAAATATATATACTTTTCTTTACATTAATGTGTTGTGTATGTATATATATATATGTATGTTATATATATATATATACACATAATATATCGTATATTATATATATATATATATATACATATGTATATACACATATACGTATTATGTATATACATATGTATATAGATATATACAGTAGCGGACAAAAGTTTAAGACCACTCTAAAGAAGACGATAACTTTTTTAATATTGTACTATACGATTTGAACATTTTTGGGAAGCTAGAGCAGTTAGTTTTTCTAAAGGATGCGAAAAAAAATTTTTTCAAAAATTGCAATTGATCAGAATTGTTGAAAAAATACTAAAAGTTGAATTTTTAACTTTTTCATGTGGGCCTATATTGAAAATTTAAAAAATACGTTTTGTAGATCAATTAAACATACTCTGAAAATTTCGTCGAAATCGGTCGACGTTGCAATGAGCAAACGTTTAAAGACGGTAAAAATTGCAGATTTTCAAGATTTTCGGCAATAAATCGCTCTAGCTTCCCAAAAAAAGTTCAAATCGTATAGTACAATGTTAAAAAAGTTATCGTCTTCTTTAGAGCGGTCTTAAACTTTTGTCCGCTACTGTACATATACTATATATATATTTATAGTAGTCGTATGGGGGCATAGGGTGACAGCTATGTACAGTACATACTTGCCTTATGTTGTACCATCGTTACGCCTCTATTTACCTACGCTCCTTAGCGAATCGTAATGTGACGGTGTGACAATAATCAAGAACCGTGATCATACCAACTAATGATCGTAATCATAATTGTTTATCGTTTAATCATAAAATACTCTATCGTCGCGTGTACTCGTAATAATAACTATGCATAGGTATGCAGTACGTAAAGAGGATGTGTTCAACCAGGATATGTCGGTGAAAACTATGGTGTATCAAGCGTCAACTTCTTTTTTGTCATTATCAATATATAATATATTTTGCTTACAATATATATACATATACATATACGTGTACATATATACAGGGTGCCCAAAAATGTTTTACTTCCTTCAAAGGGGGTGGTTCCCGAAGTCATTTGAAGTATTCTTTCGTTTGCGAAAATCTTCAAATAACCTCAGGAAACCACCCTTTGGAGGAAGTAGAACATTTTTGGGACACCCTGTACATATGTATGTATGTGTATATATGCATATATATTTAATTCGCTATTGTATATATCGCATTTTTATTCATCTCTCCCTTCCGGAATTACTATTACAAAAGTGCGTACTCTCGTCTTACGTTTATAGGTACATATACATGTATCGGAGTGACCTATCTACTTGTTCATTGTCGTTTATATTAGATCTATGGCGGTATTTATTCATCTCGGTTGTACCGGGTGCAGCAAAAACAACGACGCTACTGTGGACCGGGAACGCTAAGCCAAGCCTCCCTCTTCTCTTTGCCTAATTAATCCCCAGCTGCAATTCGAGAAAATATTTTCCTTCGTCTGCGAATATGATATTAACACTTTACCTATCGGAAGCCTATTAATAGGATTTTAAATAGTTGTGCTGTACCAAAAAAAGAAAGCATAGAAATTTTCTTTTACATTGCAATCTTAAATGAAACTGTTAAGATGATGTTATTGAGGATGACTTGTTAGTCATAACGAAAATTGCTGTTGCTATTGAAGGTTCCATTAAAAAGTATTTAGCCATGTACCACAGATCTTTCAAAATTATACCGGTATATAATTATCGGTCGGTAATGTGTTAAGATTGAAAAATGTTGCGCAATGCGAAATTGGTTACGTTTCGAGGCAAACTCGGTTTCGAGGGTTGTCCGCCATGTCGGCGCCGATGCTTGCCAGCATAAATCTCTCCACTTCTGCGTGTCGGAAACGGATTAGAAACAGAATGTTCTATAAAAATGGCTAGAAGCGCTCCCTTGCATAATCGAGCAACCAAAATGGCGGATCAACGAGTCAAGAAGTCGCTGTCTTTTTTCGCACGACTATTTGCACCCATGCGGTGACCAACAGCCCGAATCCCCGTCTTCCGACCGTGACGACCGTTTCACCCAATTTTTTCGAACGATTTCCAGACTGACGTAAGCGTGGGGGTAAGAAATATAGGCCATGCAATCAGTTCGGACCGCGGGATAGACTAGCGTGCTTGGAAATAGAACAGGTGACACAGGGAACGTGTGTCGACGTGATTTTCCAGCGTCACCGTGTTATGAAACACGAGGCCCGACCCAGCCCGCGTCTGGTTTATGAAATGTAATATAGTCGGCGATGGTCAACGCATGGTCGATCCTGGAGGAGGAGAGAAAAAAAAGGGAAAAACTAAAAAGAGATCGCCGACAAACGATATTCTCGGTCGTCGATTGATTTGCCAACGAAAAATCCACCTAAACTCCTCCGTGTACCAAGCGATAAAGGAGGCTTTCGCGCAGCCTCCGATGTCCTTCGTTTCTTTTTTCTTTTTCTTTTCAAATTTTTGGTTCTCTCTTTTTAGAAAATGTTACTCCGCGATCAGTCGTGACGTAATTTTGTCCGCGCCCAGTACACTTTCCTTAAACGGAGCACTACGATAATCCTCTTGTTTAATATTGCACCCGCACACGCATACACAGCTCGCGCTAACATCCACCCACGTCCACGATCACACGCGCACACGCACTCACACTCACGCTCGCGCGTCCCGTGTATATTTAATATACATATATGTATAATCTATGTGACACAGTACATACTTTCTACGCATCGACGGTATGTATACATATAGGTATAGCTTATCCTTATCGTCGTATCGTATCAGAATCGTTATTTTGTTCCTCCGAGTGATCATTCTCATCCGTTTTTGCTTCGTTACGCTTTTGCCCGCTATCCGAAAATCTCTCGATTTCTACAGTCGTGATCTAGCTGTTCGTCTTCGAGGACGAGATCTTTCGTTGCGAGCCGAGTGCACGCTGGGGATTTAGGCTAATTTTATTAATACAACACATTTCCAACCTCGGTAAATTGGTCCGTGGAACTTTCTGTTAGTAAATTTCTATCATTGTCGCGTAAAATTTCGTTACTACTTCCTCGTAAGTGTTCGCGATCGAAATCGCGATTTCGGTGGACAGTAACCGCGAATATTGCTGTGAATATCGTAGACGTGTAATTGAAGTCTAATGGCGGAAAAATCTGTTCGAGCGTGCACGCAGCTCCGGCGAAGATCTCTCTGACACGCAATTCAGAACTCGCTTGACCGTCGTAAATGTTAATGAAGGCTTTTTAGGCACCGTTCGAGACTCGATCCGAGGGATAATATTAAGCGATCAAAAAATCGTTATGACAGTGTCTGTGTCTCTGTGTGTGTGTGTGTGTGTGTTTGTTCACGGGCTAACGAGCCAATCGATCGTTTCCCCAATTATCTGTTCACCCAGTTTCGAGTAATATTCCGTTTTCCCGAGGAGACCGGAGATCGTGCGCGGATACGTACAACGCTTTCGCTTGTCTCTGCGTGTGTAGGAAGATAAATCAAACAGAGCAATCGGTATCAAACGATAGATCGTTAGTCACGGAGAGGAAAACTTGCGGAATACCTTCGCGGATCGGGGAAGACGTTCGGAACGGAGATCTCGTAAGACGAAACCCTCCGAGAAGCTATGAACCCTTCTGGTTTCGCTTGGACGAACAAAAAAAATAAAACACATCTCGAACTATCGACTCCCTTTCGACTCGATCGCTTTTTGTTATATTAATATTAATGGTACCGATCGCGGCAGTTCGCGCGAACGTTCCACGTAAGATCAGAGCGAAACGAGGCATGGAGACTAGGGCTGTCACTTTCCTTCGGAGGTCGAAGATTTTGAAGCTTCGAAATTCGGAGGTTCGATTTCAGAAACTTCGAAGGTGACGAGAATCGAATTTTGAAGAGGATTAAAAGAAACGGAGTTTCGAAGCTTTGAACTTGGAAATTTCGCTGTTAAGTTATATAGCTAAAAGATTGATTAAGATATAACTTCGTACGATTTGAAGACTTCGAAACTTTGTTCCTTCGAATCCTTCGAAGCTTCGAAGAGTCAAAGCTTCGGAGAAGTAACAGCCCTAATGGAGACTTGTGGATACGTTTGATCACAACAGTGTGGCCAGATCAAAGGAATTGACTCGAGTCAAGGGGAGTACAGTTACCCCCTCTCTGCCAGTACTACCGGGTCAGTTGGGAGAGAAGGATAGAGTGGGGGACAAGTGTTAATCTGGCGACACTCTCTGTCAGACAGAGTCTGTCTACGCTTTCGACCGGTATTTTATTGTTGTTTAGCTCCGATCTTAGATCGTACGTTCGTTTATTCGGTTGTAACGTGCAACTTATGTTTAAATTTGAATCCTTTCGGTAAAGCTGCGGTTGCAAACGTGCGAGAAATACTCGTGAATGTCGAACGAATTTATTATCGCTGTCTCGTTGGGACGAGTGCTATAAATCGAACGTATTCGGTCATCCTACGAGTCATGTCGTTTCTTGTCGCTGCGTGCGTATTCGCTGTCTAGTCATCAATGATTAAAAGTCGATGCGAGGATTATCGGTAAAATAAAACCTGTCTGCCACAACTGTGAGAAGCATATAACAGTTTCTTTCATTTGAATAGCGAGGAACAAGTTGAAAATAGACAGCGAGTTTTGTATGCTATTTCCTTGAATCCTCTTAATCTAAAATATTATTCCGCGGTTAAAGTTAACGCGTGAGAACCGACTTGATAAGATGACCCGATACTTCAACGAGTGGACGACTCCATCGAAAACAACTTTTTCATTTTGGATGAGTTAGGGCGTTTCTCCCTGATTTTCGAGGGTCCCTCGGATTATAAATGGAAATTCGTCTTGCTGGTGGAATAAAAAAGCGTCGATCGGAATAAATACTCCGTATCACTATCGTCTACGTCGTCTCTCGAGCCGTCTCGACGGTAATCGATCACCGACGAGTGAAAAAGGAGATTCAAAGGGTCGAAGTTATTATCGAGGCGACCGGGCGCCGCGCAATCGACGCTGCTCTCGCGGAGATACGTTTTATTGTTTCTTTCTTCGTCCGCGATTCTTTTATTGCTGTTCCCCCCTCCATTTGGAACGCGACGGACGCGACGAAGTCGCCCCTGGTCGATAGTAATTAGATCCTCGCGAAATCATCGCCCCGAGGAACCCGTCGTTCCTCTATCGAGCTCTTGGAAGCTAAACCGATCAGCCCCAGTTCCTAGAAATTCACTCGTCAATATTTCCATCGAAACATCAGCATTTCTGACTCCGTTATCCTAATTTCCGTGGAACAATTCTGTGGGAATATTTTTTCAAGCCCTCCTTTCCTATATTTTTTTATTTTCGCTGGAATAATTGTATAGATATTTTTCCAAACACCAACAGAGACTTTTTGACACTCTGAAGGCTCGGACATTGTTCATGGAGGATGGGTCGCATCAAGAATTTCTTTCGGTTTTATTTCTCGTGGAGCTGACAAGCCTAAACCCCCCCCCCCCCCAAGCCTAATGCAGGTTTCCGGTAGAAGCAGGACGCATGGTAAAAAGTAAAAGCCAGTGCTAGAAGTGCGTGTCATTTGTTGTGTCGTGTCGTGGGATCCGCGACTCCCCTATGAAAAGTCCTACACGCTATATGTACTCTTTATACGCAGGCCTCTATAAGACTTACGGTAGCACGATAAACCTCTATAAAAATAAGAGCTATCCTACGTAAACGTATTACAAAAATAAATGGCATTGTACTCTGCTAAAGAAGCAAAATGGTACAGGCGCAATGTTGAACGACGCCGCCGGGAGCGTCGTTTTTCGTCACCGTGTTCTTTTTTTCTTTCTTTTCTTTTCTTATCCTTCCCGTTTGCTCGTTTCCTTTCTCGTACACCCCCCTTCGAGGCTCGTCCTCTTTCCCCTTCGAGCTCCCTTCTTTCTCTTTCCCTTTCCCTTGCTACGTTTTATTCCAGTTTTCCGCTTTTGCCCCCGTCACACCCCGTCCCGCGAGAAAGAGGGAGTGAGAGAGGGGGGGGGGGCAGCTCGGCCAGGTAGACCAACCCCGATTAAAAAGTCGCGATTGATTTTGCTCTTATTAAATTTATATATCATCCTCGAGTCTCGTCCCCTTGTTCGTGGCCCTCCCGTTCGGCCCCTCGGCCCCCTCGTTCCTCGCCGAAAGTCGATTTAATTGCATCGCGCGCCGCTCGTACCAGGGGACGAGAGCATCGGAACGGTCTCGAGTTAGGTTAGCAAGGGAATCCACCGAGCGGTTCGGATATTCGAGCGTTTTCGATTAGCTTCGCCGTGACGGTCAGCCTGGAAGAATTTGTTCGAGTATCTCGCGCCGAGAAACCAACGCGGTTAAGTAGATTGAGTATTTTTGTGACCCGAGGAACACGGAGTATTTCGAGGTGACTCAACGTAGGACGAGCACGTCCAACACAGGTTGTTCGGCAGGAATCATTTCCGAATCATGAGTAGTTCTGTGGACCATGTATAATTGATTAACAATTTCAATACAGGGGCTCAGAAAATTCATTTTCAGTAGAGTCATTCGACAGAAATATCTTTAGAATCATGAGCAGTTCTGCGGACCATGGTATAATTGGTTAAGAATTGCAATTACAGGAGAAGAACTGGCTCAGAAAATAATTTTGAATAGGAGACGACTCAAGGTCGTCCGAAGGCATTGAATCGACAGTAACTCGATTGCCGTGAGTGCATAAATAATTTCCAGACGTAGTTGGTCAAGTTCAAGCACAGCATATGATTCAGTGAAAAGAAAAATACACTTATGTCTAGTGCTCGCTTCGGTTGAACAATTAATACTGTTTCATACAGTTCAATGGAAGTTTCGCTTCGAGTACCCGAACAACCCTGATCGCTCGCCTAACCCGAGAACAACGAGACTGGGGCATTGCAATTACAATTAAAAGAACGCGAATCGAAACTCGAATCGTTCGAAGAGGAGCGAATAATGTTTCAGAATCTTGAATCGACGACTTTATTGTTTGAACAGTGTCGATGAAGTTGTTCGGAGATCAACAAATTATTTAGTAAAAAAAGTCACGTAGCTTTTCGCGAGGGAAGAACGCGTTGGAACAATTTAATCAGCAACGAGGGAGATCGATAATAATGTTTTCCACACGCATACTTTCTAGAGTCGCCAGATCAAGACTCATCCCCCCACTCTACCTTCCCCTTCCACAACTGTTTCCCCTCGATTCGTGCCCCCTCCCCTGATCTGGCGACTCTGATACTTTCGAGTCGATCTACAGAGCCCGAGGTCCGGAAAGTATAATACTGTCACGTTCGAGTACGAAATAATAATAATTAATAATAATAACATATATACATTCGAATCGTCAAACGAAAATTTAATCGGCGTCGAAGAAAAATATGTTCAACAAATACGTATATCTATCGTAGAATATAATATATACATGTTTTCTGTTGCTGTCAATTTCGATTTCTCGTTTCTATACAATGTATATACATGCGTACAGTATGTCCTGGATAATATTCGAATTATTTCAAGGGACGATCAATCAGCCAGAGAATGAATTTTTCTTTTCCGCATCGCGCGGCGGCAAAATGGCGCGCTCTCCGCCCTGAAACTCTCGCCGACAATAAAGGTGAGCGAATACGATTGCAATAGAGCCGGAATTTCCCGTAAATTGGTAGTAGAAAATCAACAGATGGCAATTACTATGTCCCGCAGTGCGGAACATGCTTCCGTGAAGGCAGATAGGCCGGCACTATTTCTTTCTCGGACGGTTTATGGCTGGGATAGATCTCGATGGGACAACATGAGCACTTTCGTCACTCTTTCATTAGTCAGTTTTAATTGATTCGCGAGCATCTTCGACTCGTCGAATCTCAAAGCTGTTGCGTTACAGAAAACAACGGAACGTGCCAAGGCTTTTTTATTCTATTTCTGTACGGTGATGAACCTACGAATTTTCAAAATCCTACGATCGCTACAGCGAGATGAAATTCGATGTAAAATATCCGTGCACTACCGGCAGATTTTCTTTTCATTTCAGTTCGCTCGTCCCTAGAAATATTCCGATATTTTGCAGGATAGACTGCAAATTATAATCACGTTCGAAACGGTCATGTAAAATATGGATAACACAACAATCACATTGCACAGGGTGCCTCCCGTGGGGCCGTTCCCATCCCGTAATTTTCCATTTCTCGGCCGAGCAACGTTCGCGATTGTTCGTGTACAAAAATGGCGTCTAAAAATCTTTCACCTCACCCATTTTCCAGTCGGCGAGGAATGAAGCTCGAGGAAGAGATAGAGAGATAGAAGAAAGAGAGAAAGCGAGAATGTAGAGGCGAGAAGGAGAAAGAGATTTTGAATCGAAGACGGAATCCTTTCGTGAAACAGAATGGAGTCGGAAATTCTAAGTTACGCGATGAAATGTGCTCTTCGAACGAACATTTTTGATAAAATCGAGTCGTTCGTTTCGTGCAGCTCGCGCGGCCCCTGAATCCGAGGGACGGCGATCGATCATTAGAAAATACTCTGTCGCCGTATATTCAGTCACGAGAACGGGAAGGGGACAGAAGAACGACGAAAGCGAGACAGGGGAAGAGAGAGATAATAGAGAGATAATACTTTGAGATTGCGATTTCTTACGATTGCACGTACGGTACTGGGAGAAAGAGATCGGTTCTGCTACGTCGTTCGAGAGAATCACCTTTGAGAATAGCTGTTAGGCGCTTTTTACCCCGGGGAGCGCTGCGAATCGGCCGCGGGGCCACCGGGGCGTCGGTGGGCGTGGCACGTTCTTTATTTATTATCATTTTTCTGTGATCTTTTTTCGATTTTACGCGAGAGCATACAATTCAATGCAATATTGTAACTACGTCTAAGCTCGGAATCGTACAAAACATTTGGGGAACAGCTTGTCACCGTTTGAAGAATCGGAGCTACTCTCGTTAGCGACTCTCAAGTGGACGCGCAGCCTAAGGGAAGAGACCTCTGATGAACGACGAGAGCATGAACACCGTTTCTCGAGGAAGAAGAGAATCTCCCTGTTTTCCATGCTCCTCGCGATTAAAGGGTTCACCTTTTTGCGACTTAACTTAACATATTTACAAGCGAAACTCTAGGGTACTCCCCCGAGCTGTTCGTTCGGGGGAAATATAAAATGGTAGACACACCGGGGTTGTGGAGTTACTCGAGATCGAGGGAATCGATTTTAGAAACGATTCGCGAAATCCTGATAAGTTTTTCAGAATTTTTAATCCTATTCCGAATTCGTCCCTGTCAAATTATATGTATTCTTGCGCATCCGCACACCCCGACGATTCTCGGATATTTTCCGCTCTCCAACTATGTATGTATATACAACGAGGAAGAAAATAGAAGAATGACAGCGACATCCAATTTTCCTGAACAAACGATCCTCGTATCCGATGGAGCGTACACCTAATCGCGTTAATTGCTGGATTCCGGAACTCTACGGGCGTTCTTCTTCTACGGTTTACTTTGATCTAGTTTTTACTAGCGATTTTCAAGTTTCTCCTTTAGATTGGTCCGACATGTACTTTCTCGAAGAGAGGAGTATCTCTCGTACACACATTTGATTCTCAATCTTTCTAACGACAGAGAAACAAACAAGAACATGCTTCCTATAAAACAAGCAAACGCGTAAAAATGTAACTACGCTAAAACCCGTGTTGTTCCAATGTAACAAAGACTGAACAATGTCGGAACAAAGAGAACATCGAGTTGCTTGAAAAGTTTCGAGCACAACATCGATATAACTATGTAACTTACAAAAATACATACGTCGAATTTCTTCAAAATTGCACAAGCTTTTGAAAAAAAAGATGTTTCGAGTTTCTGGCTCGGTGGGAAACCAGGAACGACTAAAAATCGGAATCCGGTATCACAAATTCGCGGGCCTCGTGGTCACGGGGCAAGAGCAATTTGCGATTCGCGCCGGTTGCTCGATCTCTATCGATCGGGATCATTGTGGGACGGCAACGGGCGCGCGAATAAATAGAAACGAACGAGATGTAACGATCCGATGAATAACAAAAATCACTCGACAACAGTCTCGTTCGGTCAACAGATTAAAAATCGCAATGGAGCTCCTCGATAAAAAGAAGGAGGATCCGTAATTATGAAGAGAAGAAGGTCTCTGCCTCGGAATAACAATTTTCGGTGCTCGTTGTTGCTCCCGTTTCTTTTCTTTTGCAAGTCGAACAGAGGTAACAGAAAAAGGGGTAACAGAGGGGGAGAGAAAGAGAAACAGCGAGAACGAAGAGTAAAAAACGATCGGTTATGGTGATGATCAAGGACTTGAGGAGTGGTTTCCGGTGGGCGAGGGGGTGTAGAAGAGAAAAGAGATCGTGTGTTGTCAAAGGATCGACCGATTCATTCGGAACTGTAATTTCTTGCTTTCCGTTTTTTCTTTCGGCATGTCTACGAGCTACCTACGGTTATTTACAGTTGTAACAAGCTACAAAATATGTATCGCTATGTATATATATATATATATACATGTGTATCGCTATGTATATACATATATATATATATAGTATATCGCTATGTATATATATATACACACATAGCGATACATATTTTGTAGCTTGTATATATATATATATATATATATATATATATATATATTTAGGAGCTGCGCGGACATATGCACGGAGGCTTTAAATCACAGCTTTGTAGTACGATTAGTATTGTTTCCGTTTTTCCTGTGCTCGTAGAACTGCACAATGACTAGCTAGCATGAAGGGCATCATGTTCTTGTTCTCTCATTGCACTTACTTTTCCCGAACCGAAACGAGCAAACGTGTTCTCTCTCTCTCTCTCTCTCTCTCATCCGCTCTGGTCCAAAATCTTCGATCACTCGCGGTTCGACTACGATGATAATCCAGAGTCACCAGATTAAGACTTCTCCCTCGCTCTACCTTTCCCTTCCTTCAATTCGTGCTCCCTCCCCTCGTCTGGCGAGTCTGGATGGATTGGCCCTTTTGGTTCGCTGAGAAATGATCCGAGCAACCGAAGGTCGCGGCGGGAGGCCGAGGAAGAAAAAGTCCCTTCCGGTTTCCGTTTGCTTTCCTCCCCCGCAAGCATCCGCGAGTAAGTCAGTCTTGCCCGGTTGACTTTCGTGTCTCTTGTTTTTGTTTTAAAATGAAAAGCCTCGGGCATACGCGCGCAAGGAAAATTGTTCTTTCTTTTGTTCGGCGGCGGAGAAGACTAAAAATAGGGACCGACCTACGATCGTAAAAGGAAGTTTCCGAGGCACGATGGGCGCAAACGTTTTTCTCCTTCCGTTCGGACCTGTTTGCAGATTCGCGTGTTTCTCGTTTCTTTCACTCTCGAGATATTTTTCCCAGCGGTGTGCGGACACCCGAGATCTCGGGTTCGATCCCGAAAAAAAATTTATAAAGTCGGCTACCCCAAGCTGCCGTCGGGTGGAGCCCCAAAATGTTCACCCTACTACGTTTTTCCGTATGAACTTTTGCTTTTTTCTAAACTTTTTATTACTTTTACTTTCGATAATTGTGCCGTGTCAAGAGGAGGCTGAGAAGTCTTCTTCGGAACATTAAAAACTTCCAAAAATGAAATAATCGCCGGCAGGTAATACGTTGATAAACTTTCCAGATCCCCGGCCGACTACGATTTACCGGAGCTTAATAAACTTTGGGAATCTTGAACCGACCCGAGGCCACCCCTATCGGGGTGCCCGCACGCCCCTAATTCTCTTTCGTTCGTTTATCGTTTTTCGATCCCGAGATTTCGATATCGGTATCTATCTCTTGTTTTTCCCGTTCGAAACGAGAATCGTGTTCGCGTCTGTCATGATTCCCCCGCTGGTGTTCTAAGCTTCGTGGCGTCTTCCGGTAAAAGATTCGTTAATCAACCGTGATTAATAGTCCGGGAACGCCGTCGGCCGACGACACTCTGATATAACCGATCTATAATCGCTAGAAACTAATCTCTAAACAGTACAGTAGTCGAAGAAAAAAAAAAGAAAATAAAGAGAGAGAAAAATATAGATCAACAGCCCTGCTATTACACTCCTAGTACTTAGAACTAACGATCTGCACATCCGCTCGTCGTTTTATAATACATCCGTACGTATATACAATATGTATCTGTGTGTACAATACACTTCGATATGTGAAAAGTAAGTACACCCATGGAACTGATTCAAAGCCGCGCCCGTCATCGTACAAATGATTCCTGCCGGTTCAATGGCGCCGTAGATCAACCATAAGCGGCGGGGGTCATTCGGTCGACAAGCACGATAGACCTACCCTGATAAAAACTGCACACCCACACCGTTTCTCTATCGGAGCTGGCGATTTCACGTGCACTAATACAGGTGTGCAGAAATTCGCTAATTCAGCAATTCTTATTAATGAAATGATCAATCTTAAATGGATCTCCTCGACACGTGCTGCAGTTCTAACGTCGTGCAATGAAAAATCCTTGCTCTATGATGATCAGATTATCGATGTTAATCATTTCCCAAAGGAGACAGAGAATTTTGATACTAATGTCGATAATAGAGATACTACATATATTGGATTGTAACATAAATTCGTTCGGAATTACTCTAATTTGTATTCCACTGTATTTCATTAATAAATGAAAATAAGATATTGAAGAGAACTAAATTTCATTTTGATTCTGATGGCACATATGGGTCTGGCGTATCATAGAGTCATAGAGTATAGGATTGATGCACGTGCACACGTGTGTTCTTTTGGTTGTCCAAGTGTGTATGCGTACACGTGTGACAGAGATACACGGTTATCCGTGAATGCAAGAATTACACGGATTGAGATTCGTTTGCCACCTCCTGTACACGTGAAACATGAGGCCTCTAGATTCCGTTGTTAACGAGTAACGTAGACGGTGCGGGTGTAAAGAAATTTAGCGGATCAATGGTTAGAAGGAACCGAAACTAAGAGAGAGAAAAGTACAGGCGATGATCGAAGAAAAAAGTGTGGGAGAAACGGGGAGGGGGGAGAGTAACTCAAAGAGTCGAAAGCTAATGGGGGAAATCAGGATGACCGTGTCACGGGTCCTACCAGTACACACGTCCTATGTCGCTAAAACGAAGTTTGCGTGTTTCTAATCATAATAATCGTAGTAGTAATAGTATTAATTAATAATAGCGATAATAATATATAGTTTTGGGGATGGAGGGAAGTATTGGTGGTGGGTGGTGGTAATGGTGGTAATGGTGGTGATGGTAGTGAGAGTATTAGTAAGAGTAATACTAATAGTAGGTAGTAGTAGTAATAGTAGTAGTAGTAGCAGCATTAGTAATATAGTAATATTCTTGTTTTTTTCCTGTTTGTCTGTTTGTAAAAGTAATAGTAGGGTGTCTACCAAACACCTTCGGTAGAGACCAATATGTCCGTTTTATCATCTTTTTTGACTATTTTTTCCCTTTTAGATTCTGATAAGCTACATCGCTCCGTGACATTGCTTTCGTTTCGTGTTTAACCTTAATCGTTTTCATCATATTTTTTTAACGTTCATCTTTCTTCGTCTTCTTTCCTATCGTATTTTTTTCCTTTTATTCCTTTCCTCGTTCTTCGTACGTCTTTTTTTCCTTTTTTGATATCATCAAAATAGTAAACCAATAGTTTAAACGTTGTAGATAATAATTACTATCTATATCACAGATCCAAGTGACTAAACTCCTTTAAAAATATAATATAAATATGTTATGCGTATAATGGTTCGCGCATAATATATATACACACATAGATATATATATTATATATGTATATGTACTCGCAGATGTGATTGAAAAACAGGTAAATCAAGAAGTGCGGAAACTTGGAAAACCTTCTCGTGGTAGAAACGCGAGCGTAGTTTATGCGAGCATCGATCCGCCCGCGACGAGATCGACGAAAATCATTCGGAAAAGAAAAAAAAGGGAGTATTTAGTGACCGAATTGAGGCGCGCAGATTCTCTTCGACCGGTGCTATTTAATTCTCGTTAAAAGTTACGTTCGTCGATCGTGTAGTTAGCTATCCATTAAATGGACCAATGGAATATATGTATATATGTATACATATACAATATATATATATATATATATACATATACATACACATATACCGACGTGCGAATACGTGCGAAACGGTAATCGATTTACAATCGATCACGTGTCGTATTATTTTCATTTTCGTCGTGTTTAGTTTTAAAAAGTCGAAACAAGATCGGCACGTAAAAATGGTTCCGCGGTCGGTGATCTCCAACGATCGAAGGGCGAAGAAGCATCCGTCGCGATCCAGAAAGCGTGGACGCTTCGTTTAGGCACTTTGTTTAACCAGCACCGTTAAATGGCACGCGTCCGAAGAGAGACAAAGACCGGCGTTTGAAAAATCGTCGCTTGATAAATCGTTGGCGGAGTAGATCGTCGCTGCTGACATAAACTGGCTGAGTTCAATCATTGTTGCGTTGAATGTAATCGGGATACGAGATCGGAGAACTCGCGTTCGAGTACTGAGCGTATAAATAGAGCGCAGGGTGAAGCCCTGGTGGAGGAATGCCGCGATGCGGTTGATGCGAATGATGATGCGTCTCGGATGCGGATGAATTTATAGGGGGTGATGAGATTTGCGGGTAGAGTTGGGAGCCGAGGCTGTCCAGGGAGCTGGACGAGCCTGTCGTTTGGTAGACACTCTGCGATGGTGTGTGCTCGTGAGACTCGGGTGAATTAAGTGTGAATGGCGAAGACGCCGAGGTGGGACATACTACTTGCTGTGGTGGTGACTGGTGTGACTGCGGTAGGGACTCTGACATACTGACGTCTAAACACTAGTTGGTAGTCTGCGGATGTAGCAGCGGTAGAGGAAGTTGAAGATTGTTCTGTTTCGCTAAGCTGGCGATCTCAGCTGCGATACCTCCCTTCGAGCCAGCCAGGCCATCCAACGAAGAGGGTCCCTCGCTGTACCGTAGATCGCAAACTGGACTCTCGAAGCCTGTCCCCGGTGTGCCACCACTGGTGCTCTGCGGCGTGGGTGGATTGTGATTGGTATTGCTTTGATTCATATCACGGTGTACACGGTTCTGATGCCGTATCAGATAACTGTCGCGTACGAACGTGCGTCCGCATATGTTACACTCGTATGTGGTACTCGCCGTGTGGGTACGGATGTGGATCGCGAATTGACTCTTGGACGTGAAGGTTAGAGAACATCTGTCGCAGACCAGAGGCTTCTCTGCGACGTGGCTCCAGCGGTGTGCAGTTACGTAGCTCTTGACAGCAAAACGTTTCTGGCAAATGTCGCAGGCGTACGGCCTCTCGCCCGTGTGCACTCGCTTGTGGGTATTCAAACTGCTCTTCTGCGTGAACCTTTTCAAACACAGCTCACACTGGAAAGGTCTTTCTCCCGTGTGCGTCCTCATGTGCACTTCCAAGTATGGCTTACGGCAGAAACTTGCTTCGCATACCGTACAATGATATGGTTTGTTGCCCGAGTGAAGTTTCATATGTACATAATACGACGAAGCGGAGGATAGCACCTTGCCGCATACTTTACAAGGCTGCGGTCTGGACCTAGAACCTTCTTTAACGGTCTGCTGGCCCGTCGACTGACGGCTCGGCGTCTCCTGTTGCACGTTTTGACCCTGTTGTTGTTGTTGACTCTGTTGGGCCTGTTGTTGACTCTGCTGTGTCTGTTGTTGAGCTTGTTGGTTCAGCTGGAGGGTCGTCTGTTGCTGGGGCTGCAGATGACCCTCCTGCTGGGAAAGATCCTCCCGGTCGTCTGACAGGTTCACCATCGAGTTGGAGCCATCCGAACGGCTCGAAGCAACAGAATAGAAGCCCATGGGCTCGCTTTTAATCTGTTGCTCGAACATGGACGTCATAATGTCAGTCTGCTGCGGCTGAGCCAGCTCTTGCGACTGCGGCTCCTGCTGCTGCGCTGCTTCTTGATCGGGGAGCAGAGTCAGATTGCGCTTGACAAGCTGCTCATATCCTGCGTACCAATCCACCTGCATCACAGGGAACCTCTATCAATTTCGGCTGTGGGTCACACGAGATCCGTTCGATCGCGGACCATTGTTTGCGACGACGCGGCCAGCCGAGTAATCCCGGTATCATGCATGCTCGCGGACACGTTCGAATGCACGCGCGGCGGCCAGGTTAGACCAACGGTTTTGACATTTATCTTTGACAAGTGACAGAAGGTAGCTGGACGATCAGCTGATTGCATAACTTTTACGCGAAGTGCTCGAAGACGGCGCGATACCGTCGTCGACAGGACGTAACCCAGCAGCGAGCGACACGGCCGACTCTATTTTTAAAAGAGCGACCAGAGAAACAACGGAATATTTCGACTGCGAAACCGGATTCCTCGCGAGCACCAGCCTCGCTAGTGGGGGTCGGTTTTGCTTTCGCCCCGAAGAAGAAAGCATCGTTTCTACGAACCTTTGCTAGTGTAGTAGTCTGGGTTGGGGTCGAAAAACGTCACGCTTCATCGAGCGCACGCCTCCCGTTCGCGAGCGGCTTCACGGACAATCGCGAAACATTTCTACGGCCAAATTGTTTTTCTCCGACACAAAATATAAGATGGCTGCGACTATATTTCGCGACGGTACGATATAATATATATACACGACCTATATGCTGCTCCTACTCCTATATACAAACACATGCGACACAAGTACCGACCGACGATATCCAACAACTTTTCTAATTGGCTGGCCTAAGCCGCGAATATTACGGCTACGCTACGACCGACATCGCGCTTCGAAAACCGCTGATTGGATCGATCCCTCGCAAAGCTTCATTCACCTGTTTGATTTTATGCATATTTCATGGACAAACTTTGCAACTTGCCGCTGCCCGCCCGACAGAGACCGATTTTTCACAACATCTTGTGCAAATGCGAAACTTTCTCTTTTATTTATACTTGCCGCTTTTTTTCTACTTTTAATCACGAGTTTCACGATTCGGTAAGGTCTTCGGGTGATGCACATTCGTACTAAATATATAAATCACACTAACTTCGCAACTTCGCGAATGGATTCGTGTCTAAATCGTTGGGAATAATAAAAATTGTGTGCCACGTAACGAAATGTGTATAAGTATTAATTCACAGTACCATTTGTACGTATCTTTGTTGCAGTTTCACCTCTGCGCCATGTATCGTAGCTCCTTGTGTTTTCTCGGTGTGCACGTGGTTTTAATCGTAATTTCAAACCTCTGTCAAATTGTGCGCAGTATGTATTTTCTCCCCGCATTGCAATTACTGAACGCACCTTGAGTGACGACACGCTAGGAACTCTCGGGCCCTATCAACCTATCAAATTAGATCGAACCGTGACACTTTTGAAATAATGTTCCTAACAGAAACAGGCGGCCAACTCGAGAACTTGCGCGTCTGGGCCGACTGGCCGACTGACTGAGAGCAGAGCTGGTTCCATTTACAAACAAGATTGCCCGCTAAATAACATTCACGATTCATTGAAAAAGGAGAAAATTTACTACACAATCATTATTGAGATTCGTCTTAGCCGTATTCCACGTCACACACAGGTATGCTCGAAACTTTGTTTTACGGAGTTTAAATAATCTCTTATTAATTCGAAATTATATGTATATGTACGTTCACATTCGCAACGTAAACAAACTTTTTATGCACGAGAGAATGATTAAAGTCTTGAAATATTTCGATGTATTAGTTTCTCTTTGAAATTTAGCGAATTTATCAAATGAAATTTATGTAAACTGTGTTCGTTGTATATCGTTGTTATATCCGCTACACTTTTAGCTTTAATAATGGATGTACCAACGGAGGTTGTAATGAATTCAAGCCTAAATGACCCTGTAACCAAAGCGGTAGTGGATAATATAATGGGCAATTTACCCACAAAGAAACCTTTCGTTCGCTGCGATGATTGCGATTTATCGTTTACGAGTCAAACCGTATTAGATACACACTTACAAGGTGCTAGACATGCTAAACAGGTACGTACGAATGGAATTATGAATAGCAAAATATGTAGACTATCGGTCCGCTCCAGGTCCGATCGAATATAAAATGCACGTGTTCACGCTATGGGTACTGCTCCACTCTAGTTGGAAGGTTCGATCCGATTATGAGCAGATGAATAGTCTGTAACGAGCCTTATTATCGAATTCAAGAATAAATAGGATGAAACTTCGTTGCAAGTAATAATGCAGATATCTATTTTCTTTTTCTTTATAGATTAGATCCAAAAATATAATGGCATCTCTCGAAGAAACAAAAGTAGCATTCTCAAAAGACGAGGAGACAAATGGACTAAAATGTAATGTGTGCAACGTGTGTCTAAACTCTATACAACAATTACAAACACATTTAAATGGTATTTAATACATCAAGATCTGTTTTACATGATTATATTTATAATAGATTGAAAAAGCGTTTTCATTTTTAGGGAGCAGACATAAAAAGAAAGCAATGAGAGGTAATAAAGCCTATGTAATACGAAAATCATTATACGGATTTAAATTTACTCGCACACTGTGGATTAATAAAATAGTCGAAAAGAATGTGGCTGTACTGATATATTGCTTAGTTTTATTTGCATTCGCATGCTTGATACTGCTACTCACTTTTGCTTTTCATTTGTTTATATAAATTAATGCAAGGCTAACTAATTTCATTCCCGATGAGCTTTAACCGAAACAATTGTTGCTGAGATGCTTGGTGATGTAATCACGCGCTTGTTTAATTTGTGCATCATTATTTATTTTTTACTATTTATTATTATTTATTACTATTTATTGTTAATTATTTATTTTTGCCAGACTAAAAGTTGTATATATATATATATATTATGCATACCGTTTGTGAACATGATGTGTCCGAAAGATACTCGATTGTGAGTCATTTAGTTACTGTTATGATTAATAAAGTTAATGTTCGCAAAATAATCGCATATCTCATCCATTTTGTTGTAATCCTTTTGCAAACATATAAATTTTACATGTACACGTCCTTTCGTCTTATTATTTAATTGATTACTTGCCGCTTTTAACGAATGAAACAAATCTGCAATTCTCGAACTATTTTCCTAACTTTCTTTCAACTTAATATAAATCTATAGCATCTGCCTTGGTGTTCTTAAGATTTTATTATTGAACGGAGGTAACTGACATTAAAGAAATACACGCAAAATGCACTTTTAAATACACTAACAACACAAAGGCTTGCTAATGCACCAATATAGAAAAACATTTTAATAATGTCTTTTGTTGAAACAGTTTCTATTAATGGTTGCTTTTTCCATAGCATGAATGTAGTGTTCAAGCTGATTTATTATCACATTTGACCGCAACAGCGGTTGTGATACATAGATAGTGTTGATCGCACATTGATGCTTAGGTGAGTGGAGTGGCAAGGAAGTTGGAAGTACGGTGACGTCAACTCCCATGAATGCCCAGGACAACTCCGTATCGAAAGATGTATCTCTTTCGTGTAACATGTGCAACAAGATTTTTAATTCCCCGACACAGTACAATGTGGTACGTAAAATAAGAGTACACGTTAATATTTAGTAACTGGTTTTGATAATGCAATTTAATGTTCCGTTGCAGCACATAACATCGAAGAAGCACACCAGTAAGTTAAAGCAAGCAAAAATTCTAAAAAAGAAAAGGTTCTTTCCATACTGGAAAAAACCTAAGCCCGGTTCGAATCCCAAAAATCTCGTGCAATCGTTGTCGAATAATTTTGTACCAGGAGGTTTTACAAATCAGACATAGGGAAAAGTATATTCAAACCGATACATCTATTTTAATACGTATAGACAAATTTTTACTTATTGTTCTTTCAAGGAAATAAACGATTTGAGAACCATTTCATTCTTCGTATCAGTTTGATTTTTATCTTAACATTACGTTGTTCATTATATTTTTATGAATACTCGTAACATGAAATGTACTGAATTTTATACTTACTTTGCAATATTTTTATCGGCATGATTTTTTATAAATATATTCAATGATTGACGAAATATTTGGCAGCTGACTATATGTATAATGGGTGCGTTGTGTATTAGTAAAATATGTTCAAAGTATTCGTAATATCCTTATTAGTAGACGAAGCAACGCGAAAAGATACTGATACATTGTACGAATGTATATATGTCCATTAAAAAATCGCATAAAAATATATAATGTTGCTAGCAATACTTCTCACTGTATGATTTCAAGAGTCCTGTAATATGTATAGAATCTCTTTGGTGTTTCTTTCCATTAGCTGCACAGGATCAGACTGAAAAGTACATATACAAAGTAGAATTAAAAATTCCAACAAGATATATATAGTACATCTGATTTTTTCTGCAAAGTTACCTGTGCTGAATAACTTCTCAATAATCGAGTGAGTTCTGCATTTTGTTTCTGCAAAAATTTTATATCATTATTCAACTCGTGCCTCTCTTTCAACACTAGATAGTACTTCTTCAGACCAACTAGCAAATTATCCCAGAGCTGTTCTTTCTCCGGTGAAAAAATATTGCTGTATCTCTGCCAGAATTCTGTGATATCTACATCCGTAATGTTTCGCGAGGCTGTGATCTTCACTTTGATTTCTTTCTTATCGATGGGCACTACGATGTTCTGCTTTTTAACAAACTCGTATCTATCTAAGAACTGTTTCAAAGCATTCGCTACAAATTCTGTTTCAATTTCTAACAAATGGCCTTTATCGCAGACAAGTCGTCGTTTTGGTTTTCCAGTGTGTTCTAACGAAGATTGATAATTGCTAAATGTTACTACTGAATTGTTAGTACCTACCAATATTCAAAAATAGACTAAATAGTACCATCGGTGACTTCAACGATTCCTTCAGCAACGCAAGTCGACTTATCCATTTGTTCAGAAGGTACTGTTTCCATCGAGGATGTACTGTTCTGATCTACTGCTTCGCTCTGGGATTCTTCCTCATCTTCTTGAACAAGACGCCTCGTGCAGCAAGGTGAGCTGTTCATAGCTGCAATTAAAGCAGCTTCTGCTGGATGTGTCTCGCCGCAGATGGGTGGTAAAGTGGTTCTTTGGAAATAAAAAACCATAAATTAAATTTGTACGATATTATTTTTTTAATTTCACTTACTCGGTCAAAGAGGTTCTAGAAGAAGCTTCATATGAAGAACTTCCAGATGAAGAAGCTTTATCGGATTCTCCGCAAACGCTCGGTAAGATGACAGGTTTCGCTGTGCAAATTGGACAATAGGCATACGGTAAAAAGAAGTTCAACAAAAATTGAAGTTCCTCTTCGGATGTAATTTTGAAGGCCTGGAAAGGATCATTTTCAATTTCATATTTTCGGTAACTCGTTTTTACTAAGCTACCTCGAACACTTTGTCCAGTCGAATCAGCAGCTCGTCTCTTTCCGTGTAGTGCGACAGTAACTCTTTCAAAGTGTCTTCGATGTAATAGTCACAGTGATTGGTAATTACTTTGGCTATGCGATTCAGTAGAGATCGTTCTAAATTAAACTCTTCCAACATTGTTTCTGGCTCGTACGTTTTGGAGATCATTTTCCTCTTCTTTGCTTCCTCCTTCTCTTCAAATACACAAAAATATCTATTGATTGTAATCGTTTCCCTAAGAACATGACGTTCTAATATTACCTTTTCTTATGGCGCACATCGCGCCACAGTAAGATTTCAAATCCTCCTTTCTCAACAATTGCATTTCCGGTGGTTTCCATTCGAGTCTCAACAGTTGTTCATGAATAATCTTGTCCGCTGTTAAAATCTGAAAATGATTAACAAATTATTTTTCTACTTTTATGTGAATCGAGTTGTGGAAATATCTTTGGTGTCGTATACCTTATCCACTAACTCGTCCGCAGTTTGAATATTCAAATCCCAAATCTGCATATACTTTTTATCATTGGTAGCGGCGAGATTGTTGGACTTTTCCTCCAGGTCTTGTATAGCCTTCTGCGATTTTGAAATGTCACTAGCGAGCTTCAGAAATTCTGATTTTGTGGACTCCTCTAGATCCGCGTACGTTTTTCTCAAACCATTGATCACATCCTGTAGCCTGAAATCGAATCGAACACGTTCATAATTGAACATAAAAACGGCAGACAACGGTACTAACTTATTTATCTTCCTCTTCTGCTGATTCTTCACGATCTTGTTCTCTTCCTCCCGACGTTTCAACACGGCATAATTGTAATCCAATTTCTCGACGTTCATCAAGCACAAAGCTTTCATGTTCTGCACCTCCTGCTGAAGACCCTGTATCTCCAACTCGAAATTGATCTTCAGCCGCCTAAACTCCTCCTGGTGTTCTATCATCGCTTTCCTCATGTCCTCCTCGTATTCCCGCATTATTTCTTTCTTCTTCTCCCTTCCTTCGACGGTGTCCTCTTGGTACTTTTTAAACAACGCTTTCCATTTTTCCATGGACGTTGCCAGAAGCATTTTACGCTCCGATTCAACGACGTCTTCGATCAACGTCAGCTCCTGGCGGTAAGCTTTGGTCATCGTGCGCATCTAAAAGAAATATTTAAGGTATAGTGTAAATGCTAGGGGTGTGAAAAATGAATAATTTTTTGGTTCTGAAGAGACTCACTTGATTTTCCATCCTCTCGATAAGCAAGTCGATGTCTTTTCTCTGTTTCTTCACTTCTTCGGCATACTTGTCATCCGCGTTCTCCAGTTCCTGCTTCAACTCCAAGATTAGAGCATCCTTTTTCTCCAAGACTGCGAGGCACTTGGATTTTTGAGCCTCCAATTCGTCGTGGATATCCAGCGGGTCTTTGCACTCGAAAATCTCAGGCCATTTTGCATTAATCTCGTAATACTTCTCCATGTACTTTTTGTCCTCTTCTTCGAGTATCTCCAACAATCTATTCCTCGTCTCCTGCACTTCTTTTCGTCTTTCCAGTTCTCTCGCATCGTTGGCTACTATTACGCCAGTGACCTAAGAATAGGCTATTTTATTAGTGAAGTTTATAATGAAAATAGTAGAGCCTGAATGAAAAATTTGAGGATTTGAAGAAAAGGTGGTAGGTATTATTTAATAATGATGATATATAATAAATTTTTAAAAACACGTACCACTTCCACTCCTTCTTGTTGTAATCTTTCCAACTTGCCGAAACTATCAAGTATTTGTTGCTCGATAGCAGTTATTTCAATAGTCGTGTCTTCTTCGATGTTCGCGAACCTGAACAATTTATTTCAAATACTTAAAAATTCTATAAGAAAGAAGATCCACGTTTAAGTATTAAAAAATATTTAAATATCAAAAAATATTTAAATTAAGAAAGATATAAATTCTATGATTTATATATTTAAGGATTAATCAAATTGAAGACAAACGTTATTCAAAATTGAATACTTACTTCGTCCGCTCTTCTACGCGCTTTTGCATTCGCAGTTTCCGGGCCAGCTTCCGTTGTTCCGAATCAGACGATAAAATAGATGGTCCTTCCGCGTCGTTTTCGCTTTCGGAATGCCTATCGAATATTTGCGAGATATTCATTTTCCGCTCGTAAAAATCCACTAAAATCCACTGAAAATATAAAAAGGTTATAGCAGTTCGTACGCGCGGATGGACAATATTGGAAAGAACTCAGATATTTCAAATAAACAATATTGTTTGTTCGATAAAAAAGGTTGTTTCAACTTACTGTTGGTAACTCGGAAATAGTTCGTATTTTGCGCCGGTAGATAGCGTTCGTTGTCCCCTTCTACGCTCGTCGATTAGAAGCTATCTTCGACGACACCTACACAATGTAACGGTACTTTCCTACACTGCACACATTTCCGATTACATTGCAAGTTCTAAGAAAGTTTCTCGGAAGACAGAAACGTATAATATCGAACGATAAGTAACTGTTCTTGATAATGATAAAAAAACGTTTTTCCTAAAATCGTATCAAGCTCGTCCGAATATCTCGTTGCCACGCATTTTGTAAACGTGGACGGAAAGAGGTAGTTGAGCTCGAACGTAAAAATCTACTGTTCGTATGCTTCTTCATTCAGAAGGTGTGCATTTGTAAGTGGTTAGAAAATGGTAAAATAGGGGCATCGAGCGATAATCAAGAAATTGAATAATTCTTAAAATAAAATAAATAGTGAATCGAATTATTCCTATTCGATTAACAATGCAATATCTCAAGGCATTCTTGTTCCCTGGAAGTAAATACAAGACACACCTTAGATGTACAATTAAATACATTGTTAGATCCATTGAATGTTTAAAGATTATCTAAATACAGAGACATTGTATTCGTCAACGCTTTTATTTAAGATCAGCGACACATGGCACAGGGAACGATACATGGAAGGGTGATCATATTTGGATAAAATGCATTCTATATAAATGAATTTATACAAATACGGAGTCACTGGCACAGAACACGCAAAAGGCGTATCTCGTACGAAACGGTCATGAAATTGCCTCCGTTTTCGGACGTAGCGAATCGTGTGCGACAGAAATCGCTTTCTCTATTTAGATGGCGTGCCTCTAACCGACAAAACGAACATTCGGCATTATCGTGTCGATAGAGTTGATTTCGTATGAGCGGACTGTCGTGAACCATGAAAAGAACGTACGCCACGAAAGGATAAACGAACAGTGGGTCTCAGTAAGTCGCAGCAGAGAGATCTTTGATCGCAGGCACTACATCGACGCTGATCGACGCCATGAATCCACGACTTTGACGCGATTCTAGCGGAAACAAAATGGAGTACGGCCAGGTCCGGCCGAACATGTTTCGGCGCCCTATAATCCTTAGCTTGTTATTACTTGCATATTTTCGTTAATATGAACTGCATCGGCATTGTTTCCACGGTACACACATGCCAATTGTCTAGACACAACTGTACCTCGAATAAATCGTTGCAATAATACATCTATTAATAATATTTCAAAATTTCCCCAAGGATGATTAACAGGCTATTTTTCTTGTATTCGATCATTCTATCACATTCTATCGAGTTGTCTATGAAATAATGAGCATGCTTATACACATGAGGTACAATGAAATATAAAAATTTGAAACGAACCTTTCGAGTAGCATCGATCTAAAGCGCGTGGAATAACCAGTTATCGCAGCGTACAGAGCGTGCAGTAGGTGTTTCTCATTTGAAAGGAAGACAGCGTGAAGAGGAAAAACGTTGCAGAACCTGTAGACATATTTCGATCGGCGATAGTTGACCGCACAAAGCATGTAGGTCCGTTAAAATTTTCATCGACGCGTGCACGCGGGCCAAGAGAAGAGAGCTTGCTTTCCGTTGGGGACGCGTTTGTTTGATCGTTACTTGCTTGATTAGAGAGCACGTTACAAAGTTAAGTACTTTTATTTTCGTAATAATCCGATTTTCCGTCTTTATTCCCGGTAGAAAGTACCGATGCCCCGGGTAATTGGCTGCTCCTAAACCGGCCCTGGAGAGAGCAAGATGAACGGAGAGGGACAGACGCGCGGAAGAAAGATGGCGGATGGAGTGGTGACACCGGTGACGGCGCCGGGTGGGGGGAAGAGGACAAAGAAGCGAGCGAGAGAGAAAGAGCGAGGGAGCGTGACGAGTGGGGAAGAGAGGAGGATGGGTAGACATGAGGTGCTGGGCGATTCGTTAAGAGGGACGCGGAGGAGAAAAGGGATGGCGAGGGTAGGAGTAGCGCGGGGAGACGGGGGGAAGAGAGCGCAAGAGAGAGAGAGAGAGGGAACCGGCTCGACAGGGACGAGCGCGGCACGGGAGTTCGGGTTAGCTCGTTCGACCCGTTATCCCCTCTCTCCCGGAGTCCCGAGTTCTCCCTACCTGTCCTTGCTTCGATTCGAACGAGTCCCTCCACTCTCTCCCCTCCGGGGACGCACGAAATCTCCCCCCACCACTTACCGGCGCACTTCACCGGCTGGCGGGCGACGATCGCGATTGCGAGCCGCCGCGGCCGCTTCTCTCACTCCCGAGAGGTAGACTCGTTCCGTTCCCCTACGCGGTGTTCCCCACCATCGCGGCAAACAGCGATGCTAGCCGGCGAGCCATGCTACGCTCCCGCCACGGTGACGTCACTCCGAGTAGTGTAGTGCAGTGAGGAGGAGCAAAGTCGGCTCCATCCGCGTTACATGGCCCAAGTGAACGAAGCTGGTGCGTTTAAGGCGTACATATACAAGCGTGCATTGTAGCGAATCGAGTCGCCGATATCGCGCGCACACACATACCTATACCCGTTTTAATTCGTTCGATTAATGCACGTTACGTGACAAGTACCGAGAGTTACTCGATCGCTGGTAAAAAGCGTATAATAACCGAGAATCCGCGGCGACTCGCTTTCACCGAAACATGTATTGTATTCGACGTCGTCGCCGATACCGTTCGAGATCGTGATGTACGAGCCCGATGTGAAAATAATAAAATATCGAGTGTGATGTGAAGTATGTTTAAATGTAAAAAAAAAGTAAATCAATGGAAAGAAAGCAGTTACGTTCGAAGTGAGTACTACGCGTATAAATGTTGGGATGAGAGGAGAGTAATAAATAAATCATCTAATATATAAAAAGAAAAAAAAAGAAGGAATATAAAGTAGTGTCGTGCCTGCGATTATGAGGTTACGCGTTGCAAAAAAAGGAAGAAAACACAACGGTTCTATCGTCCGGTAGATCGATTGTTTATTAGTGGGGTTTTCCGGGAATAGTTTCAGGCGGGGGCTATATTATATAGCCTCCTTGTCCTCGGGTGTTCGGCGGATGAAACGAGGCACACGAAATATCGTTCATCATCACGTTAACGTACATCGACGCGAGTGTGATTATGCTCAACAAATATGCGCTGGGATGCATCGGCCGCCCGACCGCGTTGTGCTCTCGGTGTGCTTGGTGTGACGTGTGATTAGCCGCCTTTCTTCATACGCGATTCAGTGGTGTACGATGTGGTGTTCGGCGACGGTCCTGATCTTTCTAGCCGTTGTCATCAGTGGTGTCCACTATCAAGGCTTCTCCTCTTCCTCCTCGTCGTCGCCGCCGTGGTCGTGGTCGTCGTCGTGGTTGTTGTTGTCGTCGGCGTGCGTCGCGGCACAAAAATTTAATCGCGAGAGCCTCGTCGCCACCCTCTTCTATCGGCCGATCGTTCCACAGCGCTGCCCTGACGACAGCACTCGTCCTGCCTGGGGTCACTACCTTCCGGCTAGTGACTAATGTTAATCTGTTTGTTGCCAGTGATTAAATTGAGAGTGTTCGAAGTGGGAGGAAGCTCCTTCGTTTGTCGTGGTATACACGTAACGGTTCCTTCGTTTTCGTCGCGTGTGCGTCGCGAGCCCAGCCACGAGGAGTTCCCCGTGATTCGGATAGGAGATCAATTCTGTGTCGATTCGGATTACCAATACGCCACGGATACATAACCCATTGATTTATGCTCGCGTGAAACAAAGCGAAAATTGATCAGAAATAAATATTGTATATATATATATGTAAACATAAAAAATAAATATATATACATATTTTAAAAAAAGGTGTATATATATATATATATATATATATATATATATTATATATATACGTATAGGGAAGAAGCAGTAGAGGCTTCTTCGGCCGACCCGCTGGCGGTATTGAATATCGGTGGTGTGGTGAGAGTGACGTGATTAGCGTCGGGCGAAGTTGTGTGTCGTTGTACAGTGCCGCCAAACGATACCACAACATCCGATCCCAAATGAAGAGTTCGGAGCAAAATGGTTAGAGAGACACGTCACCTGTGGGTTGGAAATCTGCCGGAAAACATCCGAGAGGATCGCATACGAGAACATTTCAAACGGTACGTATCCCTTTTTTTTCTTCACAATCAGTCGGCAAGAGCCGAAAGCCGCTTTACGTAACTGTGCATGCATGTGTAGCGGCGTACTTTGCGTACGCGCGCACACACACATACACACACACAGGGGAACATGCACAGATATGTGTACGGTCATACATGAACACGTAAAAACGCGCATGTTAATTCTACCAAAAAGCATAGTCAAATTCTAAGCATGCCATTTGGCAACAGTCGTGTTCATTGTAGACACCCGGTTCTGCGAGTGTTTTCGTTTACAATGTACCTTGTACATATTTACCCGGCTCGCGTTTAATATAGAGGACGCGAACCTTGAGACACTCGAGATTTACAGGCCTTTCGATTCGCCGAAGTGTTTCGAATTTACCTGTAGAGAAACCCCCACCGGCCCCGAACAGGAAGAATTCCTTACCGTTTCCTTCTTCTTCTTCTTCTCCTCTTTCTCCTTCTCGCCTACCTTTTCGTGCGTCTAAGGAACCCGAGGGATATGCCTTTATTGTTGCCGACAGTCTGACACGGCCAGTCAACAATAATGTCTCCTAGAATTTTACGACTGCACGGTCGTGGGCTTGGACAGCGACGTCGTCGTCTGCCAGCCAATCCAGAATGCAAAGTACTTCGTGCACGATGTTCCATGACCTGTAAATGAACGCGGCGAGGAAAAGACAGAGTGCGAGATAGGGGAAGGGATGGAGGGAAGAGCCATTATCAGTTTCGTCGAAACCGGAATTCAGAAAGTACGTAAGGTGTAACCCGATGTTTTCGACTTCGTGCGTAGACGACCGAGGATTCTGAAAGCCCGCGTATATACACACACCCACACCTCGCACACGTACCGAAAGAGACACGCATGCACGCGCGCCAGCGCGTGTATAAACGTGAGATATACGGAGAGCCTTGGCTCTGTCTCTCCTCTCCTCGTAGCGTGAGCGCGCCGTCATTTGTTTTTTCCCCGAAGTAATAATAGCTGAGGACAGCCATTTTGAGAGCTCGCAGCGGCACGAAGTTATTGTTCGACAGTGGCGCTCAAACCGGGGATCCACGAGCCGGCCGCGCCTTAGGCACCTTCTGCATACAAACCAACGATTCTAACGTTCGTTTAACCCTGGTTTTATTAATATTTAATCAACAATATACCCATCGCTGCTATAACGCTTATAAAATCTTCACGTAGTATCTGAAAAACCGATTATGCGAAGAAATACCTCACTAAATTCTCATTAGCCAAGAAAACCCAGCTTTCTGGTATAATATTCATAGTTCACAGTTTAATATTCGTCTTTGCTTAATTTTAGTGACCGATCGGTTGAATTTTATTATCCCAAGTTACATAATGTTCTCTCGTCAAGAAACGCTACGTGTTTCTTTGTGTTTTTGGGATATTTGTCGAATAAGATTATTTTAATAAGTAGTCGTTATATGCTAGACATTGTTCCCAATCTTTAATTGAATCTCGGAAACTAGAATTTGCAACTCAAGTTGCTCTGTGATTTACGTTGGGAGTGTCCATTGTTTTAATAATACGCGACTACCTGCATGAATGAAGTGGACATATTGTATACAAAGGAGCGACTCTAAAATGCAGGTAGAATTGTTAAAGAGCAGGTATCGAAGTAGGAAAACAGAAGTGAAAACTAACGGTGACGTTGGCGAAGCGACGCTCAACTTGCGGATACTTATCCAACCAGGACAACGGATATATGTACCGGTCTTCCTGTTGTTATCATTCACGAAATATATATCGTGTTTCTATCTATTATTGTCGCTTTCATTCACGAGCTACGCACAAAATTCTGGAATTACACTCCTGATTGAATTTCATGCGACTATTTCACTGCAGCACGGTAGAACAGTTAAAAGAGTCACTGCACTGCACATGGTGTGCGGGTCGACGGCAAACCCCAAGATGAATACATAGCTGAAGCCTACAACTGACCGTAGAGGTCTGTAAGGTTTATATGTAACACATAATTGCTATTGGGGCATAGGAAGATGTCCGATGTGGCTCCGACAATAAAGTAATATGTAAATAACTAAATGCATTTAAGAGAGGCTTTCTCTCAAAATAGCGAGGAAGCCACGTCCGTAGAAAAAGGTATATTTGCAATTTATTCCGGTACGTTGTCGAACTTTCGATGCCGTGGGTGTGGTCACCTCGATAAAAACGACCTTGTTATTAGAAAAAGAATCAAATTAAATTGGAACAAATTTTTTCTCATTTCTTTGTTGTTTTTGTGTATATGCACTCCTTGATTTTCTAAAGATTTATAGTGTGGATATTATTCAGTACGGTGAGTACATTACTTTAAATTAAGTAAGAGTACCTTTGAGTACCACCGATTTTTTTTGTTTAGAACTAGACATTAATATGAACGTCATAATCCAAAAAAGTTTGCGACTTTTTTAACTTTCCGATAAATAAGGTCACAATCGTTTTGGAAACGGCGAGATAACGATTTTTTCGAATCCATATTTATTAAGCTTAACATTTTTAAATTAATTTGTTGTTTCACGATCGTAAATATTCGATAAGAGTGAATATGCTCACAGCGCACAGTTTCGATCAGATGAAAAGACAAAGCAAATTTGCAAAATTTAACCTCTACGTTTCAATCCGGGTTTGGATCATTCTCAAGAGTATGCGTCTGAAAATATATATGGAATTTATATCTTTGTTATTTAACACGGAAAAGAACACTGTTGATAAAAGAACCCTTAAGACACCTACTTGCTATGTATAAAGAATTTTTAAAAGTAAGGAAATGAAAACACTATCCCGGATGGTGTCTTTCAGTTTTTTTTCAAAAATCAGACGATCAATGAAATGATAATTAAAAATAATGTTATCTTGTTTATCCTTTCGCCATTAATTAATCTCGAACCGACATTGAAAGATGTAAAGATACGAATCTTTGAATTTTTCTGCTTACGATTGATCTAAATCACAGTATCTTATAATTGTTTTAATTTTTAATTATTCTCGAGTATCCCTACTTCCATGAGCATCGATCTACATATGTACAATCAATGTATATGTATCATTCCATGCGAAATAGGACTACTGTTTCGAATTTTGTTCAAATTTGGATATGTCGCAGTCTTTAGTAAAATATGAACGTATGTATCTCAAAGAGAATTCTTTGAAATCTTGAAAATTAATGGTTCTACGGACGTGGAATATGAGGTGTCGCAAATTTTTCATTAAATTATAACGGCCAAACTAACAAAAGGATGACAATTACTTTTGGGTGCTCATAGTGCTCATAACCATAAGAGTATTTAATAAAAATTATTTCAGTTTGTTTGCTTATTTAATAGCTTATTTTGCAATTGTTTTAAACAGGCGCATTGCTATCATACCGCCAGGAAATTGAAAAAATAAAACTAACGATAATATAGCTCCAAGTTCTTTACGGACCCGTTTTTAAAAATAGGGATACTTCAAAATTGGCGACATAAAAATTATTTGAAGTGAACGCCGCACCGAAATACAATCGCGCGGCGTGTATCCTGCATACCCTAACTTGGATACATATTTGTGACAGCTCGTATATCATCGTAGGCTGTGCACCAACACACGAAAATACGTGTGACTGGAGGTTGTCGAAGAGTCGAAGGTTTTCGGATGGGTGACGTCGAGTGGAACACGAGGACGAGGAGCGGAGGGAGAGACAGAGAGATCGCGGGCAAGGTGGGGTGAGCATGGGGTGCAGGGGCGCGGTAGGGTATGGGGTGGGGAGAGATGGGGCAGAGGGAGGCTGGAGAAGGGGAGGTGGTCGACCACGCGCGATCAATATAACAAAATACGCCGGCAACCCGCCGCACACACATATATGTACGCGTGCGCGCTCTCACACGTTTGAATCCCTCAAGCATTCTGTCGATACACTAGCGCGAACTAGCGCACATGCACGCATCCAAATTGTAAATATTGCCCGCAAAAAAGTTCTCCTCAGAAAAATGTCAGAGAACCCCTCGTGAAAATGGTTCGCGATCAACTCAATGGTCCATCGTTGAAATGATTAGCACTTTCAATGTTGAAAATATAAAACTGGTGCACAGTAGCATATACAGAAAATATTGGTATAAAAATGTTCTTTAACAGAGTGAGTAAATTCGAAACGGAGCAGATGAAATTCAAAATTGTTGGAATTTTTATCTTGCATAAAGATCCGCAGTCTAGTCGTTACATAAAATCATTGTAATATGTATATTGTGACTCACGAAACGAACGTAACATCCTCCGTGTTTTACAAAACTTTTACTCGATTCCTCGTTATCCAATGATTAACTGTTTCGACCGGCGCGGCACCGTTTTTGCATTAAACTGCTCGTTTATTTATTTCCGTAGATAAGAATAAGAATTTGTTGGTGAACCGAATACAATTTCGACGTGTACGTGCACACTGGTGGTTCTATGTGTTTGAGAGACTGCGCACACTCTTATCTCCGTGTGACCATAAATTGCGAGCGCGATACTTGTGCATACTACTTGTGCACGGAGATGTATATATGTATACGCGTGCACACTCGATGGATACGGTTATGTTCTTCTCTCTGTCTCGCGTATAGCGCGTGCAGAGAAATTCGGTGGTACACGTTGCGCTCTACCTATGCGTGTCTGGCTGCATAGGAGAAATGCATGTTTTCAACGGGTGGGTGTAAGAATACAGGGTCTCACTCTGGTTATACATATATGTATAGAGCGAGCTTTCAATTTTAAAAGACTACTCGTGGATTTTCGTATGCGTTGTCGCCTCTCCGCCTCCCACCACCTAACCCTAACTAATTCTGATCGCATGATTTTTGCATTCTATACAATAGCCGTGACGCAGGATTTGAACTAGTAATGAAAAATCATGCGATCAGAATTAGTTAGGGTTAGGTGGACCACGCATACGAAAATTCCGGGGTAGTCTTTCAAAATTGAAAGCACACCCTATATATGTATGACCAGAGTGAGACCCTGTTTTCTCTCTCGTCATTATAGAAGCAAAATGTAAACAAACGATGCGCCGCGCCGGGACAGGCTCATGTTGCTGCGAAGCGTGCAGGAATACGAAAAATTCAATACAGCATTATGTAGCAATAGTTTTTTGCGAATATCTCGAAAACTAAAATCGAGTGGTGGTACTATCTATAGGAAAAAGTTGTTCAGAATGATGACCTTGACAACATATTTCAAGATCATCAAAATCTGAGAGGAGGTCCTTCTAAATAATTACCAGATGAAATAAAAGTAATTTTAAAATTGATTCCTTGTTATTTTCTTAACAGTATCGAGTATAATGTACGAGTCTGCTGAAAAAGTTAATAATACGAACGGTGAACTTCAAAATATGTACATAATATTTTTGACGCAAACGGCAATATTATAACGAGTATTATTGTACCATACAACGTGGGTTTAAAAATTCTGAATTCCGTTTGACTGTAATAAATTACGAGTTTGTTTAAAAACATAATTATACGAGCGCAAGATGAAATAATTCGAGAGCAAATCGTTCGGGGTTGTAAATCAGGCTGAAATTATTTGGATAACGGCTCTGATAAAAATAAAACACCCTCACCGCATAAATCACAGGAATGTTGGACATTAATTGTAAACGTGACGCATTAATGTTTAATTTCAATGGAAAACGCAAACTACACAACCGTGCGCGATAAATTATCGTTATCGCGATTGCAAAATACAAGTGACGCCGTGTTTAACACTATAGCCACGCGGCACTATTTTGCATTACTTTGTCAAAATAAGAAGGATTATTTATAAGAAATTCAATTTTCTTAAGTTATTGAAAAAAGAAAAATATTTCTAATTCTTACCGTACGAACGTGTACGAGGAGCGTACAGGGGTTAAGGGTTAGAATAATTTCTGAGGTTGCATAGTGCGACTACATAGGAGGCTCGTGTCCAGAACTAGTCCTCGCAAAGAGAAAAGGTAACGTCGACGTGACGTAGTTTCCGCGTCCCCGATAGAAAATCGATGCTTCGAAATCTAAGTTTAACCGTGATAATTTCGTCCGGAGATTTCGAATACACCTGCTAACGCTTCTGTTTCCGTTGCATAATTTTAACCTTTAAACCAGGCCTGGTGACGCATTTGCGAGCGAGACCGCTCATGCGACAGCCTCCCGAGACACGAATCGCCTCGACGGCTGTGCGATCCGCCACAGAAAATCCCATGGAACCGGACGAACACTCCCATCCTAATAAGAATTAATGATTTCGGCGCTAGGTTCGATCAATTATAACATCCAGCAAATGTGCAATTATTTAAACATGTATCTTGACGTTTCGATCCCTATGTGGATCATTTTCACAAAGAACATTTATTGCGTCTGAAATTTTTGTATGAAAAATTAAATTTTGCAAACATTTTTATAACACAACCATGTAAATCACAAAGATCAAACAAAATTGATGCACTTACTTGCTGCGAAAAAAAAATGGAAAAATATTTTAGAATAAACTATGATTTACGTGAAGACCATCCATCAAATATCGTGGCAGATATGTAACTGAAACAATGTGCTAACCCAACGTAAGAGCGTGAAGTGTCACACATATAGACAAACAGTCTATTGATTGGTCGATCGATATCGATATATGGTGAAACTCACAATCAGTCACCTCTGGCGGCGAATTTGAACAGCGCACTCTCTTGATCAGCGCACTCCCATCCTAGCCACGAGCGATTTTCGTGCCCGAAAACCGGTTCCCGGACACGATAACGCGCCTTTTTCGACGACCTCGAGCCTCGCCTCGCCTCCAACGGGGATCTAAAAACGCTATTGCGAATAGTTAATTACTACACGATTGTTTTACTAAACTTGAAAATTAATTTTCACTGCGATCTGCATATTAAGTGAGCCGAAGTTTGTCAAGCCCTACAGGTGTGAAAATGTTAGAAAAATTATTGTACATTATTCTTGTATTATTGACACTATTAGAACCATTAACAGCACATTAAAGCCTTGATCTTATAAAACAGGAGCATTAGAATGTAAGTTGTCTATCCCTTCGTAAAGGGCCGAGAAGGGCAAAGTGTAAACATGCTGCGTATCGATGTGAATGACTACTAATCCAATTACGAAACTTCAGGTAGGTTGAGTGTTAAATATTTGTCTCGATTTTGTTCTACTTCTATGGGCATTGGCGTGACACCAGACGTGTTACGATGAAATCACTGCACCTGAAGACACTCAAGACACGGCTACACGGGGCTTATCCACGAAAATTCTTCATTGTATCCGACTGAAATCTTTAATTCTTGAGATAGAGATCGCCTCGAGTACGTTTTCGACGGAATGTTACGATAAATTTGGCGATATCGCCTTCGGCTCGACATCCGATTGCAAACGGATATAAAGCGGTCGTAGGGACATTGTGTGTTCGACTTTGCTTTTATCTGGCTCGCTAATCTATCGGTCAAAGTGCCACGGAGATGCAATGAAAAATAACCTCACCTAACCTATCGGTGATTCAGCCTCGTGTGTACTTTTGTAACACAGTTTTGGCGAGCAGAATTCCCGGAATCGAAGCCGATCGGAACTGGCCAGTATCTCGAGAGCTTTTCGCGGTAGAAAACTGTATCGAATTGTAAATTGTACGTTCGCGACTCCAGGAAAACCCATTCGGGATTACACAACCGGTGTTTTCTTACGCTCCTGGTAAATAAATGGTCGAGATTAGATAATGATAATTATGTAATTAGCAGTACGTTCGACGTAGTCGTCGCGACATCCGGAGGTAATGTATTCGAGGTGCGAGTTTACGCTTCGAGCAATGGTATTGTGCTGTGCATCCAGAAACCGTTTGAACGCATACGATTTTTAGTGATCGAATAAGTTGTTAGGCGCATTGTATGTACATTGTACCTGGAAGAGTCGCACGCGTCAAAAATGTTTGACCACTTATTAGGCGAATCGAGTAACCAGTAACCGAACGGCAATGGTAGGCCAACAACCATAAAGCGTTTTTCTTGTGGATCGCCGGCATAGGTGGTCAAATATTATCGAGCGACTGTGTGTACCGGTGTCGTTATCTACTACGTGATAGCGCCCCAAGGATTTGTCACAGACGTTTTCCACGTATTTGCACGCTTTCTCCGACTGGCAGTTTGTTCTGCTACAACCCAGAATCTTTTATTTACACAGCCCGATTATGCAAAGAACTTTCCAAAGTATAAAATGCGCGTGGCGAAATATCGGCGGATCGATGTTCCTACTTTTTCGCCATAACCGAGGCTTCCGTTTCAAGAAATGGAGGCGACACTGTGGGGAGATGCTATCAAAGAAACGGTCAATTTAATCATTCTTCTATATTTCGTCGCGTAAAATCCTCGTCGATCTCCAACAGATGAGTTTGTCGCTTTCCTCCCAGGTCGACTTGCGGCAGAAATCGCACAGGCTTTCGTTGGACATTATAGTAAGCGCAGAACAACGGTCGTTCGAAACGAGTAGCGGAGCACGCGATTTTCTCTGTCCTAGAAAGGCGTCTGATTAGAATAGTGACGTAAGTAACGCGCGTGCATCGTAAATGACCCATTCGATAATTTTTATTCCATTCCGCTGCGATCCGTGTCCACGTACGTTTTCTCGGCACTGACGAAACCCATTTTTCCCTAGATATATACTCGATATCAACGCGCTCTCGGCTTCCAACGATAGAATCGTTACAATCTAAAGGAGATAACCTGCCGGCGAGGTTTAAAGTCTAACAAGCGAGTAGAAAGAAAAAAGGGAAAAGAACGAACAGAAAATTTCGTTATCAGACACACGCGTCGGTGTCTATTACCTCCGGTATACATATACCGGATGTTCCGCAACCGAGAACGTTTCTCGCGCGCGCTCGAAATGAAAATGTCTCTTCCAGGACGCGACGAATGTAACGCTCCCCGATTAATTATTAATTACCCAGTGTACTCCGTGATCGAAAGTAGGTTGGCATCGATTGACCAACCGTCCGTTGCAAAACGATTCCGGTTTTCGCTTGCATCAAAATTCGAGGTTGCACAAAGAATTTGCCATCATATATTTTTCCCAACATTCGTCTGAAGAGGGTCAACAAAAGATCGAAATCCAATGAAAATGATCTGCGGAAGACCACCTAAAAGCGTACAATTATATAAACATCTGAAAAAGCTGTTCGTCAACCAATCATGAAAGATTCGACTCGACTACCAACCCCAAAAATCAACGAATGAAAAAACTAGAGCCAATTCTTCGACAGACTGAAAGACCAGCAGATTTTCAATATTTCGCGAGTGGTGGGACGAGGAGACTGCTATTCTTTTGCAGAATATAGTGCAATTCATATGTATATCTCGCATATACAATAATAGTTCTGGATATGGTAGTTTCCGAGCGTAGCGAGGTGATTGCGATTTCTGCGGACACCCTGTAGCCGAGCGTGTATAAGGCTATGTAGACAAGGGGTTGCAATGCCTTGTGTGACGCAGCAGCAACCCGAAGGGTGGGGACCCTGGCGTGTATGTGCCCGTTTTCTCCCTGCCGTATATAATGCTTTCTCCCCCCGCCCTTCGCTCCCTTCGCCCATATCCTGACCGCCCACCTTTCGACTCTCCCCATCGCCCCTATTCTCCCCACCGACATTCACTCCCGGCGCTCCTCTGTGTATCCCGGCGACGTTGCCGGGTGTTACATAATAGCTGCCGCGGCGTTGCCGGCTCTCCACAGACAGCGTGCGACGTTGCCAATGCCGTCGCGAACCGGTGTACCATGTCGGGCTGCCTCTGCCTGACTGTTTGCCTGCCTCTACCTCTACCTCTGCCTGCTAATGTCTGTGCTTGCCCACCGGGCTGGCTAAGCTCAACGCAGACCTGTACTCAGGATCCTCGGACACGGGCTCTCTCTCTCTCTCTCTCTCTCTCTCTCTCTCTCTCTCTCTCTCTCTTTCTCCGTTGTAATTAGACTTAGTAAAATCGGGAACGATTAAGTAACGCATATCTGTCCTGCCCACGATGCCTCACTGCATGCCTGACTATCGTTTCAGTGTACGACCAATGCTGTACACTGTGTACACTCTTTTCCAGGCATAGAGAATGTTTAATTTTACATTACCTTATAAAAATTCTAACGAGAAGAATCTTTTAAAGAATCTTGTAAAAATTGTAGAAGAATCTTTCTTTCAGTTGTGTTCCATAGCCGATGCGCAATATGTAGTAAGAATTTTCGGATAGTTTGACGGGCAGCGACTGACCAAGCTCCTACAGGGTCGAATTGCGACGTATTGCTCAATGTAACTTTGTTCATAAAGGTATTAACTGTTATCCTAACAGTCACGGGTATATAATCATTAGGCTGCCGACCTTTATGTAAATTAGAAAATGTCTACGTCGACTCCAAGACGCAGAGGTTGCATAGAAATTTCTTTCTTGTTTTAATTATTTCATTGAACTGAAACCAATACGTTGTTGTTCTTAAATTTTCTAAATATGTCAACTGCTTTAAATTGTACGTACCAATTTTTGTTATAGATGCATAAAATCCACAGTCTAATAATCATATTTAAAATGAATTCTGCCAAGCGTTGGCCAACATTATGCAAGGAATAATTAAACTATTTAATTGGAATTCGATTTTCGTAGTTTTCAAGGGGTCCTTATTTGAGAGAAAAAAAGATTCTGTTGTGATTTGAATGTGGAAAGCGGAAAAATTGAATTTTGACGAGAAAAAGCGGGCTCCCGGACCACTGTGCGTCGCGTCGTCCCTCGTAAGCATTCGCCGTATCCGAAAATAGCATCGGTATGCAGAGAGGTCCACGCAGTCTGAATAAGTGACTTATTGTCAGGATGTTCGATTCGGTTGAATTCATCGATATTTCTGTGCGGCCAAGTACAAAGTCGAAGCCGAGGCCACACCACGGTTCTCGCCGGCGAGAATGGTGGTGTGTCGTTGTTTGACCGATCTATTATGGCAATTCCTTTTGTCCCTGAGAGAACCTGGGCCCTTCCCCGGTCCGGATGTCTCGGGCTGGTTCCGGATCTCGGATTACCTACCAGGCCCCTCGAGGCGTTTCAAACGGAGCCCCGCTCTACTTATTCCCCAACGCTTGAAAAATATCAACTGAATACACGGTGAGAAAGATTCCTTTGTTCTTTCCTCATATATTAACCTCGTGGCTCCGTTACGCATTAATTTTCCAGCCGAAACGCTCTGCGCTCGGAGCTACGAACAGTTAACAATCGGGGAAAACTCGCTGACAATAGAGAAAAAGGATCTGGCTCCTGTTCAATCCCATCAGGTGACCGAAATACGCATCGTTCTGACCGTATAAATTTTCTGGTTGGTAACGAACGCTAAATTTGCTTCAATTCGATCTACCAAGCACTACAAGCGACAGTGAAATGAAAAATATCTTCTGAGGAAGTCGTTGTTGGCTATAAATGATAGATTTTCAAAAAGATATTACATAAGTATAATCGTATAAACGCAAACTGTAGACTGTAGAAGGATAGCGCGAGGAATAAATAAGAATCGACGAGGAAAAAGGGGCACAGAAAACTACAAACGTTCCGAACACGTAATGCGATACAATTAAGTCGGCATAGGGGCCCGCAGAGCGGAGAGATTATTTTTTTAATCCAAATGGAGAGGCCTTGAAATCTACAAAAACGTTTACGTTCCGGCCTGGCCCCGAAGACGAGGAGCGCAAGCGACGTTGCCGGTTCGAGCGGTGGGAGCACCAACCGGCAACGCCGCCGCCTGCAAACTCTATCGATTCCAGATCTACAATTTCTCGTGAGCCCTTTGGGTCACTCGAGCACGTTTCCGTGGCGTGGCTACGAGACTAACAAAAACCCATCGCATTCGCACCACCCGAAAAGTTACGATGGCCGAATAACAAAAAAAAGAAAAGAAACGTGGTGAAAAAAAGAGAAGAGAAGAAGCAGAAAGAATTGACCATGATCGTGCCGAGCGTTTATCGCATAGAGGGGGGTTCACAAGTCTTATCGCGTGTTTTTCCTGCGCCTCGAAGTTCGTAAAGCATTCTATTAATACGAAACAACGCGAACGTTACACATTGTACGAGCGAGAGCGAGAGAAAGAGAAAGAGAGTGAGAACGGTGAAGTTCAGCAACTGGGGTGTTTGAGGTGCCGGGCTATTTTTAGGGTTGGCTTGCAGGGTTCAGGACTCGTGGAAGACAAACACCATAGCGAGATGATGACAAGAGGCGGGGTACACACACGGCTTGCGAAAATATACACACAAGGTGTTTGAAAAATAAGGTCTCGATTTAAACGTGCCACCGGAGCGAGGATACGAAAATTCAACATTTCTTTGTTTTGCTTTTTGCTTAACGTACATTTTCGTTGAAGAATATTTTAGAGTTCTTCGCTTATCTCGCGCGAAAGGTCAGCTGTAAATTTAGAAGAGTTCGCCTCGGAAGGTACTCGAACGCTTTTTGAAACGAGTTTGGGAATCCATGGACCGACGTTGGAATGCTGGGACCCGCGTCCGAGGCAGCCATATTGGATATTTTTCCTAATATAGAAATCGGAATGCTTGCAACATGAAGAAGAATCGTCGGGAAAAAAGCTTACCCGACGTAAAGAGACTCGTGTCTAATTTATTTTCAAGATATTTTCGAACGGTTGCGTATTTTATGCTAATACTTCTTTTCTTGTTCGACAGGGTTATAAAGAAAATGCAGGATACACTGAAAACGTTACCGTACCGTTATTTGCGCATGCAGTCTTGCTTCGAAGAAAAATGGGGGCGCTCACGTTTAACAACTATTAAACAGGGTCACTGAACGGTATACTTGACCCATTCGATTTTATACTATTGAACGACGCACGCACCAGGGTGAATGATACAAGAACGATTTTTGAAATTCAACTCCCGATCGAGGAATAGGTTTCAATACATTACCGGCGAGAGGTCGTGGTACTAGAAAAAAAACTGGGATTAGAATATGTCGCCGAGAGGAATGAACTGCGCAAAAAATAATCAGGTTTTCGAAAACTAATCTGATACGATCTTTTCCATTACGTCAATTTATTATAGAACACTGCAGATTTTATATGAAATAATTTTGCGTCTTATAAAATATCAACTTTCATTCTTTGGACAATTTAAAAAATATACATTTCCGGTACAAAGGGCTTAACAACCCATAGGATACTTATCCGCGTAAGAGTAATGTGCGTCTCGGCATTTATAATTTTATGTGGAATCGAGGGTGTCCAGAAACGTCGGGAAAAATCGGACCGTGTGTCGAAGCAATGGGCCACGGATATCCGATGTTTTCGGAACGTCTCGTACGCTGTCCGCCTCCCTTCTACACTCGGCGCCTTAGTCGGTGAAAGTCAGTCGCATATTCTATGTAGCCAAGAACCCTCGGAGAGCATACGACAACTATATGTCCGCGTTTATGCACGTATACTCGCGCATACATGCACACGTATATCCTGGCATTATGCGGAGGAGACATGCATAGACTGCATTATTCTATAAGTATTATACACACTCGACGCATTATAAACCATCAGATAGTCGACAGTTGGCGTTGGACGCTTCGTTCCAATCCATACGGAGAACAATACGAACATTTCGAACGTATTTTATGCCGACCCAACGACAACAATGGACATTCGATTATTTAATTCGAAATCGCGCAAACATTGGAATATTTCATCCATAAGGATGTTTATCAGGCAAAAACGGATCACTAGTTTTACGTTCGTCATCGTTCACTCAATGTGCTATTACGTACGCAGCACCGAACCAGTGTAATCCTATGTCACAGGACGTCCTGGACGTTTTCCTAGATTCGAAGAGGTAGAATGGAATTTTTGGTAATTATTTAGAAGAAGGGTTTTCTCTCAGATTTTGATCTTGAAATATGTTGTCGAGGTCATCATTCTGAACAACTTCTAAATTCTGTTTGGAAGCAAAATATAAAGAAACGGTGCAGGAATACGAAAAATTCAATACAGTACTAGCGATAGTTTTTTGTGAATATCTCGAAAATTAAAATCGAGCGGCGCACAGTGGGGTATTTCGCTGAAAAACGGGAATAAAATATTGTATCGTTATTTATGGGCTCACGGTCACAAATAAGTAGGTCGTTGGATTCGTCTTGACGCCAGTTATAAGATTATGAAATAAAAATTGTACTTTAACATTTAAAAAATCAAAATAATTGTTATTTTTTGGCGAAAAATTTTTTTTTTTGAATTTTTAAATATATAATTTTGTACATGTTTCAATACTGTTCAACTTTTATTGGAACCATTTTGTCGTCGGATTATGCGAACTCTTGAAAAGTAGTGATAATGGAATGCTTTGATTACTATGTACTGAGTTGAGCTAGGTGTACAAACTCTTCACAGATTTTATTCTGTT
>CM052290.1:104470-155468 GCA_028455765.1 Lasioglossum oenotherae
TTCTTTTACATTGCAATCTTAAATGAAACTATTAGATGACGTTATTGAGGGTGTCTTGTTAGTTCATAATGAAAATTGAAGTTACTATTGATGGTTCCATTAAAAACTGTTTAGCCATGAACCATAGGTTTTTCAAAATTAAGCAATAATCACCGGTCGATAATGTGTTAAGACGGACTAAAAAGTATAAAATAATTTTTCCTAGTCCCATACAGACACATAGTCCTGAAAATTTGCGATTGTGAATTTTTAATAACTATGAAAATTGTACTTGTAAGATTTAAAACGAAAAACGTGTTTTAGTAACCTTGTAAATTATAATTTTTGGAAAATCTTTTTTGCATAGCATTTTGTAAACCAATGCTTCTAATTGATTATAAAAAATGAGGTCGTTTGGTATAATTATAAAAAAGTTATTAGTTTTTAAAAGGTGTACGAATACTTTCTACACCCACTGTAAGCTGTTACAGTTCTCGCAAAATTTGATTGTGTGGAGTTACACGTATAGACAAAGCCTACTACATATGTATGTACTACAGGACCGTGTCGTTGAGACCGAACATAATCGTGTGCTCGTCTCACAAACAAAATTTAAAGGGACATTGGTCACTGGGCCCGTATGCCGTACGATGTCATCGTCTCCTTGTCCATTCGGATCATAAACAAGTTGCAAAATATGAAAGAATACCTTATATCCGTTGTTAGAAGAATATCAATCCTGCATTATAAAATGTTACCGTACCTCACCGTACCTCCAGCGGATTAGGCGATATATGTACCTGTAAAGAACGTTATGTGTAACAAGCAAAAAACAGATCGACAACACGTGCGACGGACATATCGAAGCGACGAGCGGACTACCCTTATAAATTACGTCATTGACAACCGTAAACAATGCCAAAAGGAATTTCTTTGACAGTTTCCCCACTTCTCAATCTAAAGTCCTTCCAACACAGCACCATCCAATTAACAAACGCAACATTTCCTCACCAAAATGAAAAACCGAGGTGACAACCGTAGTACATACTATGTATTTTGATCATGGTCGACGAAACTTCTTCCCGTTCGCTGTCGCAATTTTGGATAATGTGCTGTGTTGTCCTGTTGATTCGACGGAGGAACAGACGATTCTGAACTATTTGTAAATACCTACATATACTTGACATTAGTATTTTATAACCTAGGATTAATATTCTTATGTATAAACCTTACTGTTCAAAATATACAGCCTTTTAAAGGTAGGACAGACAGACGGACGGACAGATAGAGTGAGTACATACGGTTAGTACATACAGTATCGGGCAAAAGTTTAAGACCGCTCTGAAGAAGACAATAACTTTTTTAATATTGTACTATACGATTTGAACTTTTTTTGGAAGCTAGAGAAATTAGTTTACTAAAGGATGTGAAAAGACATTTTTCCAAAAATTGCAATTGATCGGAATTGTTGTAAAAATTGTAAAAATTGAATTTTTAACGTTTTTATGTGGACCTATATTGAAAATTTAAAAAATACGTTTTGTAGATTTGTGTCGACGTAGCAATGAGCTACAAACGTTTTAAATTTATTTCCGAAAATCGTGAAAATCTGCAATTTTTACAATCTTTAAACGTTTGCAGCTCATTGCAACGTCGACCGATTTCGATGAAACTTTCACAGTGCATCTAATTGACAAAGATCCACAAAACGTATTTTTTTAAATTTCCAATATAGGCCCACATAAAAACGTTAAAAATTCAATTTTTAGTATTTTTTCAACAATTCCGATCAATTGCAATTTTTGAAAAAATTTCTTTTCACATCCTTTAGTAAACTAATTGCTCTAGCTTCCCAAAAAGTTCAAATCGTATAGTACAATATTAAACAAGTTATCGTCTTCTTTAGAGCGGTCCTAAACTTTGTCCGCTACTGTACATAATACTAACCTAACCCTAACGAACAGACAGACAAGAAATCGAGTTAACATTGCATTGTCATCCAGTTCTGAGTTACTTTTAAAGTTTCAAGTCCCTAGATCATCGGGAAGTTACTTTAAAATCAATTGCAAAATTTGTACCGAGCAGGCAAACAGGCAAACAGACAGACAAGAAAGCGAGTTAAAAAAAAAACGTGGTAAAATATCGATCGACAAACACGGCAAACACAACTCGGCGCAGCGTTCCATTTTCCAATCCCGTTTTGAGTGTTGTCTCTTTTGACCCTTTGTTTGAGTTACATGGGGTGCAGATGCATTTCTGGTTGAATTTTCGTTATTTACTCAGGGGACCATCGGGCAAAGGGTCATTCAAGCAACACACCATCTTTACATCTGTTGAGAGAACAAATCTGTACACAGTGGATACTGTAACGAAGCCGGGGTTCCATAAAACCGAACGAAAAATGTACATATACATACATATAATGGGTCTCCGTGTTGAGCTTCGTGTTCGAATAACATTTTATCGTATAGAGTATAGAGTTTCGATTTTGGTTCTCGGGCGGACGATAAGATTGAAACGAGCACCTGTGCTCTGTAGTATGGGTGACTAATGCGCGGCTACTGTACCTGTTAGTCATTATACGTATTTGCCGGTAATAAACCGCGATGACGGTGCCGTATCATCTAGTTTACATAAACCTTAGTCACAAGCATTGATCCGGACTAGGAGAAAAAAAATCAGGAGTGCACTGATGATGATGCGTATAGAGGAGGGACAGATTAAATGTATTTATCTTATTCTTTTAAAGATTTTCCTCCGTTCATTGAAGGCAGGAAAAGATTAATTCGACGCTCACTCGTGTCTCTTCCGATTACGGTTATATTAACCCTTTGCACTCGGTTGTCCCCTCTGAGGCACCACTAAAAATTGCAGTACCATTATTCAAAATATTGTTCACACTATTAAATATATCGGTATCTAATCAATTATTAAACATTTAGTTATTGTATGAGGTACTATACCAATTTCATATGGACAAAATGTTAAAAATCACAAGGAATGGAAATATTGTAGATTGGAAAGAAAGTTTAATTGTGCAGTTAAAAAAGCTCCGAGTGCAAAGGGTTAATTCCCGTCCACGTTCGATCGAGCCCGAGGTCCTGCGATTTAAGACATTTAACATCCAGGCAAGGCTAAAAAACAAAAGGGAGGAACACCGAGGCGGCAATTACCGGGCACGAAACGAGACAAATCGAGAGGCCGCCTCTTCCTCGGCGGTTTTTAGGCCGGTCGTCTACGTCTGTTGTTTTGTAGTTCAACGACTCCTCTTTCGCTGCCACCTCCGCTCGCGTTAGCCTCTTTCACCTCCTCTTGTTTCCACCACCTTCAACCTACTGGTTCCTCGGCGGAGGAGACCTCTTTGCGCTCGCAGAGAAACCGAGCGACAGAAACGAGGCGTAGTTGCACGTATGATCGAGTGCCTCCTACAAACTATTACACGGATACGGAAGAAAGTGTGTACGGAGCCGGCGACGATAAATATTCATAAGGACAACCGATGTGGGACTACCAGCTACCTTCGCAAAGAGAGAAACTCCCGTATAGGCCCGTTGTTAGACCGACGCAATAAATAACGCGGTCAAAATCGAGAGAGACTTCCGGCTGCCGAGCCTGCCGAGGAAAATCTCTCTCGCCACTACTATGTACATACATAGGTACCTGGAAATCGCTTTTCGAATCAGTTGGTATCCTCTATGCGCCCACTGTCTCTTAGAAATATCTGTTTCACCCTCGCGTCAACTCCAACAGTTTTCTAAAATTCTAAAATTTTCTCAAATCACTAAATCGCACCCTTGACAGTATTCAAAAATATTTTTTATTGCGAGGAAATAGGTGTAATACGTCAGCACGAAGGCACGAAAGTACGACAGTCATGTTTGAATACAAGATCTGCAGTGTAACTCCGTCAATTCTCAATTTTCCAATTCTCCAGGCTGCTACGTGTCGCTCCGCACAAAAGATCAATTATCCGCGACCGCTTCTTGCGTGTTCGACTAAACTATTCTCAAGTTGACATCGTTCAAGGATTCCTATATCGAAGCGACGCTAACTTTCTGCCTATACGAAGCTTCTTGCATTTCTGAACTGTAATTGCTTTCTCCTCGATGTCTGTGTTAATCTGTGCTTAACCGATTCTTTGAGAATGTATTTCGTCACGCGAGGAATTAATTATCCGTCATTATTTTTTGCGTGTTCAATCGGGACTGTGCTGGTGAACAGTATTATTAATATTACGTATTTTTCTTTTCATTATTTATACATTTCGTACGAAGAAATAGTAGATCCACATACTCTAAGTATACTTGTGGTTCCTTGGCCTATTATATTATATAAGTTGATGACTGCCGGAGAGTGCCATCCGTTAAAATCATGGAATCTGAAGAGCAGAATGCAATTAAAACTCGTAGCAAAATTCCTCGCATCGATGTAAGGGTTGAAATAATCAAAGAATCCTGGTTGCCAATCGAGTAGGAGATCGTTCGTTCCGCCTGAAGACCCGCAGTCTGCTCACAAGACACGCTAGACTCCGCCGGGGATAAAATTGCGTATCGATCGGTGGCGAGCACGAGATTCGAGTCGATTAAAAATTCGCAGCATTTCAGAATTGGAACTGCCTTCTCCCCGATTCTTTGTGCCGGGGGTACAGTCTCTACAATCGTTCCTTTTCGCGGCCCAGGCTTCCGTAGAGATTCTCTCTCTCTCTCTCTCTCTCTCTCTCTCTCTCTCTCTCTCTCTCTCTCCCTTCTTTCTCCGGTGTACCGGCTCGTAAAGGTTAAATGAGTCTGGCGCATTCAGAGAGCGAGTTCGAAAATGTGGACGGCAGAGAAACTGAGAAAAAGAGCACGAGAGAAAAACAGAAGACGTAGTTTTCGACGTCGGAGGAGGGGAGACGCAGAAAGAGAGGTGACGATCGTAATAACCTCCCCATCCTCCACCACCTACAACGACATTTTACTATATAGAATAGTTCTCCCTCTCTCTCTCTCTCTCTCTCTCTCTCTCTCTCTCTCCCTCTCTCCCTCTCTCCCTCTTTCTTTCTCTTTCTCTCTTTTGGTCTCTCGACGTTCACCGTGGCGTGGCTCTCCACGTATACGTACAGAGGCAGCAGCATTTTGCTGTACACTCACCTTTCAATCGTGTATATCGGCACAGAAGCTTTCCTGGCTCGGTCGAACGAGCGTCGTTCCTACTACCGGCTGGCCGTGACACACTTATTCCATCGGCAGCCGAGCAAAGTGGCAGCCATCATGAAAATCTCACGGTTTTTCGATTCGACGGGATTCACCTTTGTTGCGCGACCGCCAACCGATCACCTGGAAACCCCGTGATTCACTGCACCCAACCGAAGTACGGCAGAGCGTCACTTATCCGAACCAGATAGGATCCGGCTGGTTCGGAGAGTCGGACAATTAAACCCTCGTATTATAATATCGAGTCACACCCGTCAAGTGCAGAATTTACTAAATATGCAGGTTACTAGTAAAGAGCGGATTTTATGCCAAAAGTGCAATGATAATCATTTTTTCGTTACTTATTTTTAGGTAAAATGTGAAACAGTAAAAACTTAAATGGGAATTCAGGAAGAAATAAGTTTAAATTTGGTTCCAGTGCCTTCTACCATGTACAACACAAATCAGAAACGAACACTTGACTGGCTATGTGAAATGTCTCTGCACGAAACGATGTTTCTGGTTAAGGATTGAAAGAATTTCAAGTTCCGTCTGGTCTGGTTCGGTTATTGCACAGGGAATGGTCTCGGGTTTGATGAACTCTTCAGCTAGTAACTTCGCAAAATGATATTCTGCATTTTAATTAGCCATTCCGTTTCATTCGTCCTTCATCTAATTACACTGTTGAACTTTCGCCGAGTTCGAGCGTTCATTTCCATAAAGTTATTTATTTCTTGACAAGTTCCAACACGGAACGAGTTCACCGTGGTCTAAACAATATCAAAGCGAACTAATTCCGGGCTAGAACATTATTGAGAAATGATCGTCGTCGTGCGTAATCAGTCGACACACGCTGCAATATACTCCCCGTTCTACACAATTTTGTAATTCAAATTCGCGGCGATCGTTGCCTATCGGTATATTATTGCCATCAACAGAACTCATGACGCAACATTTATGGTTGTTGACTAAGAAGTAGCACGCTACTTTCTAAATGCGAGCACCCCGTCACAGTTTACATAATTCCGTGACCGATAAGCCCCAAAAAGTAACTCGTTCTCAGCTGCCGCTAACTTCGTGTGCCGCAGCAACCAGTTGTTCCATAAATACCGGATCCATTTGCCAAATAAAAGTCTCCGGATTTTATGCATTTACAAGAGAAAAGCTTAAAAGAGACTTTAAAAATTTATTATTTTCGCTACATTAAAACAAAAATTCAGCGTATCGATTGTTATAAACAGTAAATTGAAAATAATAGATTGTTTCTAAATTTTCTTAACTTTACGATGACAATAAAAACGGTTGAAATTCGTTGCTGGGAAACGATACGATGAAAAAAGGTCTCCCATCCGACCGATCAAGCCCACGTGACGGCTAACAAGTACTTTCAGCGTTGTTCGCAAGATTCGCTCGGGCGATGCGATAATTGAGCGTTGCAAGTGCGACGGCAGGTGCGTTATTCCCGAACGCTTTTCTCAGGGAGGGCGTGTTAACGTTTCGTCGTGTGGAAAGAAAAGGAAGAAACGCAAACTGGGGTACGAGTGGGAACCCAGTTAGCCGGTTAGGCTGTCAGGATGACCCCTGGACAAGCGTGCACGACACCATGACGACGGCCGTACAAACCGACGTTAAACACATATCGCTGCAACGTATATTTTTCGCGACGATGCTCGCGGTCCGTATGAATAATTCGATCGTAAATACAGCTCGGGCGAATGTGTTGGGGGAGCCGAAAGTACAACACTGCCTATACAAGAATATCTCCCCTTTACTTTAAAGGCTCAGCCCGCGAGGAACGAGCCTCGAACCTACACGGCTCCGCACGAATCGATTAACTGGCCGGGGCTGTCGTGAAAGCTAGCAAAACTGCGCATTACGTTTCTAATAATAGCGTTTGTGTTCCCACGCAAATAACTTCCATCGCTCAATAAGATGACTCTACGGAACCTGATTTTTCCGTTTCCGATAAACGAGGATTCTCGCCGCTGCGCTGGTTTCAATCGCACCTACTGATTTTCTTTCGGAACTCACACTCGCGTGACACCGGCCGTCACACGCTGTGCCCGTTCGTTAGCACCAAGCGAGCGTTTCCGTGTCGCGAAATGTCCGCGAACCGATACAGCGCAGAAAGCACGGCGTTGTTACGTATCGCTCTAAATGTGTATGGCAGTCGGTACGAGGCACGAGGCACGAGGCGATATGACCGGCTCTTAAATTCAGACTTCGTCGGGCTTGTTGTCCGTTTATAATTCCTGTCGTGGTATTCTGGCGTTGGCGCGAAACACGACAGTCCGGGGGATCGCTGAACACGGATTCGACAGCGCTTTTAACGCAAGGTCAACAACATCTGTGCTGCTGCGCATTATTACACGCACGTGCAGAACCTCGCACACACAAACAAACACACACCTATCGGAACGGGCTTGATCATCGACCGCGAGCTATGCCACCGAGTCGGACCTCGAGCACTATGATTCGTTGCCGTCATCGGCCGCAATGTTTCATCCCCTGAAATTCGAAAATTCTTCCAAAAAACAAAAAAATACGCCGTTCACGTTTCTGACAATTCTGATTTGTGGGACTCGCCGGAAAAATATTTTTTACACAGTACAATTTCTAGGGACATTAATTACCTTGTTTTTAGACAGCGTTGTTAGCCAAACACCGAAAACGCATCAACCTGTATCAACTTTTCACCTTCAGTCATTTATTATATTGTATTAGCCATGTTTCATCGAATTCCACGGTTTCTTTGGTCATTTTTCTATGTTCTTTCTATGCACAGAATTTGCATCGTAGCTTGTCGTGGTAGATGATATAGTCCAATCAGGACTTTTCCTCTCTCGGTCTAGATATAGTACACGTGTAGCAATGAACTGCGAGAGGTTCAAGCATCGAGTTGGCCTTCAATGTCGTCGCAAGGTCAAATAAATGTCAGCATGATCCGTGTCCCTCCATATGCATCGCCGTTTCAATCGTACATCTTGCCATTCATTCAATTCACATGTTTAACAGATCATTTTCTAAAGAAAAATTGTTCATGTTTTCATAAAATTTTTATTCATTTCTTCTTTTTCAATCTACACTATTCTTTCGTTTTTTTAAGATTGTATTCCTTCGCACACTTTTTGACGCAGCCGATGCCTGTTTCTTGGCGTGAGAATATGTACATGTTGTTCCGAACGAAATAATTTTTCTTCATAAACTACGGTTTATAATAAAGATTCTACTATGCATATATTTATAGACGTGTGTATATTTGATGGTCTGTGAACACATTTCTAGTTGCAGCCATACTTACATGTGGTTCGTGGATCGAATTGCATACATGTTTTTGTGGATCACGAATACTATCATAAGCGATCCGCGTGCATAATCGTCTAAAAATCCGGTTCGCATTCAGACTTTCGAACCGTCGACGATCGCATGAGCAATATTTATTTTCGTTTCGAAAATAGCGCATCGTGGTTAGTGGCGAAAAGCGCGTGGGCGTTCTCCAGGTTTGCGAGGAAATCGCGTGGGTGTCGCACCGCACAGTGCGGCATTTAAATGGAGATTCGGGACGAAAATGAAAAATCGATTTTTTTTTTCTAGAATTACTATTTGAATTTACTTACTGTGTCCAATCACGCCACCGATCAGAATCAACCGGTCAGAAACAATAGAAAATGTTTGTCCACATCACGCCGCACTGTGGCGCGCCGGCTCGGATTCGCGATCAGAAACGATTTCGCTCGTCGATCCGAGATTGTTGATTCGAGGAATGACGCAGGCCTCGTAATGATTTTTATCCTTCCTCGCGGCCTGGCTCTCTCGCCACCCTTACATAACAAGACTCCGTCCGCGTATGCCTTTGTTCGCGCGCTTTTTCGCTCCGTTCCTGTTTGGCTTCTGTGATTTCTATTACTTACGCGTCTGGCTTTGTTGCACACATCTTTGAATTCGTTAGGTAACTGGCAGCGCCTGTTACATATAAAGGTAACGTCTTAACCGGCATTATTGAATTAACGCTATTTCGCGTTGAATTAACTTCTCTGCACGTTTGATAGAATATTTTTACTTCTTCGTTGTTCATTTTGTTGATTCGTGTCGAACCGTGGATATTTTAACTGACGAAATCTTGATTTGTTCGAATCGATTCATTCTATCATCGAAGTTGGGGTTAAAGTTTCAATGCAAACTTCCCAGCGCGAAGATCAAAGGCAGGCAGACCGACATAGTTGACGATCCTCGAAGATCGAGTGATTGAGCGAACCGATTAGGCTGCACAGTTGGAATGTACGGATTCCAAAGTTCATTGGGCTCTTTCCTTGAGCAGAGATGCGCCTTTTCCTGGCTCGTACGTGACTAAGCATAAGCAACAAGGTCGACCTCGTTATCGTGTATGTATTCGTATAACAAGTCCTCGGACTTAATCGTCCGGCGTAAGCACACACAAGGCCGTGCACGTTATCGTGCTTACACATCCGTGTATCGACTTGAATTCTGTGATACGTTGGGAGAATCGACGACGGGTTTATGCGAATTTCACTGTGATCGCCCGTCAACATCGCGAGGATGCAGAGTTTGAATTGAATTCAGGGGGAAAAGTCTCGATTCGAGTCTGTGTCTCCCACTTTACTCTTCCCCTTCCACAAACCTATTCCCCCACCCTTCACATCCGTCACAATGTCACGTGACTGATACGGTACTGGCAGAGAAGGGGTAACTGTACTCTCATTTCTGTAATAAATACTAAACTCTGCTGTTTAATCATTATGTACGAGACTGCATTCATAGCAAAATTGAGTAGGTGAAATTCAAAATTGTTGGAAAATTTTTGAAATTGAAAATGTCGATATATGATTTCTCTTCTATTGAAATCATTAAGGGAAGAAAGAACCGATGCACAGACAATTTTTATTTTGCATAAAGATCCGCGGTCTAATCATTACACACTTAAGTATTTCCATAAAATGAAAAGGATCGTATAAAATGAAATTATTCTAGGTCGGAAGAAATGTTGAATTTTCAAGTTAATAGAGCTCCGACTGGAGAGGGTGAAAAGTAGGAGGACCTGTTCTTTGTTTCTGGCTTTGGAGAGCGTCACGGTTCCGAAACCGATACCTGGCGATCAGGGCCGTCGAAAGAGGAACATGGTAATTCGACGCCACTATAATCCGGTCGGTCGGCCCGTTACGCCGCGAAATAAAGGAGGAAGCCTTTTCCCGTGGTTGATTTCGTAGACATTCTTATTTTCTCACGGCAAGAGAGAACGCGGCACACACACACACACACGCACCGCCCCGCCATGTGAAACACGAGCATCCATAAAATATCGTTCCATCGCCGAGAGAAGTCCCCGAGAATATCCCCATCGAAACCGGAGATCCTGCGGGACGATTTCGCGCGCGATCCGTCATTATCCGCGACTACCGTTATGTTTATTGACCACGGCACCCGCTTAATTTCTCAGACGTTCGCTCCGGATGCCTATCTCGTCGGTTGGCAACGTTCTTTCCAACCGCTGTGCAGCGCCGGAGACTAACGGACGCAAATTAACAACTCTCCTGGTCGAGAGAGTAGCGTTAACACTTCTCGACCAGATTTCCAAATGTTTTCCGGGAGAACCGTCGAACCTTTTCGCATTGGGATTTTATTTTTTCATAAGTGATATTTTTTACTTTAACCTTTAACTACCTGCGCCCTGAATTTTCACGTAACTATCCGCGCGGTGTATTCAGTACACCACATGTATCACTGTGTGACTGAGTACTGTGCGGAGCACGAGAGAAAACTTAGCGGGCAGGGAACGGGAAAAGAAGATTGCCTTTGCGTTCCTCGTGCCCCGTTGCCCTCCCACTAGTTTTATCTCGTGCTCTGAACAGTACATATATTATTGTATTGGTGTACTTTTTACACCAGCGCGGGTAGTTAATGGTTAAATAATTAAAATCGCCCGAGTTACATATATTTTTTTATAGAGCACCTTTTAAAACACATGAAAGATTGCTTGAAATGACCTCAGGAGTCGCAACATTTTCGGAATATCCTGTATAATGTCAAGTGTGAGTTTGCAAGATTTTTGCATTCTCCCACAGTTCCACTGTCTGTGTCTTGTGTGATCGAGCGACACGATTGTATTGATTTCTAATTTCCACGAGGTATAAATTCGCCGTGGCAGCGATTAAAGCGCGGATCAAGAGATACCATACTACATATCCGGTTTGGAATCGCGGCGGGAACGGATTGGTTTCTGAGTTGTTTCTCCGATACGGATTCAAAGGCTCGTCGAAAGGCAACGTTTCGCTTTTCCACGCAGTCACTTTCGTTCTTGATTTCAGTTCGCTCGGCGCAGCGTGGCGGTGGGCAGGTGCGGCGGGATTATTGACTGTCCGGGGGACAAGCTACTATATTCGCGTGTCAAACGGTGCCACTCTCCGATTGCATCGGGTTATTACTACATATATATCTTATTATTAAGCAGGAAAACCTAGTAATTTCCTCCGCGGGTAACTTTTACTTCCGGGAGGCGCGGCGCGAAGGGTCACCCGTCGCACACGGTGAAACGTGTTGCCGAACAGTTGACGCGAACACAATTTTCTGTCAACTAATTGCCAGGAAAAGTTTGGCGACGATCGGTTCTCCCCGCGACTAACGTGCACAGGGTCGCATCGAATTGAACTGCGACGCTGTATCGTCGGTGTATTTATGAAATTATCGCGACGCGTTCATCTGATTTTCAAATTAACCGGCATGAGAACGTGTCGCGGAATAATTCCATTATATTATATGATTTTCTTTCATTTTATGGATATGAAATTGATATAATACCTCGTACAATACTTACGTGTGTAGTTGTTATGTACTGTGGAGCGATTAATTTTCGTTCCAGTTCTCCAACCGTGTTGGAATACGGTAAACTTTCATTGATACAATAGCACGTTCCATTCGCAGATGCTGAGGAAATTTTGTTTCGGGAAGCTTATCCAAAATCGTATCGAAAAGTTGTCGGAGTTGTCGAGTGGAGTTCGAGGGTAGTTATCGCATGAATAATCTGTTCGCAGAAATGACCCTCGATGTGCACATGCAAATTCCAGATAGCTGCAACGTGGTCAGTTCCGGAATTGCTGCTTTCAAGACGCGTTTTCGAAAAAGCCTGATCTTTAAGAAAATCATCAACGTATTTTGTCAATTAAGCTGTAACAAAACTGTCTGAGGACAGATGTCTTCTTAAGAACCGACAGCATTACAAAATTATCACAGAAAAATCCAATTCTTCTCGATCTCGAGTAAGGTCAAGTCGGATTCTTCTCGGTGTCGCATGGCCGATACGTACGCGCAAGTGCACGCACACGTTGGGCTCACTCGATACTCGCTTATCTGGATAACCCGTGTCTTGCACAACCGTGTCCTTAATCTTGAGCGGTCGGCGCAACGATGCTGGCGAATCTCGATTTGCATGTACGCGGATCGCAAAAACCAGGTTGGGATAGACGAGGCCACGATGAGTTGCGCAACCACCAGCCACCAGCCGGAGAACCTTGCGCCAACTGAATGAAACTGGCTGCTATCCACGAAACCAGCCCTTACCGGTGCCATCGCAGGTACATACTCCGTCGTGATTCGCTAGTGGGGTCCTACAAGTGTAACATGCCTTTTTTCCCCTTTAGAGAATTAAAACACTGTCATCATGTCTTCTGTCTTTCTGTAATTAGGCTCCGAAAAGTTACAATTAAGTCAATTTCATAACCAGAAATTGAGATTTCAGATAATCTCAATCTAAAAAGGAAACCAGCAAATGCCAGAGAATTTACTTTATGTCACGCGGTGTAGTAAAAGTAATGCCGACTCTGTCCCCGCGGCTCTTATCAAGCGCATACCAAAAGGATGCTAAAACCGTGCGTTTTCATTTAACGAACGATAAGATAGCGACGAATAGAAAAACTTCCGCGCTAATAAAAAAATGTGTAATTAGCTAATTAGCTAGAACTTGCTGAACTTGCCTCGAAACCACAATGTTTCGATGCTAATGCGATGCTCGGAAAAGAAGAAAGAGAAAAGATGGAAATTGTTTCCTTGCTGAATAACTCGAAACACCGGAAACAATTAGGTGTTTCTCGGTGGACCACATCGATTAGCACGCGCGAGAAACGGAATCGCGTCTAGATTGAGCAATCTTCAATCTTCAAATCGGAAGGAACGAGCCTAATTCCTTTCGAGACTGTCGTATGCTAATCGCGGTCCGGCTTTAATGGTGCGCTAACGCGAAAACCTGCGTGAAATCCGACAGTTTGTTCCAGGCGACACGCAAAGGTCCTCGACATGAACCTTACGCTTCGTTTTCATATTCCTGCAAGATTTTATCAGCGATTCGACACACACACGAAACAGCATCGGTCAGATAAAATAAAAGATTCATGGAGTCTCGGGGGAAAACGGCGCTGGTTCATTTCGGAAAGAACGAACATCTGACCAGAGCGAATTTGATAGACGAGCCGGACTACTTCGAATTACCATGCAAAAGAGAAAGTTCCATTTTCCTTCCGTGCACCTGCTTTAAGGGGTCGACGAATTTGCCGCTAGAACACCTCGTGGACATTTTCTTCTTCCAACGAGGGGACCGTTCTTCCAAACAATTGTGTATTCACCACAGAAATTAATAGGTGCAATTTAAAAGTTAGCTAGATCAAATTAATTTGAGGATATGTCAATGTGATTCGCTAAGAAATTGATGCGTGACGTAATGCGAAATGATCGCGAAACAATGCGCGTGAACGGGGAGATCGCTCGCCGCGGGAGACAGAGAGAAAATGTTGCAATATCCCAATCGTCGAGAGATAGATAGATAGATAGATAGAGATAGAGAGAGAGAGAGGGGGGGGGAGGTTAGACCGACGCACTTTAAAAATACGCCGCGTCTATTCATAGACATTTCCTTGGACACACCGTTACTTCGGGGTACATAAACATTCTGCTGGTGCACCGCCGCGCCGCACCGCGCGGCTACACAAGCGAACGCAACAGTGCATTGCACTTCTAACCTCGAAAGAGCATTTGGTGTCTCGGCAAAACGTGCCAATTACAACGTTGCTCGCATGCTAAGCACGGTCTCTTTTCTCTTTACGTGCCATCCGCAAGGCTGTGTGCCGCGAGCCGCGTTCGCACTTTTCTGCAAATCTGAACGCGATCGCCTTCGCGTTCCTCGCAAGACCGCGCCGGACTTTCCGCACTTTCGTCGATACTTCTCAGTCATCTCGTACACCGTCATCCAACTATTTAAATTGCCTCCTCCTTCTAAATGTTTAATCGCTCCATAACTTTTTTTACACCACCTACGACCCAGTTTTCTTTTTAAACTCAAACATCGTAGATTGGTCTTTTATCTTTTATTTTATGGAAACAATATGTAGGTTAATCACCTTTTGTATACGGCATACCCTATTCTTCTAAATTTTGAGAAGAAAATTGTTCAGATTTGCTCTTGATTTTTGAATCAGCCTATAGAAAACCACAATTCGTTCGTTCAATTACGACCAGTCTTTTCTGTCGGATATTAGGTGCACTTTTAAAGAGGCTTTTCTTGAGTCCTTACAGAAACCTTACACAGATCCCTTATCTTTGAATCGTTCTACAGGAAATCAGTCCGTTAATTCAATTGTCTCTTCTTTTAGATTAGATTCACTTTTAAAGAGGCTTTTCTCGAGTCCTTAAAGGAACCTTACACGGATCCCTTATCCTTGGATCATTCCATAGAAAGGTACAATACATTCCTAATTCAATCGCCCCTTCTTTTAAATTAGTTGTACATCCTCATGAAGACGCTTTTCTTTCGTGCTCGACACTATTCTGCACTTCTTCATTGAAATGCTCAGCTTAACACATTACCTACCGAAAGCCTATTAATAGGATTTTCAACAATTATGCTGTATCAAAAGAAAGCCTAGACATTTTCTTTTACGTGACAATTTTTAAATGAGATGACTAAGATGATGATGAGATTATTAAGGGTGACTTGTTAGTTCACAATGAAAATTGCTGTTGATATTGAAGGTTCCATTAAAAAGTGTTTAGCCATGTAGCATAGATTTTTCAAAATTATGCAATATTCGCCGGTCGGTAATGTGTTAACATCGCAACCACCTAACTTCCAAAGCATCCTGTGTACAGGTCGTTAACAACTCTGGTCACAAGCACCCCCTATTTTCGAAATCCTCCGTAATGACGGGTTGTAAAAAGGGATCGGGTTCATGGGGTACGAAAATATATTTATCGATCGGCGATAATCGGCGGTGGCCATTTTGTCCTATTTAGCGGCGGCATCACGCAACGCGTCGATGCGGCATAAAACCGAAACGCTTCGGTTCGGTGTCAGCGTATTGCAAATTCCAGTGCTCGGACGTCCCGCTCTTATGGTAGAGGCGAGAGAAAGAGAGAGAGAGAGAGAGAGAGAGAGAGAGAGAGGGGGGGTGATGTTGGAGCGCATGAATTCGCCTCGAATGACTTTCCAGGAATGGAGGCAACGAGGCGTCCCGACGAAATGACAACCGGGCAAGAGAGAGCCCGCGCAGAAATCGTTTCCTTAAACTCGACCGTTTTCACGGACGCGAGGTAGGCGTGTGCTCTCTCAGGCTCCGCTGGCAGACACCAGCAACGGCTATTGATGGATCGAGCAGAACGATGATTACAGAACTGGTCGGTTATCACCGGTTATTACAGGGTCGACTACCGGTTGGTTGCCTAGCTGGGCGGCTGGTCTCTCGCCGAAGCCTCCAGTTTAACGATTCCACTTTTCTTCCGCGCAAAAGTCGCTCGATCGTTCCACCTCTCTACCTAAGAACTAACCCGAGAGCTGTTGCCTCCTTTTCAAAATTCTTCTACAAGCTAACATTCGGTTGGTAAACACGGCAGGAGCCGTTCCGCTGGGTTTCTTTTTTTTCAACGGATATGTCTTTTGACCAAGGTCAGGTAATTTACGATGCACCGATCCTGGACGTCGTAAACTAAAGAGTTCTTAGCAAGGACCATTTCCAGAAAATAGCAGATGGACCGGAAGTTAGAAGATTTAAGACACCCGAAAGAAACGCAGCAGATAGACACATGTCTTTAGTCCTTCTACGGTCGTTTTATAACTATAGCTGTCGGTAACCGTACGTGTACCCTGTTCCTAGCACCAGGAGCAGAATTTATGCATTTATGTGAAAAATGGGTGGCTGTAATTCCAACTTAAAGAGAATCGGAAATTCCTATTTGCTTCATACTTCTTGCAATTAATGCAAATCGTCAGAATAAATTGTCCCTCGAAGACACAAAAATAGATAAGGGAGTAGAAACGGATCGTTTCCCTCACTCAACTGAAACGTGACACGATCGGCTCAAATAACCGAACAAAACGGACCTGCTTTCGATACGATCTTCGCTGCAAATTCATTAGAAAAATTCTCCGTACAGTCGCGCCACAGCTGTACGCTAGTTAAGAAGGTCGTGCACCTCGTTTCTCCTAAAGAAACGCAAAAGCTGGTCGAACGACTATCATTAGACGTTTTTTTTCGCCACGCGAAAATAGTCTTCGGCAACAATTCTCGCGATCGGTTCTCCGTGTTTCCCCCGTTCTCTCTCTCTCTCTCTCCCCTTCCCTCACCTCCCCCGCCACCAATCCCTTCCCCTTCCCGTTTCGCCTTCTCTCTTTATTCTTGTTCTTTAGCGACGCGTAACGAGAGATCGTGTTTTCTTTCCGCTCGACGGGCCACGGCACCCTGTTGCCCATAATTCACTCGCCGCGGAATGCAAAGCAGCCCCGTTTTCGCGAGCCGCACGATGTCGCATCACCTGCTTCGAGGAAGCGGATAAAGGAATACTGGAAATGTTCCGGGACGGTGCACCGGACCCGGTTTCCTTCGAGTCTCATTCGACCGCAGGTTCTCTACTATCTGATCGCGAGGCGTTGCCGCCGTTAAAACCATCGATCTGCGATCTCGTGTCCGATCTATCGACCCCGGGAAAACGTGTTGTACTCGCTTCGTCGGAATTCGAAAGCACCTACGCCAGTGCTCGCTTTTAAGTGTCCGTTGTTGTCTCCCGATTCGAAAATAATCGGACCTCGGACATCGAGCTTCGAGCAGGACCATTGAAACTCGATACGTTCCGGGTATCAATATCTCACACGTACCCCCTTCAGTCGAAGTCACCGTCCCGTTTAAGCGTCCGCGGTTGGGACCAAATGCGTAGTATACCCGCGATTTGTAACTAGAAAATACCTAGAATCGTACCAGAAAAATGGGTCGAAACATGGGTCTGCACCCAGACGTTGTTTGACATTATTTGAACAAATTTTGGACTGGGTGAGGGCTCATTCTAAAGAGGAAGGTTCATCACACCACGCTCTGGTCATGATTTTAATGAGATTATGTTTATATCTAATAATATGAGGGCCTAAAGTAGAGTAAAAATCTAGGAAAAAAACCAGCAGATTTCAATGCATTTTTCTGTCTCCAAAAGACTTTTTGACTTATATGATGACCAGAGCGTGGTGTGATGAACCTTCCTCTTTAAAATGAGCCCTCACCCAGCTCAAAATATGCTCGTATAAGTTCAAACAACGACATGGCGTAGACCCATTTTTTCGATCGAAAATATAGTGAGATTCTAGTTATTTGCTAGATATTTGCTACTTTACTTTATTCGATCGAAAATATAGTAAGATTCTAGTGAAATAGCAAATATCTAGCAAATAACTAGAATCTCACTATATTTTCGATCGAAAAAATGGGTCTACGCCATGTCGTTGTTTGAATTTATACAAGCATATTTTGAGCTGGGTGAGGGCTCATTTTAAGGAGGAAGGTTTATCACACCACGCTCTGGTCATCATATAAGTCAAAAAGTCTTTTGGAGACAGAAAAATGCATTGAAATCTGCTGGTTTTTTCCCTAGATTTTTACTCTACTTTAGGCCCTCATATTATTAGATATGAACATAATCTCATTAAAATCATGACCAGAGCGTGGTGTGATGAACCTTCCTCTTTAGAATGAGCCCTCACCCAGTCCAAAATTTGTTCAAATAAGGTGAAACAACGTCTGGGTGCAGACCCATGTTTCGACCCATTTTTCTAGTACGATTATAGGCATTTTCTAGTTACAAATCACGGGTATACTAGCCCCTTAAACCGGGTACGTATTCTGGTTTTCAGGACGTTTTTTCATTTGAAGAATTTTTTTCCGAGGAACTGTTGAACGTCTCCCATTGGTAAAACAGAGAACGGAGGAATAAAAAATACGCAGCAGTAATCCGCTAGGAGCTAGTGTCCGTGCAGGCGAGTAGAGAACGAAATTCGCGGATCGGCAATTTGCCTGGCAATTCCTCGAAGACACGGCGTCGCGTAACGCTCGTTACGATGATTCCGGCAGGGACGAAACTGGTCGTCGCCAGGGAACGGCGTTGTGTTCTGGGAGCTCGAAATACTTTCTTCTTTTCTCTTTATTCGTTAAAAAATGTTGATCATAGCTGGCGATACGAGAGGAGAGAGAAAGAGAGAGATAGGGAAAATTGCGCGGCGGTTGTAGCCGATGGAAAGTTCCCGATGTCTGCCCTGGAGTTTCACGCGAAATAGCTTCTCAACGAGTGAGTGAGAGAGAGAGAGAGAGAGAGAGAGAGAGAGAGAGAGAGAGAGAGAGAGAGAATCGCGCGGAGAGTTTCCGTCGCCGAGAGGACGCTGTAGGGGTTTAGAGTCTCGTTTACATTTTGAAAGAGGACCTGAATGGCCGCGCGGCTGTTCGACGAATGGGCCGCCGGCTGATCTCTCGGCGACTCGTCCCAAATTGAATCAATTGCCACTTATGAAATAACCCCCGGCCGAAGTTACATAAACGAGCGACAACGGCGCGCGCTAACTTACCTAGTCGACTTTGCTCGCACGTTTTCTTCGCGTTTCATGATTGTCCTCAATTGTACGCGATCGTGCACCGTCGTCGTCGTTGCCGTTGTCGTCGGGGCCGGAGCCCACAATACACAGCCATTCCTCTCGCGAGAGGAACGCATGAAACGGCATTTTCTATGGGTTACGTAATGGGAGCTTGACATTTATTTACCTTTCCCTGCCGCGGTTTACCTGTAATCGAGGCCCCGGCACGGTACACAACCCTCGAACTGCTCGGCCGGCCAGCAATCTTACATTGATAACATTCCAGAAGCAGCCATTAAGTTGCGTCAGACGGCCGCGCACGCGGATCCTGGGAAATCGCCGGGAAACGCGCACTTAACGAGGGAGAACGCTTAAACGGAGAGAGAGAGAGAGAGAGAGAACGCTCACGGACGATCCGCCGCTCGCGTTCGTCATTTTTGCCTTTGCCGTTAACACCTGGATACAAAGCATTCGTACCCTTCAAAGAACGAATCACTTTTTCAAAAACTCGACCCTACAGCTCGAGTTTCTTTCTGAAATTTGGAAAATTTCATCAAGCTAGATGTTTCAACGTTTCGGAATAATTTTGTTTTAAATGATTTCAGAAGAGTTTGGTACGTCATCTTAATTACAAAAATATTGTTAATTTACCAATGGAATTATTGTCGGTTTTGAGTCGCATGTTGAGGAATCCGCTTCCGAATAACCGTCATTTTTGCGAAAGGTCAGTTGTCCGGGGTCGACGACCCGCGAGTCCGGGGAACGAAGCAGCGATGCTCCGTGCAGTTCGATCGGAGCGGGTGTCCTGCTCGAAAACACAGACGATTCGAGCAATAAAAATCAGCCTAGCGGGACGAACGAGCTCCATCCGACTGAATCACCGGTGCGATTAAGATTCGCACCGGATGGCGTGCCGCGGACAATTGAAAGAAATGAAAGACAGGCTCTCGTAATGCGTTCCGTTTGACTCTTAACCTCTAGCGCTGTAGCATCGGGTCAGACTCGCGATGAAAATTTCGAACAGAATCCATGAAATATTTTCTTATTATTTATGAAATCCGTGGAACAGCATAAATCACGTGCTGGCGTGTACCAGTCGCTTACGCGCGAGAACAGTATAAAAGTGTTCGGAGGTTATCGCTGGCTCCAAAGTGCACTGCAACAGTGAATGTTTCAAGGAAATAGTTGTACACGCTCGCCCTATTAATTGCCACTATCGAATCCCGGCAGAGATAACTCCGCAAACCGACACGTCGCTCCGTCTCGGACATTGTTTTTCGCGCGCGAGACTCGACCGGACCCCGACATCGGCAACGATTTCAATAATGACGGAGAGTCTCGGTGATTGGCGGCTTCTACGAAGTTGTACGTTGCTCGACAAATAAAGTCGTCATTAACCGCCACGGGGGAGACGCCGGATCAACTTTAATTGGCTTCCACAGCCGCGTCGCTCTGTATAATAAGCCGCTGCCGCGGATCCGATGTGCTAACGACTCACGTGGATGTGCAAAACGAATGTCTTTACCGGTAGTGTATTTCTGTCTCGAGCACAACGAAAATTCTCGGACCACCTTTTTACGGCTCTGTCTCGTCGTTTAATAGTCGTCCGGTGATCAGTCCGAAGCAACCCCGGATGAATCGAATTATCGAGACGCTCCACAGACTACCGAATCGCCATTCTAGGTGGAAAGCAATCCTATGCATCAGACGCGGCTACCGATGTCAACATATGTGCTGTCGTTGCGAAGAGGTGGAAAATCAGCTTTCAATTTCTTGTCGACAGAAATGGGTACATAGATAAGACGCAAAACGGTCAAAACATTTCAAGAAATTTAAACAAACAACTATGCAGCTCCCGTGCAATTAATGAAGACAATTTTTATTTCTGATAAAAATCCACGTTGATCATAAAAAAATCCTGGAGTTATGCGGAGTTTTCCTGCTGTCGGACAGGTTGCGTTGAGGAACTGCCGCGGCTCGCGAACAATGCAGCTTTTGCTTGGTGTTTTTCCTCGTTGCACACTTTTGTAGAAAATCGTACGTCGTCGCGATGAACGCGTACACGCAGCCAGGCATAATTACTGATAACCGGGCATAGTCTTACCGAGTTCATCGTTAAGCAATGAATCAGAAATTTAAAAATTTACTTCGAACAGCCGATGCAACGCGGCGGACATATATTCCGCCGGTTCATCGGTGAGTCACGGTTAAATATCCGCATTACGAATGTTAATTAAACACGCTGACGTTCTAGAGAGCCATTAAACGATCCTCTTTAACATCCTCCGACGTCGTCGGGAGCACCGGAATGATCTGTATTTAAAGAAAGAAGGAGTCATTGTGATTCATCGGCGAACCTGAACGCACTCACGTGCGCCGACCGTTGAATCGAACAACTAATGAAAATTAGCAGCAAACGACGGCTTCTTAACCTTTTAAACATTCCTTTCTTCATATTTATCAAGCTAGAATCAATACATTATTCGTATCTATGTCCTGTGTTTTGCAATTAACGCAGACTATTTTTATTTTCTACAAAACTCTATCGATGATTTTCTTCGATTGTTCTAATCTGTATACTGCATTAAATTGCGCTCGTATTTTTGTCACCAATGCTTCAAATCCGCAGTCTAGCTGCAACTCGCAGATAGCTCCGTTATCTGGGGTTAACAGCACCAATCATTGACCCGTGACCGATCAGATCATTATTGCGTTAGTATTTTTTCACTAAATTGGACCAACGCGAACGATCTTCCCTCATTTAACGGTTTCAATATGACATAATCCAATTTAATATGATGTATAAAAAATCCCCACTGAAAATTAACTGCGGATCTTTATGCAAAATAACCATTTCACCGAGCACTAAAGGCAACTAAAATGTCTTAGCTTTACAAACATTACAGGGCGATATTTATGTCGATTCTGTGCAATTTTTATTGCAATATGTGCGAGAGTAAAAAAATCTATCGAATCAATTTTCATGTAACCAACTTCATAGTTTCAATAACTGTGAAGTGAAAAATATGAAACCGGTCATTTGACCGGCAGTGGTAGGTTTAGCGTTAAATAATTGTAATAGATTGAAGATTGTGGTCCAGTGGTGGTTAAATAAATTCGGTGTTAAAGAAACGACATCGGTGGCGTCGAAGGCAGGGGAACGGCGGGAAAATTCGAACGGGTCACGTAACGCCGAGGACGCCACGCGGACAACCCGTGCCGTAATTACACTTCGTCTCTGTCAATCAACAATAGCGATCTGCTCGTACTTATTTTTTGTTGACTTGGTGAACAAGCAGATTCGCTTGTCGACGAGCTACATTTCCTGAATAGATAGTGGTCGGCGCAGCCGGTTATATAAAAACTGTGCAACTCCGCTGACGGAAATCGAACAATGCACGAAATAGGGATTCGCGATTTCAAAAACAAATAACGTTCCTTGCGTACGACGTCGACGATTCTGCAGATGATTACGAATGACATTTTCCTCCGACAAAGTGTTGTACGCAACGGAGGTCTTCCGTACGAAGAACCTGTGTATCTACAAGATGGCCGAACTGCGGATTTTCATGCAAAATAAATTATCAATTACATCAAAGTCCTTTAATTCTTCTTCAGTTAACTGCCTAAACTGTTTAAAGCTGCCACTATCCAATTCTGTATAGGTTTTGCACTCCGAATTCACCGTTTTGCAAGTCAAATTCAACATTATGGAAACCAATTTCACCCATTAAGAATATTTAGGTTGAGAATAATACAATCTTTAAACTCTTCACTGCTGCAAATTACGCCTACTCATTTTTGTCATAAATACATCGAATCCGCAGTCTGTAAACAATAAAGAAATAATCAAAATGGGGAAAGCAGTCGGACGTATTTTCGGCATCGGTCGCCGTCCCGTCCGCCATCTTGGAGCCTGAATATTTTACAAGGCGGCGCTGTTTTAACTTCAAGTCGAGCCATTTTCCTGGTAAACCGTTGATTTTAGTATTCGCCGATTCGCTCGCGTATTTCGCCTCTGTATATTATTTCACGTCACGATGCTCAAATTGTTTCTTTTTTTCTCACAGTAAATTTCGAAAATAATAACGGCCATTCCGCGAGCATGAGACGGCGGTTTATCCGCGAAATGGCAGGTTCGTCAGCGCGAGACCCAAGGCCAAATATTTATTATTTAAACGCGTGACGATTTATTTTCGCTGTCGATGGAATCGCAGAAATGTAACACGCGCGATTCCTCCTCGAGCAAAACATCTCCGGGCTTTTGCGTGTGTATACGTGCTCGCAAATCGAGTTAACTTATTTACATGGCTTATCGAACATTCTATTCCCCGTTCATGGGACACGGTATCCTTTCGATTGGCTCTCGATCTAGATCGAGCTACGACACCGTACAGATTTGGTTTGGTGTTCAGTGAAAACCGGAAAAGATTCTGCCGGGCAGTTCTTGTATTTAGCTTACTTCGTTATTGCGCTTCAAAACAAGACAATTGCATTATAATTCAAAGATCATATCATAGTACCATTGGACACAGTGGATTTGATGCATTTATCACAAAACTGGAAAGGTGTAATTTAAAACAGTGAATGCATCAGAAATAATTTTCAACCTATTAAACACATTAACGAAGAAACCTCACTTTAGTTTGTTCCAATTCAGATATGGAATAGATTAATAAGTAATCAAACAGCAGAACATAAAGCAAAAATAATCTTTTATCCTAACAATGTTATCAGCAAATATGAAACGTTACTGTAGATTTTACGTTCAGTCACAGTTCCGTGTTTCATTTACGCAGTTTTGCCAAGAATGCATAAACATCCGGAGTCCAGTAATGATGACGATAAGTAGACTCCGGATGTTTACGCATTTATAACGTCCACCAATTTGTCGAATATGGGAGGACGTGTATGGCAGCAAACATAGACGACGTCTCTATTCGTGTCGCCTCATCTCCAATCACGGGAGCAATCCCAGCAGGGTTTGGTCTGGAACAATCTTGGATCTGCAGCAGGCTAACTCGGCAGGAGCTACTCAAAGATCCTCCGAATCTCGTCACAGGGCTTTGCAAACCAGTCCCCAGGAGCTGCAGCCACGGGAGCAGTCCCAGCAGGCTCTGATCTGAAATAGCCCAACCCTGATATAACGCAGACCTCTGCGCCTACTCAAAAATCCTCTGAATTTCGTCGCAGGGCATTGCAAAAAACCAGTCCCCAGGAGTTGCAGCCACGGGAGCAATCCCAGCCGGCTCTGGTCTCGGAAAGTATTCCCTTCGTGGCGCTACAGAGCGGCCAGTATACTAATTTCTTGAACTCGTGCTTGTTAGGGGTTTAAGAAGGGAAGAAAGGGTAGTAGAGAGGTACCTGGCGCTGGGCCGTTGGAGTAGCAATAGAGGGCGAGGGGCGTGTGAGAGAGAGAAAGACGTTAAGGGTGACGGATGGAGAAGTTGTGTGGGGGGAAGGAGAGTCGGAATAGGGGTAGGGTGTGGTGTGGGGAGAGGGGTGAAAACGCGATAGGGGTGCGGTAGCGCCGGTGGAAGGGCGGAAAAGCGAGATAATGGTGAAAACGGGGGTAGGGGACGTTGATGGGGGATGAACGGTGGGAAAAGGGGGCGAGAAGAGCAAGGGGTTGGGAAGGGGGATACGAAAGGGGTGGAAAGGGGAAAGCCGCGTGCCCCAAGCAGCAGCACCCAGGCCTGGTGGCGGCTGGCTCGTCGCTCTTCGAATCCTCGGGGTAGGGTTGGGTTGCATGGTCGTCGGGGGTTGGTCGGGGGGTTGGTCGGAGCTGAGAGAGGAGTTGTCTCTGGTGGTGGTAGTCGTAGGTGTGTTGGGGTCGCGAAACTCTCCTCGACCATTCCACCCCGACGATCCATCGAAATAGAACGCGGATATCGTTCCGGACTGCTCTCGCAGTTCGAGGAATTAACGGGGAAAGTAACCCCGGGGCCTCGCTCTCTCGCTCTGGAGCCGGAGACTCGGAAGAGTTCGCCACCCCTCGATACGCGACACTACGGGGACCACGAACAAATATCCGCTCCCATCGGGAAAGTCCGGCCACGACCCGGGACATAGTTATCGAATATTCCATGCGCGGTATTTCCAGCGGACTGTATTTTTTTAAACCGGTTCCTCATACTTTTGCTCGACGACGTCTCTCCGGTTGTTCTTCCTTGACGAAACGAGAGGACCGAGACGTAGTAACTTCGAAAGGTAGATATAAATAGAAATTTCATGCTAGTGCATTTTGTATACATACATTTGATTTTAATGACGCTTCGTTCGTCTTCGAAAAGTTAAAAAGATTCCACGATGAATAAAAGCAGTACGATGGTTATGTAAACTGATGGATATGCCACGTTAGGGTAGACATTGCCCTGTAGAGCACTGTCCTGGCACCGTCGGATCGAGAGCAACGTAACCACACCTACTCGGGGCACTGTTCACAGAGGGCGTAAGACGGACAACCTCCTATTGCTCGTCCTTTATCTCTTTCCTTCTCGTCATTTGTCCCAAAGCATTGCCCCGAGACAGGCACAGCGCTCCCAGGGCAAAGAGCGTGTTCCCTACGCTTGCTCAGAGATATGCTCAAGTTATGTTCTCCGTTTTTGCCAGTATATGTAGAATTTCGATTCCTTGGGATTCAAATTGCATCATGTAATAAGAGAAAAAGAATTCCACGACAGCAGCACCTCAATCTCGATATTCTGTCGGCATCGATCCGATCTACTCCCGAAATCCGTTCCCCAAACGAGGAAACAATTACCGCGAGCGATCCGTTCAAATTCGTCGGGAATTAAGACGACGACGAGTATGCGTAGGAACGTGTGGGTGTTGGCAGCGTGGCGGCGCGTTTGGTCTTCGGCAACGGTACCGAAAGAGTTGAATTTCGTGGATATCGAGCCCGTGCCCCAGTCTTGTTCCCTACAGCGACAGCTCGATCGATATATGGCGACGTTGCTGAGCGTGAACCCTGGAGCGCTAGCACGCGCGTCGCTCCACCCGCCGCGGAACTATAGTCCAGAAACCGGCGTGTTCCCACGTTGAATCGCGGGGTACCGCCCGGTCAATAGTTTCGCGGCGCCAATTATGCACAGCAGTTTCCAAGCCCTTTATATCCCAGAAACGTTTGCCGGTCGACCTTGTATTTATTTACGTATCGAAATATATCGCGGGCAGCCGGCAGCCTCTCTTGCTTCTCCGCGGAGCGTTCTCTGTCTCGTTTTCTCTCTCTCTCTCTCTCTCTCTCTCTCTCTCTCTCTCTCTCTCTCTCTTTCTCGCTGCTCTCTCCGGTAGCTCAGGATTCCGGTTTTGTATGTATGCGCGGCTGGTCGAGGAGTGCTCGAAGTCGAGTACCGGTATTCGAGATTGCGTGAATTTTCCGCCGCCGCCACCTTGATGAAACAAAAATAGACAGTGCACGATTGATTTTTCCGCCGAATCCGGCCACGATACGTGACGCACTTATCCGGTAATCCTGCGGCCCCGCGAAACCATCTCCTTCTCTTTCTGCCGTTCTCGTTACTCCCATCATGCATTATTCTCTCGTTATTTCGATTATGCACGCTGGCTCGAAACCGACTAACTCAACTGTCACTCAAACCCAACGCTTGTTCGCTTTATCCGTTTCTCCAACCCATCACTCTTTCACGTAATCCGTAATGTCCCAAACAATTCAAGTGTTTCAAGTAATTCGGTACGAAGCAAGGGTCGAAAGGGACACCCTGTATATTCGGGCTGTGGTGAAATCCGCGGCACTCGTCTGCTGATTCATCGCGCGAAATGAAAGCCAACTTTCGGAATAAATTTTTCTTCTTCTCTCGTTCCTCCTCGCGCGACACAGTGCTTTGTGGTCGTCGAACAGCCGCCGCCGGTACACCTTGCGCCACAATGAGCTTGTAGCGAGGGAGGAAAGTGTTTGCGCTGTGTTTTGCTGGTCTACGGGGTGCGGCTATTAACGGTTTGAGGGGTGGTTTCCTTTTTGGAGATTTGCGGGAAATCCGGTTAATCTGGCATTGTTCCTCTTTCCCTTCCTCTTTCCTCTTTCCTCTTTCCTCTGTATTTTCAAATTCTTCTAATGTTTCCGTTGTTCTAAATTACACCTATCCGTTTCTGTCATAAGGCATTACAAACACTAGAAAGTAAACCTTGGAAGGAAAGAAATTCACGAGTGATGGGAACGAGCAACGGAGGGTTAGCACTCGAATGGAGACTTTAAGGCGCCACCAAAAATTGCTGTACCATTATTCAAAATATCGTTCACCTTATTAATAGACCGCGGATCTTTGTGCATTTATAGCAAAATTGAATAGATGAAATTGAAAATGTCAATATATAATTTCGCCTCTATTAAAATCATTAAAGGGAGAAATAGCGGTGAATACAGTTTCTATCTCTTGCAATCGATGCAAACAATTTTTATTAAATACATTTCGGTAGTGTACGAGGTTTTCTACCAATATCGTATCCGTGACATTCGTAAAATCATAGGAATTGGAAATATTCTAGGTCAGAAGAGATGATTCATTTCCGAGTAAAGACAGCTCTGAGCGCACAAAGGGTTAAAAATTGGAGAAAGCAAATCGAAGTCCAGGTACAGTCCGAGACGGCAGGAAACGAATTGGAAGTTTGTGAGCTTAGAAACTGATCGGTGGCATGATGGATTTTTATTTATTGGCGTGGCGCAGGTGGTTCGCCCGTGAAGTTCGCAAGGGCAGGTATGGGGACGTTGAACGGCTAGCCGCCAGTCTATGAACGCGAAATGCGAACGCTCCAGCCGGTTAGACGCGCGCGGAGAACCGGCGAGAACGGTGTACGCCGCGCGTCCATAATCCACGACCCAGTTTCGCCGAGGAAACTATGTGGAAAACATTTTCCGAATGGGGGAGGAGAAGGGAGGAGCGAGAGAGGAGATAGAGCTGCGTTTTGCCGCAGGACTGTACTGCGTGGGCGCATTACCGTGCCACGCTATACACGAGCACGTAACGAGGCACTGGTACGCTCCGCGTAGAAACTATACGAGAGCCGACCGTCCTAACGCGACGATACAAACGCCGTTCCCCCGATCACCTTTCTATGTATGTACATCCAGTCTCTGCCCGCTATGAACGTCCGTCTTCTGTCCCGGACGCTGTGAACGTCGCGGATGTACCTTCCTTCTTCTTCTACGCTGCTCTTCTCTTTTACATCCCCTAAAAATCTACGATTACCAATTTTTTCACTTTACGACTCCAGCGCGGATTCATTCGCGCCTTCATAATTTAACAATTGTAATAACTAGACTGCGGATTTTATGACAAAAAGGAGTACGTACAATTCAAAACGGTGGACATATTAAAAAGATTTAGGGCCACCAGTGTATTAGTTTCACCCTAATAAGGTGATTAAAAGAAGAAAGAAATTTCCATTTGGCTCCTGTATCTTGTAATCAATGCAAACATTTTTTATTTTGCATAAAGGTCCGCAGTCTAGTAATAACCTTAAGAAATGCACACAGCGATAAAAGAATCGAGTAGTTTTTCGAGTGTGTCGAGGAAGACTCCCATTATGGCAGAAAATCTCACGATTTTTATAACTTTCGTCCGGCGCAATAAAATGGGAAAAACCCTCGACCAATTACCGGCTTTCCCGTTTATTACCGGCAGTAAAAGCGGCAGACTTTCTCGTAGATCTGCCCACGTTGATGGTCTCCCGTATTCTACACGAAAAATATGAATTTATTTATGAGAAGACCATAATTACAGCACGATTATATTTCGAAGGGCTTTTTGGTCGAGGTACTCAACTCTGCTATGGGGTTTCTTGGGAATAAGTGTCCCCACTCTATCTCCCCCTTCTACGACGCTGTTCTACTGGCAGAGAGGGGGTAACTTTTTCATCTGGTACTTGAATACAAAATTATACGGATTCGGAACAGTTCGAAATGAATTCCATCCATTCTTACGTTGAGATTCTTCCATTCCGGATGTAAAATCAATTTGTTCGAGAAGCACAGTAGAAAACGAGTTGCAGTCGTAAAAAGCACTCATAAAAGTGCTTCTACATCACAATAAAAAGAGCTATTTCCGTTAAAGTAGACACGCTATGTAATATCGCGGTCGTTTATTAACGCGAGAAGACATATTTCTCCCAACGAAATTTATTATTCTACTAAAAAGTCCTTATTCTACACGGAAGTCGAAGGAAGATTTACAATCCAGCCCATGTAGCAAATCAAAATATGTACGTCGCGGATATGTTGATCGTTCCGGAGCCGCAACAATTAAAAGTTTACGCAAACAAAAATTTGATTACGAGTAACACAATGCTACAAGCTCAAGAATCTTTTGGAAAAAATATTGTATTTGTATAATATAAAATGTTTCATTATAATTATAGTCAATGTAGAGTTATGGGAAAAATAAATATACGGAGGCCGTTACGAGATGTTTTATTTAGCGATTTTGAGCCGCAAATTTTTCTGCAATACGCAAAGTTACTTTTTCGGAGTCCGGACAATGGCGGGCGTGCAAACCCCGTGCTCGCGTAGGGGTAGAAAACGTCATCGACGCGTCTGGTGTCCGACTCTCCGGTGTTTCTATGTGTAGCGCGTCGCGGGATCGGGATAGCATTGTACCGAACCGACAAATAGCCTTTCGACGAAAAATAATCGAAACGGAAAGGATTCACGCATCGCGACGTACCTATTGGCTTGTTTCGAGCCCGGGGGAGAAAAATGTATTCAGAACAGCCGACTGCGCCGCGTCCATTCATTCGTTGCGCGTAGATCGTGTCTCGTTTCGGTCGCTTGAACCGAAGTCTGTTGCGAAACCCAGACAATATAATATTTCGAACATCTGCTGGAAAAATTCCACCGAAAAACTGATTAATCAAAGATCGAAAATGAAGGATCAGAGGAAAAATAAATTCCGTGTGCTCATAAACGCTTAAATTCACTGAATAAATTCTTTAAAATTAACTTTCTCTCTCCGTCCGTTTGTGTCGATTTTTATTCGATTTTTATGCGACTCTTCAACCACGAAGTTCAGCTGATTTTTCGAAAGAGAAAGGAAATTCTTTTCGATGGTTAAATGCATTCTCAAAAAAAACCATGTCGTAGCATGAATAAAAAGTTTACGTTACGAATTAATTGCTGCTCTACGCGTACACACAGTTTCATAATTTCTTCTTTGTCCGCTCAAGCGTGAATGGCTCAAAAATCTCATTGTGCTTATATGTATGTACTACATACATATTTTAAACACGTACGAAAGAATAAATGAAACGTGTGTAAAATAACGAATAGAATGACGAATAAAAAGCAGGGAGTCTTTCGCGAAGATCACTTTGTCTTGACCAGCATCGATTGCCGATCGTTCGGCGGGGGCGCACAGTGATCGATTCCTCGATTCTAGGTGGACAATAACTTCAGATATCTTCGCTGCCGTTCTATTTTGTTTACGAACATTCATTTATTCGATATTCGACATAATCTAATATTTCGATTGCACGTTTTTATTACGACGTAATACGGCGTTAAAGTTTTGCCTTTGCGAAATACTATAAATAAACTAATTCTTCTCGATCGTATAACTTGTTTGTTTGTTGTTTAAATTATTATCTAAAAAATGGAGCGTGTAAACGAAGGTAATCGATTTTTACATATCGGTATAATTTTATTTTGCCGTGTAAATCATATACAACAGGTTAACTAATAATATTATTTAAGAAGAGGTCAAATTGTATAACTTCTTTTCCCAGACTCGGCCGGACTTGGTTCTTTGATAGTTTTGTAGAATACTTATTTCAAAACAATGATACTAAATATCGTTCACCTGTTTTGGCCCGTTAGTCATTTATATCATTTTTTAGAAAAGACATGGGGTATGCCACGAAGACTGATGTTTGAAACCTGGTATTCAACAAGTTCTAAAGGTACTAAATCCAAAGTTGATGCAATAATAGGGCTGATTCTAAACTTTTTTAACATCGAAGCTATTAATGATTCAGCAACAAATATTTTGCATACGAAAATTACAAGTGTTTGCAAACGAGTCCAAGAAAAATGACAGAAATGCCACTACACTATCGACCGCTTTTTAAAAGAAAATAAGGATTGGTTATAAATGAAACTCTTAATTTGTACGAATTACGGGATTCTATTAATAGTAAACCATTGCTTGCTCTACATAAAGGTCGTCTGTAAAAAGTATATCTGAATCAAGTAGGAAAACCAAAAAGAGAAGAGTGCATGAGTTGTTAAAATACCCTTTGATAGAACTTACTGAAGCAGTCCGTATTAAGCTATATTCAGCAGGACATAGAGATGCCGCGTTTTTAGTTAAACAAATAAGTGATTACCCAGAAAAACCTAATTACATTTAAAAAACATGTTTATCGAAGGTTAAGTTGCCCATAAAAGTTCCTATAGAAGATGCACTAGCACTTTTTGTTGATACAAAATTATGAAGGAGTCAGTATTTGGAAATAAAAAAACAAACCAAGGTACACAATGCTGACATATATCCCGGATACGATAAATTACTGGAGGAGAAAAAGAAATCCTACCCTACGGACATCTTAATTTCCGAAAATTCAGCAGAAGTGCGTTTACAATTACTACTGGATCATACAGTAAATCGTATCATAATAGCACATCATAAACAAATACAACATTTAATTCCTCTTGACACAAACAATAATTGCACCTGTAGTATTATTTACAAATTGGGTTGTGATGCAGCGTCCGATCAGTCCAATTATAAACAAAAGTATCAAAATATAACAGCAGACGACGGTTATCTTTTTACCATTTCATTAGTGCCGATACAGTTAAATTGTAATAATATTACGTTATGACAAAATGACACACCTTCATCCACTCGGTATTGCCGTCCAATTAAGATATGTTTTGAAAAAGAAACATCTGAATTGATAAAACAAGAAGTTCAATGTGTGACGGATCAAATAAAAAGACTTACAGCTTCCGTAATATCTATCAATGGTAGTAGCATTTTTGTAAACCATGTAAAATGGTCCTAACGATGATTGACGGTAAAGTCTGCAACACTGATAGCTGATGTTTCGTCACAAAGATGTTATATATGTAATGCGACTCCGACGCGAAAGATATTAATGATCTTCAAAATCACGAAAACTCACAATCAGTGGACAGATCCATGCTGTCTTTTGGCCTTTCTAGTCTACATGCGTGGATAGGATATTTTTAGGATAGGATATAGACTAGAAGTTAACCCTTTGCACTCGGAGCTATTTTAACTGCAAAATTATAAACTTTCTTTCCGATCTAGAATATTTCCATTCCTTGTGATTTTTAACATTTTGTAGATATGAAATTGGTATAGTACCTCATATAATAACTAAATGTTTATAATGATACAGCAATTTTTAGTGGTGCCTCAGAGGGGACAACTGAGTGCAAAGGGTTAAAACATGGCAGGTTAGGAAAGTGGACAAAGAACGAGTAGACGTAAGGAAAAAGATTATACAAAAAAGTAGATTTAGAAATGAAATGGGTCTTACAGCAGATGTTTCAAAGCATGGTTACGGTAATAATAGTAATGATGGCAATACGGCAAGGAAGTTTTTTGATAATCCGTCACTATCCTCAATTAATTACAGGGGTTGATGAAAATTTAATAAGAAGATTTTCCATAATTCTGCAAACTATTTCATGTGGTCTTGAAATTGACGATAGAAAGTTTACAGAATATGCACTACAGACTGCTTCCCTTTATGTTCAAAAATACCCGTGGTATTATATGCCTTCTACTGTCCATAAGGTTTTAATTCATGGAGGTGAAATAATAAAAACCGCTATTCTTCCAATTGGGCAACTATCGGAAGAAGCTCAAGAAGCGAGGAACAAAGAATGCAGGTTATTTAGATCGAACCATTCTAGAAAGTCTTCTAGAACAGAAAATATAGAAGACATATTTCATATGTTACTTCTACCGTCCGATCCACTTATTAGTAGTAAGACGAAAATTACTAAAAAAATGTTATAAATAATTAGCAGCAGAGGCAAAAAGTTTACTCAAATTACCAAAATAAAATCAAATCATTATATAATTCGTTAAAGTTCATGTTGTTTTTTACACTTGTATTGATTTCTGAGAAATAAACCGATATTACTATAAGAATACACAAAAATTTGAATTTTGTCCACCTAGAATCGAGGAATCGATCACTGTGCGGCGGTCGATTTCTAAATAAATATGTAGTCGGGCGTCGATATAAACTTGAACTAGGACATGGAAAATTCTTATCGCGTGTGTCGTTTAGGCTCGCGCGCGAACTTTGTAATTTATGCCGTGGCCGGCGGTGACGAGTCGAAAGGCCGCTATATATGTATTGAGAATAATGGTGACACGTCGATCATCGCGGCCTCGAGTCTATCACGCGTCGCCGGCCACGAATACTCTCCCGCGAAATTGTCTGTAAATCACCGTAAAATCACCTGCGCACGGCGAAGCTAAGCCGCTAATTAATGAAATCGAGCGCGGTACGCCACTGCTCGAACGTAGATCCAACCGCTCGATCACGATCCGAGGCGATCGCTGTTGGCTCGGCGATTGGATCTAGAAACGACAAAAATTTCCTTCGGAATTTCCAAAATGAAGAAAATTATACAGTTTCCTTGATCTAAGAAAGCCGGGACTGCGCGATCTAGAATTGAACAATATTCCCATGCTACCATCGAGCGTAGACCCAGCCTCGAAGGCATCGAAGCACAAATAAATAAAGGATAACCAGTATAAAACTGTTGAACATAATGAAAATACACGAATGGATCGTGGATGAGCGAAACATCGTGCGACGTGTGCGAAAAGCGCATAAACCCGTCGACCCGACCATAACGCTGTAAACGCGAATAACAATCCGTCATTTCCCGCGAGCCTAACCGGCGCGGCACAGCTGCCTAACAAGAAGCGATCGGCAAACGAAAAATTCCGGCGTGCAATAAGGAAGCTTATCGTGGTAGACTGCAGAAAGTATGCTTACTGTTAATCCACTTAAAACTGTTCGCGGATGTTCCGTGCGACGATGAAGTCGATGCCTCGTGTCGTTGTTCTCTCGTGTACGCGTGTGTATGCGTGCACGCTCGCGCACGTGATGTGTACCTTTCCAGAGGCGAGGCTCTCTCGTAGGTGGTGACCGACGACTGAGGACGGGGAGGTGGCAAGGGGTTCGATTACGTAACATCGAAGACGCCAAGTAAACCGAGAAGGAAAGAGAGAACGGTTCCTTCCTCCTCGATTCGAACGATCGTTGGCATTCGAGGTGGTAGAACGATCTTCAAACGAAAAGCTCGTATGTACCGCGTTAACCGGGCCATTCTCCTCTCCGTCGCGATCCTACCAGTTTGCCAATTTCCTTTTTTTTACCATGAACAGGAGAAAGAATCGATTTTATTTTTCCACGGTCTTGTAGCTCAACTCTTCGGACACGTTTCTGTGAAATTTCGAGTCGGTAGTCCTCGTGGTTCCGAAGTTATTGACCATTGCAGCGCATTCTGTTTACTATGAAGGGGAACTCTGTCTTCTTGGTGGATATCGTCAGAAGAGTCCTCCAGCATTGCTGGCAGAACTGGTTTCGACGGTCGGTATTATTTTCTGTTCTACTGACGACCTAGCCGCTTCAACTTCTGAAATACGTAGTGTTTTCTGGGACGTTCTACTATTCGAGTTTCGAGAATGGCAGACAGTGAAGAATCGCTTCGAGTACGTTTCGCAAGTTGCTCAGCGGAATATAGCTTTCTGCCTGTTATAACCGGAGTGTACAAGGTTTCAATAATTATTCTCTTTATTCAATCGACGAGTACGTCGATTGATAATTAAAAAAATACCAATGTATATATATATATATATATATATATATATATATATATACACATTATACAATGTACGTTAAATAATTGTAAATGTACTATACAGAGGAAATAATTCCTGCTAAAGTGAACTCAGTGATTTTAAAGAATATATTATAGTATATTACTTATGAGTTATAAAAGATTAGTTCCTGTCTTTGAAAAAAATGTGTATTTAGAGTTTCTGCAACGTCGATTTACGGCTGCAGAATATCGGTTACGTAGATCTACATCTGCGAGTAATAAAAGCGTTTTCTACGCCCACAAGATAATTTATAACATGGTAGGGAACCAATTTTATCAGATACAAATTACACGACCAGTTGCAACGCTCGCGGAATCATTTTAGTTAAAAGATCACCTCTCTATTGCGACACTGCAATTTTTCCTCCTTTATGGCTTCCACCGTCGCTGTTCTTTTCGCCTGTTCAGATTATCTTTGATAAGTCACCATATCGTTCGTCATTACTCTCTATAAAGGACCCAACCAGTTATGTACACGGTGAAACGCCGGATTAAATCGGTTTCTCGGGGCCAATTTACCGGGAATAATGGAGTCGCGTGGTCTTTTCCAACGATCATGCTTCGAATTTCCGAGATCCGAGTCATTCTGCGTTAAATTTCAATCGTTAATCGTCGATTTGGACTTCTTCTTTTTTGTAATGCCTAAAATCTGATGAGTAGATGTTCAAAGCCTGATGTTTCACGCCTAAAACCAGAAGTCCAGGTGTCCAGATTCTGATATTTAGCATGGACCGCCTAGAATTTGATGTCTGGTGTCTAAAGTCTGATGTGTAGGTGTTCAAAAAGCCTGATATTTAGCATTGTCCACCTAAAATCTGATGTGTAGGTGTTCAAAGCCTGATTATTTAGCATCGACCACCTTGACGTTCGCAACCTAAAGAACTCCTGAGCGTCGATCGCGCAGGAATATCTATCTAGAGCATGACGTGTAGCACCAGCCACCATGTTTTCAGTGTTTGCTGCTATGTATTGACTATTCGCCGTCTGGTATCTGCCGCGCTTCGTGTCTGGTATCTAATACACAGGTACATACTTAGCGCCAACTATCTAATCTTTGATAGCGTGTCCCGTATCTAGCGACCGAGTGCTCGACATTCAGTACCCGATGCGTACGTACATATCTACCTTAAACTGTGACTCTGTTCTTCGGTTGCAATTACGGATCGCTAACAAACGCATTTTCCGCCGTATTAGATCGGTCGCAAAGATCTATCGTTTCCCTCGATCGAGCGATTCGTCGATCGCAATAAAAGTCGAGGACTAAACGCGATCGCAACGTGTAATCAGACACGAAATCCAAAATGAAATCCAACACCGAACACGGTTACACGGTAACCCGATATTTTCTTGCATCTTTGTCCGCGGGAAACTTGCAAAGCGCGTCCGATTGGCTCTTTCCATCAGGTGTAATATGTTGTTACATGCATTATCTAATATGTGTATTCTGTTCGTACGATTGATATCGGTGTTTTGTTGTCGACTCCATCGTCGACCGCAACCCGCTGTTAACACTCTCGCGTGTTTACACTGTTCACTATTCTCTCTCGCTGCGATTAGGCGGTGCTTATTTCTACGCGAGATTTATTCCACGGCGAACCAGTGGCCCGACTCGGGCCGATGGATTTATGCAAAAAACGGATCGTTAGAGAAGAGAAATCTTCGATATTTTCGCCCAGACACATTCATCATTCCTCGAAAAATCGACTTTCACTAATGCTCGGTCCTCCAAATGACGTAACCCGAGTCACGTGTTATATAAAAACGATGACCTCCGCCGGGTCGAGCACCGGTTCCTTCCGCTGGCAGGGCTCTTCGCAAATATTTCACGTTTAATGTGGATTTTTACTGCTGTCTTCCCAGAGAAGAATTCTCGTCGAGCACGTTAAATCTATCAGCGATGGATGAATTTAACAAACCCTCGTAGAACGTAGATTCCATTTTGCAACCGTTTCCACTGGGCAGACTCCGCTAACAGTTAAAAACGACTGTCATCAGGTACCCGCGGACGCCCAGCGTTTATGACAAACTGTACGACAAAATATAAACTCTGTTAACAATTTGCCAGAATTCCTTCATTCTCGACCATTCGGTGTTGTTAACAGAAAACACGAATTTCTATTTCCGGGGTATACAGTCTGCAATTGCAAGGGAAAATGCACAGTTAAAAATCTCGACGACCCATGTCGTTCTGTATTTTTCACTGATCGCAAAACTTTTTCACTTAATCTCCTAGTTAATCTAAGAAAAAATTCACGTATAATTTAAAGCAGTGGACATGTTAAAACTATTTCACTTTTATTTGGCTCCCGTGTCCCGCAATCAATGCGAACATTTTCTATTTTGCACAAAGATCCGCGTTCTATTTATTACAGACGATTCGGAAGCTCAGTGCTGCTATAACACGGTCCCGATTCCGTGTTAAGCGAAACTTACGAATAACACGCAGCTGTTTCAATAAGGATCGTCCGACTGCTACATAGAACGAGGCTTGTCGTAATTCATGCAAACCGTGTTTCCAAAGTGTATCGTATTATAAGATGATTGGATATATGTTGCTGGGAAGAACAATAAACGTGTTGCCGACATTACTCGCTATTAATATAACATTAGAATTAACTTGAACGTGTAACTCCACGACACCGAAGGGCAAAGAATTTCGACAGCCTCCGTAGCAGACCGGGGGCGGCATTTTCCAAGAAACGTCCGCAAGTCGGTTTCCGCGATTTTACGATTGCTCGTAAACGTGCGGGATCTAATTCTCGCCTCGGCCACGTGTGCGTTGCACTTCTGGCCAGTGCGGTGCGTGCGCGTGGCAAGAAAAATTGTGAGCGAAGGGACTCGAATCGTAAACCTCCGACTTGGTTATGGTTTGTTCCGCGAGGAACGGTACACACACAGACATAGAAAACACACATACACCGTGGGTGGTTCGTGTCGGGCCCGGTTGGGAACCTGCACACGGTGTTCTGTTTTAATGATGATCTATTTTGGTCGATGGCATTCGAACCCGTCCGCCTCGTGCTGCGTCAGTCAACAGGAAGCAATAGAATTTAATTTTCTACGGAGCACGTTTCCTCTCTCTGGCGCCCGGTGGTTCGATTAAAAATAAGGTACCCGTGAGCGGAAAGTTCAACGACGAATTCTTTCGGATCCACCAAGCCCCTTTGGATCCCCCTCCGCCCGGTTCGGTGTCCATTAATCGTGATCAAAGCATCAGCGATCAATCCCCGAGTCGCCTCGATACCTTTTCACGTATCGATTTCAATTTTTCGGGTCAAGACTGAAACTCTAATCACGACGGGAACAGAAGCATAGTCGATGGACTCTAGCCAGGTCAGGGGAAGGAACACTAACTCACGGGGAAAAGTTACCCCTTCTTTTTCCACTGCTAAGGACTTCCAATTTACAAAATCATTTTTACTGCTGCACGGCCTGCGCGGAATCGAATCATGCAACGTCCCACGAAGAACAGCTCGCAACGATAAAATTACATTCGAGCAAATTAGATCAATAGTTTACAACTTCCTTCCGATGTAAGAAATCCATCCTTGACCTTAAAGCCACCCCATAAAACTTACAATCATTCCTTAACCTTAAAGTCGATCGATCGGTTTCGCAAGCTCTGCGTAAAATATCAATTCTTCCTCTATTATAATAACACCGGTGTGTATCGCAACGGGGCGTACATCGAATCAGTTCTCGCGTGTGGATCTTCCGTATTCGATAACGTGCGGAAGCTATCAGCTTCTTTATCGTAGCTAATGCCTCCTCTAATATGTCCTCGGCAACAATGTTGTCGATTAGAGCACCTATTTCTCAGGAAATAACGAAAACCAATTCAGAACTCTCTCTCTCTCTCTCTCTCTCTCTCTCTCTCTCTCTCTCTCTCTCCTCGATACACGGCTAGAAGACATTCAATCAATATTATCTCGATTATATTCATTTTACTATTAATTTAATAAAAAAAAAAATTTACTATTCAAATCAACTCGTTCTACCATCAACAAAATCATTCCCATATTTTTAAAATCGTTGATCTGTGTATGTAGCAAGCAAGGGCTAAGTTTCTTAGTCTAAGTCAATGAATGAAAACTATGATCAGAATGGACGCGAACTATCGTCATTTGTTTCCACTGAAAACGGCAAGCACCGAGAGTGAATTTATGCGAGTGCAATCTGTTTACGCGTGTCTCGCATCGCTTCGCCGTAAAACCACGTCGAAGGTGTCCCATGGGAAAACGACCGGGCTTCTTGGATAGAAAGCGAAACCTATTTGGTCGTGTTCTACATAGGCGTTAGGCGACAACGCTTTTGCTATTTAAATTTCGTCGCACATCGACGGACTCCCCGCCACGGCAATTTTTAATTCGCAGAATTCGTCTGCGTTGACGTGAAAGTCCAACCTGCGGGCCCGGCACGTTCCTAGTTCATCGACCCCGATCAAAAGAAACCGGCCATGTAGACTTGTCCTTCCCCCCTTTGCTCATACTTTCCGTACTTTCCTAGTACGATAAAAAAATCAGAACAAATTCATACAATTTTACTAATACTAATAATTCATAAAATTTATACAAAATACAAATTTTCTACCCGAATTGCAACAAACTGGAATGCAATATAAATTTATTTTGTCTATTATGTATGATGTTCCTAATGTTCTAATGTTTTTACCGTTTTAAATGGTATCTACATACTCATTTTTGTCATAAATGCATAAAATCCGCTGTCTAGTAATCACCAAGACAGTGAAACGTTCCCTTTGAAAATCTGATGCTCGAAAGCCCTTATGCAATGACAGTCGCAGGTGGAATCTGCCGGTTCAAGGATCCGGTCGGTCACTTTCATGGCCGACCACGTGCAACTACATACATACGTCAAGACTACAAACTATAATCAGCAGAGATGCGCCCGAAAATCCTCGTCGAGCCGCGGGTTCGTCCACAGTGCGTTCGAAGTGGCGAACCATAGCCGGATAATCGTGGTGAAATCGTTGGATCGAGAGAACGGAACTCTGGAAAACGACTGCGCCGCGCTGCACCGCGCCGGTGTGAACCTTGTTCGAGAGGCTGCCACGTTGCACACGATGCACACGCATCCAGTGGCGCAACTCCCCCTCGCACCGTGTGTGCACATCCCACTGGCAAAAAATCTCGCGAATTATTCTCGACGCGTATTGCTGAAACGCAGCAATCTTTCTTCCCACCTTGGCGACAAGATTGCGCAACATGAATATGGATGCTTGGACCTTGCAAAATTCGCTCGCGAATGCATAAAATTTTCTTTAATCACCCGTCGAAACTGTTGAGCGTAATCTTGAAAAATTCTGCCACCCATCGGGAAACAATTTCAATTATAAATCGGTGCAGTGCTCGCACTTTGAACATTATTTTTTGCCAACTTCTTAACCCTCAGCACTCGAGTGGCGACTGTACCATTATTCAATTATTTTTGCATTAACAGCGACAAGCTTCTCGGAAATCGAATAATAGTGGATTGCAAATTGCTTGTACTAAATAGAGAATAAACATAGAGGAGTGAAAATTGAGGCTATGAGAAAATGTAGATTAAAATTAAGAGAGAACGCGGAGATCGAAGAGCAAAAATTACTTGGAGAAATGAAGATCGAGGAGGTGAAATGGAAATTAGGAAAAGATAAATGAAAGTTGAAACGAAAGAAAAAATGCAGATCGAATATTAAGGGTGCCTAGCGGTGTAATGAAGTCACTGGATCGAGACGGCGCGGCGCGGCGCGGCGCGGCAAGCAGAATGCCATTAGGTCGGCGAGGGGAAATTTTTCGCGGTGTTGCGAACTTTATTTCAAAACACGGCGAAACTATCGTGCTCCTCGGAACAGTGGAAACGAGTATGGCCGGCAATTAAAACGTAAATGTGTAACAGCCAGAGTCTCTCTCTTCCCGGAGTGAATGTAAAAGCAAAGTTAAGGCTCGGCGGACACCTGTATGGGATAGGCCAGACAAACATGACTCGAAGTCATTCAGCGGACCGGCGAGATCCACAGGCGCTGCGTGACGTCAATACGGAAGCGTCTTCGCGAACCAAGGTGTTTCGCTAATAGCAATTTGCAACGTGCATCGCATGCTTCGCCGTGTACTGGTTCATTCAATAACAGCTCGAAACTTATTCGTACGTTTGTTACGAAAGAATTAGAAAGTTTCAACGGCGAGCATCGGCGCATTTCTAAAGCGCAGGGGAGACTCTGGTTTTCCGAATTCTTTTCAGAAGAATCATCGGACCTTTGCCATTCAAATTTTCCACGCATATGTGTTTACGGGTATGTATTTGGAATAGTTATTTTTTGCAAGCTTTGAAAAACATGTCGATTGTTACCAGAATTCGGTCCTGCTGATCGAAAACAAATCGGTACGAACGTGGCCATTGATCGACGTTTAATTTTCGTGAAGTACACTTTGTTGAATGAGAACTATATAGTCGAACAAAAACGGCAGCCATTGGAGGACCGATACGATTCTAGAGAGAGAGAGAGAGAGAGAGAGAGAGAGAGAGAATGCTCTGTTCAATCTCCGATCGTTTCTCGCAGCTTGATTTTTCGATGATTACAGCTAATTGGTCCTCCGTTTCGCCAGTTTTTATTGTCTCCCACGGGCACACCTGAGCGCGACTGGCTGACAAAGGCGCCGGAGGAGAAGAATCACAAGCCGAACAATAGTTCTGGCGCAAAGAGTCAATGTTTCGTACAATGTATAAAGACCATTAGAAAAAGGGGGAGTTTCTTCACGCGTCTTTTGAAATAGCTACACCTGCAATCGTTCTGTGTGGAAGTTACGCCAGTGGTTTCCCCTCTGCTGTACACAGATATCCCCATCGCCCTCTCTCTCTCTCTCCCTCGCTTACTATCTTTCTGTCTCACCGGAGTGTCCCGTTCATTTCCTCCCGCGCTTTTCTCTCCTCGTTTCCCCGATGTCGGCAGAGAGAAGGAGAGCATTGTCATTTCTCGAACCTCCCTCCTCTTGTTCCTCATCTACCTCTTGGTCTGTCTACGCTCGAGAAGGAACCCTTCTTCAACGCCGGCAAGAACTCTCGAAGCTCAAAGGCTCATACCACTCTATACGCAACATATTTTTGCACACACGGTTTTCCTCCTCGCCCTCCCTTCCGTCTCGCTTCGCACTCCCTGTCGAGCGGTTCTCTCCCTCCTCTCTTCTGCGGTTATTCCCTCTCTCAGCCTCGACGCAAGCTCGCACATGCGAGCCCGCCGTTTTTCGTTTAACCGAATCGTCGCTTCGGCTTCCCATAAAATTAGCTCTCCCGCCAGTCTCAGTTGCTGGACAACGAAACGTCTGCGGCCAGCAAATGTTTCAAAGCCGAACATCTTGAGGGTGGACGGCCCTCGAGCATCGGACGCTTCGATTCCAAGGTCAAGCGATCTCTGTTCACGTTTTTCTCGTTGGACAAAATTGTCTGGAAAAATTGGTTACCTCTTATGTAACTAGTTACACAGCTACCTAAAACATTCGATACTGCATGCCTGCATCGAGGATATCATACGCTACAAGGAGTGACTTGGCACAGCTCGAAAGTTTAACCCTTCGTGGGTGGGGTGATCTCGCGTCCTTATTCGGGTGGGGCGGTGCACTCGGTGCGCCAGGCTGTTTTGGGTCAGTTTTACTCAGTTTTGACTTTATATCATCAGGTATTCAGACAAATCCATGTAGGTACATTACTAAATATAATTCAGACATTATCAAAAGAACGGTTTTATTGAAAATGAGCACAAAATAACTCTCGATCTTCTCGTTAAAATTCGATCGTTGGCGCACTCAGTGCACCAGCCCCACCCTCGAAGGGTTAAACGATCCTTGTTCACAGTTTTCTTCCTGGAAATCGGTTATCCCCAAAATGTATCATTCCTTTCATGGTTGGTGCACATATTCAGCTCCACATGAAGTAGAATATAACAAGTACTGCTTGATTCCGTCGTAAACATTTATCTTCTAACGTCTAAATCATCAATTACCACCAGTTACACTTTAGACAATGACTTTTCTTCAGCCAATCGGTATAAGTTGAGGCATCTGTTCATTTCCATTTGTTAGTTAGGCGTGTCGAGCACGACAGCAGGGACACGGGACCCGGCTTTCTCCGTGCATCGACGAAGCAAGGAACGACAACAACGTCGTTGGGGAATATAGGCGCGGTGGAGTTATACCGACTACCGTTACTTCTTATTCTTCTCGTCCCTTTCTCTCTTCTCCGCCTTCCGCCTAACGATCTCCCTTATGACCTGTTCGACGCCTTCGGTGCCGACCGTTTCAGCCGAACACGGTCGATTCTCTCCTATGCCTTCCGTCCTCCCGATCCTCTCTTCCTTTTCCAGGTCTGTTGCCTTGAAAACGGCCGAATATTCTACGAATCCCAATCGTCTCCTTTTTTTTCGCCGTCACCAGGTATCTCCTTTGCGAGCACCGGCGAAAATTTCCATCGAAACCCGGCTTCCTACTAAGGGTTCGAACAAGTTCGATTTGAAAATGAAACGCAACCTCTTATAGTCAGCCTTTATTCGAATTGTAAAAATTCAAGAATCTCTAGCAATAATGGAGAATTGTTTACCAATTTTGGAACAGCCTCTACATCCTGTTCCTGACGAAAGAATGTGAAAAAATTCAGTATTACATATTCGAGTGCACCGACAGCCAAGTTTCAGGAACGTCGAAGATCCAGGAATAAATAATATGCAGAATTGTTAAGCAATTTCGGAACAGCCTGTACCAGGAAGAAATTTTTAGAATGCACTTTCTATTCGATTCGTAACAGCGTTTTATTGAAAGTGTTGCTTCCAAGCGCCTCGTGAACGTAAAGTGTAAAGGGTTGAAGACAAAGGAAATTTTCGTTATCCGTGATCGGCAGCTGACATGCGCCCGATATACATAATCCTTTCTATCTCTGAAACATCTTAATCCGATAAGCTATGAATCAGCCACCTGCGTTTGGCTGATTCAATAACGTCTTACGTAGCGCTGCGGAAATTCAAATTCCGTCGTAATTTTATGATTTCTACAGAAAACATGTATCGAGTGTCTCGAGACATTAATTACATACTGGACTGTGGATTTTATGTATTTCTGGCGAAAATGGGCCCGCACAATTTAAAGCAGTGGTCATGTTAAAACTATTTGAGGTCGTCAGTCTCAGCTTAATAGGATAATTAAAAGAAGAATACAATTATCACATTTGGCTCCTGCGTCCTGCAATCAATGGGAACATTTCTTATTTTGCATACAGATATCCGGCCAGTTGATTTCGTGTTAAGCGAAACTTACGAATGATACACAGCTGCATAAATAAAGCTCGTCCGAGTGCGACATAGAAACTATCCTCTAAACGTATCGTGTAATAGGAGGCTTGTTGTAATTCATGCAAACCGTGTTTCCTGCGAAGAAATATATGTTCCTGGGAAGAACAATAGACGTGTTAGCGACAGTGCTCGTTATTAATATTATAATTTACTTGAACGTGTAAAATAGCATTGGAACCGCGTAGACGTGTTCGACGTCCGTGCGAGTGGTTTTGTTGCCGCGCGTGTATGCCACGTCGATAGCGAAGGAACGTTCGTGCGGCTGGATTCTGATTTACAGTGTTCTTCTGAATCGCGGATCAGCGTTGTGTGGACCGCTGGCAGAGGTACATATATGTAATCTCTCTCTCTCCCTCTCTCTCTCTCTCTCTCTCTCCCTCTCTCTCTCTCTCTCTCTCTCTCTCTCTCTCGGTGCGTCAGCAGCCGGCTGGATGCATATCGCGTCGTCGCGTGCGCTTGTTGTACGCGCAAATGTCTCCTTCAACCTTTCATTCTCGTCCGGGCTGCGTATCTGCATTAAAATAACGGCACCTCGGCTACGACACAGACGGCAGTCGCCTAACGTGACTCTACGGCTTCGACCTCGAACCCACGCGGCCTCGTATAGTCGTCGGCCTGTGCGCTGCCTGTGCCTCTCCTCTCGCATTAGAATAGGAGAGCAGATAACGCGTGAATTATTGCCGCGATTGCATTCGTATCGATTCCCTCGTGTGTATTCTTCTCGCACACACACGCAACACGCATCAGCCATTTTACCTCCCCCTCCTCTTTTACCGAAACGTTTAAGTAGGTAGACTCTCGTTTCCAGGATTGCAAGGGTGCGGGATGCGCTTTCTCATGTTTCCATAATAGTTTTCAGTCCATAACAGGTTTTTCAGTAGTCGAAAGCGTTAGATAAAAGATCAATCTAGGCCGCGATCGCCCTCAAAAGTTCTAATTTTACGTATGCGTAGGGTAGTTGACATTATTCGGAAGCATAAAGCTGCGCATGTAACTATTTTGATAAAGCTGCAACAGCTACATGCTGACGAATAATGGAAATTGCGGCCAAGATCGATCTTTTATCGAGAAATGAGAAGGCGCATCTCGCACCCTTGCAATCCTGGAAACGAGTACATATGGTACCCCTTTAACAGAGAACCGGTGAGAAAGAGTTCCGTGGACGACGATTCTCTCCACTTAGTTAGTGTGTGCCAAGGAACTTTCTACGGAGACACGCAGAGACGATCCGCGGACGATAATAATAGACCGGCGCGGCGCGCGGCGGCGCGTATTGTAATAACCGATGTTGATAACCTTCGTTATGGAAAAGCGTAAATAACAGAAACTTAGCATCGACGCCGCTGCCATTGGCCTCCAGAGGTCCTGAACCCTGGTTCAGGTTGCCCGCAGATACTCCATCCGGAGACACCTGAATTCCTGTGTAACTGCAGTTCAAGATCCTATTCCATCGAATTTTCCACTTCTCCAGCGAAGTTTAATTGTTCGCCTCTGCCCAATGGAAAATTTTATCGGAATCGCTTCGTTACGCTTCTGTGGTTGATCTATTCGCACCCTGAAGGCCTTTCTACTTGAACTCGATGCCCCAAAATGGCGACTGCTCGGTGGCTAACCTACCAGATTGTACGCTACGATATTTATAAACAGGAATCGCGAATCGACCGCGATCCCTTCATTAGGTCACGAAAACCAACGCTCACGTTGTCCCCAAGGTTATATGAGACAGGCTCAAAATATAGGAGTTTTCAAGTATAAGAGGTACACAGCACATTCTAAACTTTTTTATTCAAACAAAGATTTTTGAAAATTATATGCTATTCAAAAATAATATAGAAGATCAAGTTCAAATATACATAGAAAACTCATACATATTAACTACAGAACATCTGGCAACCCTACCTGTACCTCTGATTGCCCACGCTGGATTACTGTAGAATTTTACTTGAAATTTTCCTCGCGATCTTTTAATTAGGTGATCTTTTAATTATCCAGCTACGCGTAACAGACAATTCCATTGGTTGATCCATTCGCTGTCCGTTGACCAGCTCACCCGATCGTACGCTACCTCGTCGCTAGACTATTCACGCGTCTCCAGTATGTACTCGGAAACTGCAATCCTGCAAAACCAACGTCTGCGTAGTTGAAACTTCTGAATGAACCACGATCGTAAAGAACTCCGCCATCGCGACCCTGGTGTGAGAACGGTCGCAGTTCAAAGCCACGCATATACGGGGACAATTATACAACTGCGTTTTCTATCGATGGCGGAAGTGAACAGACGGTGATGCGTCGCAGTAAGGAAGTGTACAGTGACGACCACGAGTGTGCATCGTCGACGAGGAAATTTTCGCGAATCGTATCGCGAATTTACAAAACGCTCAAGTCCCTGCGAGCATTTACGACCAAGAGCTATAGAGGAACCTATTGCTCTTTACCGGGGCGAGTTCCTTCTGGAAACAGCCTCTCGTCTGCTGTGTTGCCATCGCCGAACGAATTGCGAACCCTCGTAGATGGGGGGAATTCCCGATAACGCGAAATTATCTAATCGATCGACAGCAAGGCGCTCGGTCACGATCGTCGCCGCGTAGAAACAATCGGCGAATAGATCTATCTCTTTCTCTCGCTCTCGCCTAAATTCGCCGAGCCCTGCTGGTAACTACGTACACAATTTTCGTTCGAGGCCTGTGTCCGCCGCGCCGGAGAGCCCCATCCTCTCCTGTTCCCGTCCCGCTCTCGCACGCTAGCATTCTCCGTCCTCGTTTTTTCCTGCATCTGGATCACGTTGCATTGTTCGCTGCTCGGCCAACGGATATACAGAAGCGAAATGGCAGGAGAAGCCCGAAAGAAAGAAGATCCAGAAGAAAAGGAGCAAGAAGGAAGAAGCCGTTGGACGAAGAAAAACGGGTGGAGAGAGGGGTGGGTGAGGCGAGAGAAGGAAAAGGAGGATGAGAGAGAGAGGCCCGGAGACAAAGACGGGGAGAAAAAGGGGTGGGAGAGAGAGAGAGGGAGGGAGGGTGCGAGGGAGGGAGGGCGGAAGGGAGCGCGCGAGAGAATTAGAGTGGGAAAGAAAAAGCAGAAAGAGTATGGGGGCTGCTAGAGAGGTATAGGTGTTTTTCTTCCAAAGGGGACTTTGTACGCTCGTCTTGGCAGTGGCACGACGCCGTGTAGGAATCGGCCCGCGCGCACGTTTCCAAAGGAGGGGGACAAACGAGTTGTCAGTACCCCGAGAGAGTTGACCGGATGGTGGTGGGGGAATGGGGGGAGGGAAATGCGGGGAGCGGTAAGCCGTTAGGGGAGGGGCGGAACGGTGCGGATCGACGAGGCTCGTAGGAGGGGGCAGAGCAAAGCCTCGGACACGACACAAGGATAGAATCGAGTCGTGACCGATGGTGGGGGACGCCCGGCGAGAGGGGAAGGGCGTCAGCTGCGTAGAGGTAGCCGGAGCGGGGCCAGGGGCCGAGGGAAGCGATTGGAACGAGGAGAGCTGAGTCATAGCACTGTTGCCACGTCCTCGCCGGCCTCGTTGAGGCGTCCCAACGTTGCCGCTTGCGCGACGTTTGCGGCTTATGTCAGTGTCGTCTGCCGAGAATGGTACTGCTCGAAGACTTTTCCTGCCTTTTACACGCATCTACCGCAGACACGGCACACCCAAATTCGAACGAATCCATTTTCCAAGCGAATGTTTACGATCGGACCGTGCCCGACGAATATACGGATCGCATGAATATCACCGTGATCGCCTATGGCTCACCCCTTTTCGAAAAAAGACGCCCCATATGTGTCTCGCGCAAACCGTGAAACGATAAATTGCCGTCTTAAACAAATGATTCGTTGTTTAACATCTAGAATATCTATACAGCGAACGAAAGATCCGATTATTTCGAACAAAGAAATCGGCAGAAGCTCTCTAGAAGGCGCGGTCTATTGTTAACCCTTCTAGGAAAATAATTCCCGTTGGGGGTTGTTAATTAAGGACTAAGAAGAATGAATCGGCCACTTTCTCTATCTTTCGTTATATTGTACATATCAGGAAGGCGACGTTACCGTGCATCGTGTACCAGTGAACTGCAAGGGGTCAAACGAACGTGGTTCGATACCTCCCAGGGAGATTTTGCGAGACTATGCTAGCGTCCTCGTAGAGCCAGACAGCTTTTTTATTCGATTTGGCGAGATTCGAGGCGGAATCACGAGGGAGCAACGGGGACCGGGGAAAAGTCCTGGAACAAAAGCCTCCATTCTTTGTTGTTATCCCGTAGCGTTCGTTCTGCATTGTGTTCCTTTTTATTCGCGCTGTTCTTCGCGGAATCGTAGATCCTCTCGGCGTATTGTTGCGGTTAAATCGACACACTCACGGCCCTCGGAATTCAGAGATCCGGAGGAACATAAAGAATTCGATCGGTGGGCCTGGTTCTCCTTCCGTTTGAACTTCCTACGCTAAATTGCCGGTATACTCGCGAGATGTTTATCTTTTACGGGGCGGAGATCGAATGCGGCACGTTGTGTCATGTCAGTGATCCGGGCTGCATATCACCGGTATATCAGAAAATCGCTAAAATTTCGTCCTGGTCCTTACATAACATTGGACACTCACTAATTTTCCGTAATGATAGTCAGAGATCTCGACGGAGTCCTCCGCTGGTTTCCGCGAATTAAAAAGATTATTCGCTTCCGTTAAGATTCTTTTTATTTCATCGTCGCGGCGATCACAGAGCATCGAGAACCGTTCGGCGACAAACGCACCGAAATTGTTGTGTCACGCGTGACACGTTAATTGATTTCTAGAAATGGAAAATTTCCCCGTCCGCTCTCCCTTCCGCTCCCCCCCCTCTCTCTCTCTCGCTCTCTCTCTCTCTCTCTCTCTCTCTCTCTCTCTCTTTCTCTCTCTTTCAAGCTTTCGTTCTCGCACATACTGGCCAGAGGGACTCTTAACCGTGGGCCGATGTATTGATTTCCTGTACGTCTACCGTTTCAAACGTAGAAAGACAAACGACCGTCAGACTGGATACGGTCACGGCAGCTCGTTAGATTTGGTTTCTCCGAGGAATCTCTTTTTTTTCTCTCTCTCTCTCCTCTCCTCTTACGAAACACTTACGTACTAGAGAGATAACGATTTCCACTGTGTCATCGATCGAACACGTCGCTACCGAAAAAGCCGTGTGTATTCCCTATCGAGACGAATGGCAACGCGTTAACCGTGTTACATCAAGTAAAACACCGATCACTTGAACAACGTATGTATGTACATACATCGGAACATGTAAAAAATTGCAGAACGTCACACACTCTCCGAAGCGTTCTATACTATAGTGCCACTGACGATTCCCAACGACGCGTATCCGAAGTTCGTGGATCTAGTCGATCATTTTTAAGGCGACGACCGTTGCTCCGCCGTGGCCGTAGAGCACGCGACGACGTTGCCGCAGTCATTCGTCGACGTCGCTGACGGCTAACGAGAGCCCCGATATATATATATATATATATATATATATATATATATATCTTTTTATTTTCCCACCGGTAGAAAATCCAACTCTGACCTAGAGACTTGAAATTTATGGAAAGTCATGGTAATCTGCGTCCACATGAAGCAGAACTCGGGGGGGTCCGCCGCCCCTGTACTTCGTGGAGAGGAACGAAGGAATTGAACGGTCGGGAGCGAGTCTGCCGAAGTAAAATTCCTCGGCGAGCAACCAGCGAGGACTATGGGAGGGGAATGGGTACGGTTTGCGGCTCGCTGGCCAGCCAGCCAGCCACCGTGGCACTTGGTACTCCCCACCATCGCGGCCTTCTATCTTATTTCTTCTCCTCTCGTCCCACCCCTCTCGCCCGCTTTCACTCATGTATGCCACAGAAAAGGACGTTCTCGGGTGTTCGGTGTATGTGTGTGTGTGTGTGTGTGCGCGCGAGAGCGACTTTTCAGGCGGTTCGATTGTGTGTGTCTGTGCGGCTCGGTCGCGTACGCCTATGCGCGCGAGCAGCGCCCAATGTTTCTCGCAGGAGAATGTGTGGGAGAAGAAAACAAGGGGTTGGAGGGGCGAGGGGAGAGAGAGAGAGAGAGAGAGAGAGAGAGAGAGAGAGAGAGAGAGAGGAGAACGAACGAACTGGGTGGGACGGGAACTCTTGCGGCCACGACGCACAGAGCGCGATCGGTTCTTTTTCGTAAAATGTCACGCAGAGAATAAACGCTCGATACCGATGTAATCGGTATGAATAAATATATCGCGATCCTTCTTCTACGCCCCCGTATTCTTTCACTGATTGATTCCGCGTTTCCATCCTTTTTTTTCTCATTTATTTTTTCCTGTTCCGCTTCAGTTTGCTCTTCGGTAGAGAGGCATCGTCACGGTACGAAACAACCGGTCCGTTGTTCCCGGTCGAAAATGTTAAAGGCGGCACACTGCTCCACACGTCACACAGATCGAACGGCCGAGAGAGTCTCTCGGGGTTTTCCGTGCGTCGCGTCGGACGCGCGGAACGTGGAATCGGAACGGAACAACATGGACGGCGCACGTCTCGCGGTAGCCATTTTGTCCGAGCGATCTTCCAGTGGATGTGTGTCGATGTTGCGACATTTAGAGCTTACTTCGGTGTATTCGCTCTCCTTTCGTCCCTTCGCACCGTTTCTCTTTCCCTTTCTCTTTCTCGCAGAGCAGCAGGGATATTATCGAGAGCTTTGTACAGCTCGAATGTAACAAAATTTTCTCGTCCCGGAGCACAACCTCTCGGGACAAGCGGAACATCTC
>CM052290.1:155568-229355 GCA_028455765.1 Lasioglossum oenotherae
CTCTCTCTCTCTCTCTCTCTCTCTCTCTCTCTCTCCTGTTGATACAGTAGTTGCGGGAAGATCCAATTCGTTTCGACGCGGCGGATAAACGTGTTCGAAAATGTTCGAACGAAACGAAGTGTAACGAGGGAAGATAAAAAAACCGTTATACAAAGACTCTTCTCCCGTGCCCCTTTTCCTCGACATCGAATCACACGGCGTATGGAAGAGGGGCCACGCCCCGTTCGCCAGGCGATCCGACATATCACGATAGAAAAAAGTGTGCTCGGGATATATCGTGATAGAACTGAACGTGTGTGTCCTCCGACCGTGGCATTTCTCGTTTTATACGAAATACAATCCACCGGTTTTCCTTGATTTTGTAAAGGCCTAGCAAGAACTCTCTCTCTCTCCCTCTCTCTCTCTCTCTCTCTCTCGCTCTCTGCGCAGCGAAATATCCAAGCGCGAACTATTAATCCAAAGGTGCCGCCCAATTCTCGCGCATTCCTCTCTCTTTCTATTTCGCGTGATCAAACCGCTGCTTGTGGAGTGTGTTTAACAGAACAAACAACGGATCGTCTCTAATGCATTTTTCCGCTGATGCGTTATTGGCTGGCTGCGTGTGTATGTGTGTGTGTGTGTGTGTCTCTCTGATCCGGGATCAAAGAAAAAATAAAAAACAAAGCTTTCCTTCGGAAGAACGCACAAGGAAATACGTACGACTCACGCGAGATTAGACGAACAACTCCCCGAGATACTCCGTGACCGTTCGAGCCTTTGCGCTTGCGCGTAACGTTCTTCTCACCATCGGCCAATCGAAGTCCTCGTATCCCCGCCATCGACGCCGCTCGCCCTACCTCACCTAGTAAGCCCGTTTCTACTACTGCCGAGCTTTCTGTACACAGGGTGTGCCAGAAACAACTTTGGCTCTTTGTTTTCTTTAATTTCGTCGAAATTCAATATCTCGGGACTCTACAGGGTGAAAACAAGACGCGCTTTCTTCAAGTATACATACCGATCTAAAGTCGCAGGCTGAGCAAAGTGCCAGACGTCTGACGGTTCCGCTCTTCAAAACAACCGACCGCCGCGGCGCCGGTATATTTGCTGAAAAAATTCATACCAACCCGAGAAAACCGTGTTCTTTATGTTTACTAACCTGTATAAAAGACCGTTTCACCTCTGCGGTCCGCGATCAGTCAATTTCAATTCCCGAAGTCGATCTTATTTCGCGCTTATCTTTGCTCCCACATGCCCCTGCTTGATTAAATTTTTTTGTGTGCGCGTCAGGTTCGGGAAAGGGGACTTGGCAAAACAGTCACGGCATCTGTGCGCATTTCTTCTCCGAAATCCTAAACCGTCTTAGCGCGAGACCCTCGCTCGTCCAGCAGTCACAACTTCCGGCCATTCGTCGAAATCCACTTGTCATTCTCGTTTCACACTGACGAGATCTGTTCGTTTCATTTACTTCTCCAGAGAATTAGACAAAAGACGTTACATATTACTATAAGTGTCCCCGGGGAGGGGGAAGGGAGGGCAAGACATGTGCTAGTAGGCGTGGTCACGTTGTTTTTCTCGTTTCGACGGAGCCCGGGGCAGTGCCCCACGGGGCAATCTGCCCGCAAAGTACGTTTCTAAAAAGTACCGAACTCGCACACACCAAACACGTACATACATATAGGCAAGGCTTTAGTTTTTAAGATGATAGCGTGTAGCCAACTGTTGCAAGTGGCTTGGATCAACAACGAAATTGTTCATGTTTCAGGTATGGACGCGTGCAGAGCGTCAAGCTGCTGCCGCGGGGCGAAGAATGCCCCGTGGACGGAGGTACCGGTGGTTCCCTTGGAGAAGGCAACGAAGGTGGTTCCGGTTCCAATTCTGGGAACGGTGGCAGTGGCGGGGGTAGCGGTTCTTCGAGCAGCACCGGGGGTGCCTCCGCGACGGTGGCGTTCATGGATATCAAGTCCGCAGCGAAGGCCCACGCGACTGAGCATACCTTGGACGAACGAGCCCTTACCACACAGTACTACGAACCGCAACATCTTCAGCACAGGTTTCCCTCGCACGGGTAAGTTCAGTCGCGTCACGTGATTTACTTCCTTATTTCTAGCAAGGGTTGAAACGGTTTTGAAAATAACTGTTCGAAACGGTTACATACATATCGGTTATGACTGAAACTATTACGAAGAACCGATATGATGTTACGTATAACTAGACCGCGGATCTTTATGCAAAATGAAAAATGTTCGCATTGACTGCACGACACAGGAGCCAAATAAAAATTCTATTCTTCTTTCAATTATTCTATTAAGCTGAAACTAATACAGTGATGTCATTAAATATTTTTAACATGTCCACTGCTTTAAATTGTACGTGTCCATTTTTGTCATAAATGCATAAAATCCGCAATCTAGTTATAACTACTACGAGAATATCGGTTCCGGCTTACATCGATATTACACTTCAGTTCTAAAACTGTTATTTTTCACAAATATTTTTATTCGAGGGGTGGGGGGTGGTTCCTTACTCGTCTACTTAATACTAGCTAGCAACAACATTAAAAAAAAACTGTGTCTCGGAATCTCGTTAATCCGGGTCACACCGTGGTGACACCGATTGAACAGAAATCCCCGATTCGCCTGAATTGTAATCATTGTTATAAATGTAGCATGGTCGAAAGTCAAGATATTTTGGTGACGGTGAAGGCACGTATTGATGTCGATTATCGTGATGAGTCACGTCGCCGGAATTAATTCAATTCCATTATGACATCCAGAATAAAGAATTTCGCAGCTGCGTGCAAATATGAAAAAATTCCGCGGCCATTGAATTTTATTTAACAATCGTTGTATAACTCGACGAGTTATTGACACGATCGACCGGGGGGCGTCTATAGCTTGGAAATAATCTCGGAATTTACGGCAATGTAATTGGTGTACAATCTGGCGAGCAATTCATAAGAAGTATGTATATGTACACCTTTTTCGCTATCATTCGATATTGGATTGTACCTATGTATGTAGTGATTTACTATTATGTACACCGCGTGCTACCGGGGAACACTGCATTGTCGACGACACGTAGACACTGATTGTATCAAATATATGGGTTTCAAGCAATATCTGAGATTTTATTGGATGTCGATTTGCTTTTAGGTCGGAGACTTGAACGTTATATCGGTTTAATCGTATGCATACCTTATCGCCATATATGTACTACACGTCATTATACATATATGCATGCATATAAACATTATTCCACATATTTCTACGCGGCGTTATAGCCAAGGTTACTCCTCGGTGTCGTAATTTCACAATATTTAGTTTTATTATAACCGGCCTGTTACGTAAACGTTACAAAACGATTTCCGACTCGAGCAGCATTCATTGCTTCTTGCAAAAACTTCATTAATACAGTTGTAATCACACCGGTGACAACAACTGGCGACAAAGTCATCAAACGAGCACACAATCTTTCATTTGAATTATACGGGTACGGTGACGTGAAATAGGATGACACGTGGTATACAATTTCGACATTGTGATGTTTTATCAATTTGAATAAGCCCGCCTAGGGTTCCGATTCAACCCCGTCAGTTACCGACAGAGCAATTTACCGACCTCGCAGAGGGGCTGGCCGATGAATGTGAATATAGAGGGTGCCCCGGTATCGATAATACTTACGACCCTGAAAGGGTTGATTCTACTACAGAGGAAGGATAGGAGTAAACCAATCACTATATCGGGCGTGTGGAAATAAACCACGTATTTAGACATTAATTTAAACGAATCCTGGGTACAGTAACAAAGAATTTTCTTGTTTAATACTAGACCGCGGATCTTTATGCAAATCCTGAGATTATATTGGGTATGGGAATAAGTTTCCGCCCCTTTTTGTTGAAAAGAAGCGTATAAACAATTCTCATAGCGTGAAAACGTTCTCCAACAGTAGATCGATCGACGCTTAATTCAATTCTGCAAGTTCTGCAAGTGTTTGACGTGGATTTCCATCAAGTAATGCTGGGAAATCTGTATCTTCAAATTTTTTGGCACCATCGCAATCTTTGTCCCTTACGTCGAAATCATGGGTTTGATGGAACATCGTCCCCGTAAATATACAGGGTGGGTCGCCACATTTTGCCACCTCAAATATCTTTGTTGGCTTTTAAAGATACATCAAATGTCTGAAGGACAAAGTTGAATGGTAAAATGGGGCTTATGCGATACCAAAAAAATTTTTGTTTTTATGTAATTTTTTTTAGAGATATGAAGGTGAACTTCATTTTTTAAATGGAATCAGGTATTTTTTAATACAGCAATCGATGCAGCTGGACATTCGTTATAAAAAAAGTACTAACCTATGTATGTCGAAAAGTTAGTAGTTCAGGAGATATTTCAATTTAAATAACTGTAAAATACCATTACTGTCGTGCTAACAATAAGATGTTACACAAGTAAGTAAACACTAACGTCTTACAATGAGTACAACAGTAATGGTATTTTTTATCTCAAAAAATAAGGGTCCAGTGGAGAATCGAACTATATCACTCGATAGAGCAGACTTTTATCTTGAGAAACCACGTCAAGTTTGGAACGTCGAGGTTTTTTACCACGCTTATATTAACTTGCCGAGTTGTCGTTGTTGTATGCGTCAAATCTTGTAATCGAATTTTAAACCACTTCCCGATAAGCTAGAGACTTGAAACTTTAAACATAGCTCAGAACTGAGTGACAATGCAATAACAAAAAACACATTTTTTATAAAAACTATGCGTTTAGGAGATATAAACTATTAAAAATTTATTTCGAACCAGAAAATGGTGAGCGCCACTGGCGGCAACTCATGTCGGGCGAAGATATTTTGCTTTCAAGTTCGAAAAAAGCGTCGACCATGCAAACTTGAAATGGTGGTTTATCAAGATAAAAGTCTGCTCTATCGCGTGGTATAGTTCGATTTTCCGCTGGACCCTTATTTTTTGAGATAAATTGAAAAATATCCTTAAAAATTGGTGCAAAAGTGGTGTCTCTCCGCCTTTACTGATTGTTTAAACACGTCTAAACAATCATAATGTATTAATATTGGATATCGCTGTATTCGGGAAAGTCTACAGAATATTTTGCTATAAAGAACAATTCAATATCTTTTATAATAACACCACAATATTTGTTTAAAGTTGAAAACTATATCTTTTTTTCAAAGTCATGGTTTTCAAAAACTGTGCGTCTAGGAAAAAAGTTAAGAACAGATTCGGAATCAGAGCTAAAACGCAAAATTGGTGTTGGACAGTGTAATCAGTGTAATAGTCTTTTTGAATGTTAGTCATAGCAAAATAGTCATTAGTCAAAACTTTTTGATTAGTTAGTGATAACTAAATGGCAAATAGTTAGTCACTGGCTCTACGTAATCATTAGCTATTGCTTATTAGTGAATTAGTAGTTGATGATCAATCATCAATAGACTGCGGATCTTTATGCAAAATAAAAATGTTCAGCAGCGATTATGGGCAATAGGAGTTATATAAAAGTTCATTTCATCCCCTAATAGTTTTTTACACTTGAAAACAACATAACACTATTTTTAGACTTTTCTAGTTTTTCACTGTTTTACATTTCACCTAGCCAATTTCTTCATAAATGCATAAAAATCCGCAATCTAGTTATCAGTCACTATTGTGCAGTTAACATACATTAATATTATTAATTATGACTAATGACTGTATTTTGTTGTGACTAACATTCAAGAAGACTATTAGTGATTCTTAAATATTAGTTGATTATTACCCTACTCTGTCCTAGATCCACGAGAACTATCAAATCTGGTCAAATACAAGTGACCGACGCGACGCGACAAGTTGTGCCTGTGCTTGTGACTGTGTTGGCAATGTGCCCTCGAATTCCGAAACGGGAACGTGAATGCAAGCGACTGAGTTTTATGAGACTTCAAATTAGACATTTTTTATTTGATATCATTATGTTATACAGGGTGTTTCGTAAATGCTGGGCAAAACTTTAGGAATAGATTCCTAATGCTTAGAGAAGAAAAAAAGTTATACATACATATCAAAATAGGTCCGGAAAAGAGTAGTATCTGAGTTATTAAAATTTTTGTGCCACAATTCTCCTCAGATCATCTTGAAGGCCCGTTTAAAGGCAACAACAACGTTTCTCGACTAATCGCCGGTGTATGTTTGCGTTATCGAGATGTATTATTCTTGTTTACAATTTATACTTTATTTCATGTATACACGAACACTTTACCGTACGCGTGTCAAAAACGTTGAAACATACTGAGGCGGACATATTGAACATTTCCTCTAATTCAGTGTTTCCCAAAGTTTCGACATCTATATGCCCCTTCTATAACTGTCGTAACACTGAGCATCCCCCAATAAGAAGAATCTGTATTAACCTTTAACTACCCGCGCCCTGAATTTTCACGTAAGTACTCGCATACACCATATGTATCACTGTGTGATTAAGTACATATATCATTGTATTAGTACAAGAAAATACATTGTCTTGATGAGTTATGATATGTATTGAGAAAATAACGATAAATGAATATAATAATTGTTAATAAAAAAGAAAATCTGGCGACATTCTTTCCACATTCGCTTTATTCGCAGCTCTGTTCGCCGATCTTGCACGAATCGCATGTAATAACGGTGGTCATATGTTGTTTACATACTGATCTCTTGCAACTGCCGCAGATGATAGTGGTTACTCGATTCTTCTTCCTACCGCGGATAAAACATCTCGCTCGTATCAAAATACCTGCCAAAGCTGGTGGCGACTCCTCTTCATTTCCTTCTTCTATACGAATGAATACACGAAAACAGCAGTTCCACGTGCCGCCACCAAAACAATACTTCGTGTGTATTTTGTGTATACATTGGGCATAGATTACATGAAGCGGCAGTGGTGGGGGAAGTCGCATTGTGATGGGACAGCATTTTTTGAAATAATGGTGTACTTTTTACACCAGCGCGGGTAGTTAAAGGTTAAATAGCAGGCGTGTACATGCTTTGTACACAACAGTAGACTCCCGCTGCACCAGGATTGTTGCACTAGAATCAGAACAAGTGCGTACCCCCCCCCCCCCTCTTACCAACTCTTCCTATACCGCAAGGGGTACGCTTACCACACTTTGGGAAACACTGCTCTAATTGTAAGACGATGCGACGAGAATTGTGGTACAAAAACTTTAATAACCCAGAAACTAATTATTCCCGACCGGTGATAATTGCATAATTTCGAAAAATCGGTGGTGCATGGCTAAATACTTTTTAATGGAACCCTCAATAACGTCATCTAATAGTTTCATTTAAGATTCTAATGTAAAAGAAAATTTCTATGCTTTCTTTTGGTACAGCGCAATTATTGAAAATCCTATTAATAGGCTTCCGGTAGGTAAAGTGTTAATATTATATAACATTTTTGTCTCTTGTCTAAGCATTAGGAGTGTATGTATTCCAGAGATGGGCATTATTTCGTGAAAAAAATATTTCAAATAATATTTAATATTTTAGATTTTATTTTGCTTAAAGAAAATAGTATTTTAAATAAGATATTGAATTTCGAAAATAAAATATTTCTATTTGAACAATCTGAACCTCAAAATAAAATATTTCTATTTCGACAATTTGATCCACGAAATAAAATATTTCTATTTTGACAACCAGAAACACGAAATAAACTATTTTACTTTTTGAATTGTTATAATACTCTGAGAAACCGCATAAACATACAGTCTATCACATCGTTAAGAAACGATTTACACTCATAAATATATTGAATTCGAACAACCATTATCTTCGGCAATAATATTTATAATTGAAATTGAAAGTAAAGACAAAATATAAATATTTTCAATATTCTTCAAATAAAATACTATTTTCAAAAAAATTACTGCCTCAAATCAAATATTTTATTTTCAAAGTTGTACACATGCTTTAAAACAAATAGGACTACTTACTATTTAAAGTACTATTTTCCCCAGCTCTGATGTATTCCTAAAGTTTTGCACATCTTTGTCTGAAATAGTATTGACCGGGTCCTACCATCGGTAATGGAACACCGCGTATACTCCCGTTTATTCTTCCACGGCGACCATGCTCCTCGTACAATGGTACCGCGATACAATTATGTATATCGATATCACCAGCTCCGTAGTTCTCGCACGGAATCGGATTCGTGGAAGTAAACAGGCCGATAATCGATCGAGGGAGGTCGGTTATCGGCGTCGACGCTCGAGCACATTAACGTTCGAATCATAATCCATGTTCTCCTGCCGTGCTACTTTTCGGACGTCAAAAACGTTTCTGCCACGCACTCGTTTCACCGGGCCACGTGACACGCCGCGCCGTACCGTCCACATACACACACACACACACACACACACACACACACATCGTGCATATACAACATATATGTATATCGGCTGGTTGCTGGCCTGGCTATTCCGGTCTCCGTACGTGTTCGCCACGAATCACCTTAGGGCTGCTATACACACTCATTCTTACCCGTCGCGTCGGTTATGCTCGCACAGTCACGCATTTAATACCACGCAGGACATGTGTGGGTCCGGGCGCGCGCGCGAATCGGCCAACTTGCAAGAAAGCATTCGCCTCCAAGTTGGACCATACTTTGTAGGCTTGTAGAACAGCCAAAAATAATAGATGCATAGTTCTTTTAACCACGGCGAGTATACTTCGAGGGGTGCAACCGCCCTAAAATATTACAGCCTAGAAACTGCTAGAACCAGAGAGGACACGATTCGTTCGTTGCGTTCGCTTTTACAGTTTCATTGACGATCTCGGACTCTAGTTCATTCATTACAATGGACCCATTCACTGCTGCCATTTATTTAGGGACTTAATTCTACCCTCCAGACTACTTCTACATTTCCAACCTATCTTTCGAAAGAAGATTCACAATCATAACAGTTGCCTGCGTAGATTGCCTGTTCAGGTACTGGAAATGGGTAATAATGGGAAATAAATTGTTTCGCTGTAGACTTTATTGACACGGCTCGGGGAGATCGTCTAGAAAAGGGACAGGCCTGGACGCCCTGAAGGAAAATTTCGCTCGAGAAACAGTTCCGACAAGTTTCCACGAACAAACAATTTGGTAGATAAGGTACAGCAACTCTTTGCCACGACTTCGGAAGAAGTGTCGGGATGCTTCTGCCGTTTCGACGCGCGAAGAAGAAAGGTTACGTGTTCGCTCCGGCACCACGATCCGCAACTTCCTGCTCGAGGTGTACAAATCTGAGTGAGTGAAATAAAGACGATGCTCTGACACTGCTGCTCGCATACCTTATTTGCGCGCGCGACAGCACCACGTTTCCACGAAAAGTCAGGTGACCGTGACGACGTGGTCACTCGCAATGTTGCCATGTCTGCGGCGCGGTGCTACGTGCGCTGATGTTGGATATCAGCCGCCGCGTCAGCGTGGAGGAAGAGCGGTTTTAACTGGCAATGGCGTACCCAGCGAAGCCACGGGCCCTTGCCCTTCGAAGCCAGAATGATTTTCCTCTACTCCAGGAGCTTTTACCAAAATAACAAAGATACCGGCGCGGCGTCCCGACCGTGCGCTAACGAGTTAGTAATCTCGCCGTTAACGAAAGTCATGCCACTCTTTTCCGAGCGGTTATCGAGGCCGCACGAAATAATCGTCACAATTATCGACGAATAGGTGTACGTCTGGCCGGCGATGACATCATTGTTTTCGCTTCTCGAATTGATAGCAAGCCTCGCGATTTGCATGCGAATCGTCCGCGTGGACTGAATTCTGTTGAAAACACGCGACGGAGTCCGTTTTTCGTGTTCGATGATCATTTTTGGATCGAGCTAGCGCCCGATAAGTAACCGATATGCTTATTTTACCGATTTGCATTGTATTCGTCAATAATATAGTATTTCTTATTTATCCTACGGAGGCTAGGAACCAAGTTCTGAAGTAAAAGGGAACAAACAGTTCGGACCGCAAGGGGCTAAGGGAGTTAGGGACTCGACTACTTAACTGTAGCTCGGTCTCTTTCCAATTACACGGCCACTTTCCCTGTGAAACTAGGTTTACCTGCTACAACCATGCGCGAGCACCGAACGAAATTCGCAACACCGCGCTATCAAAGAGAGCATACGCATCCGATGCGACCATGAAAATATCTTATCGGCCGCCATGACTTAGCGGACGCGCCGACGACCAACGGTTTATGGCGAACTTAAACACGAGATTCTAGGAAATTGTATACGTTGCCCGTCATAACAAAGGAACCGTATTGCGCTCGCAGGAGGGTGGAGAATGCACCTTCGCAAGTTGAAAGCTCTCCCAAGGATGCGTTCGCCAGACGGAGAATAAACGACGCGCCGATTTATGGCACCCGGCGCGCGGCGCGTGGCGACACTACTCGCGTCGCCTTTCGAACGGTACAAAAGATGCTCCGTTTTTTCTCCGTCTCATTTATAACGGTTCGATAACACACCGGTTATTGTGTCCGAGCTGATTCAGGCCCGTTACCTGCCCCTTGATCTCACCGGGATTATCTTCTCCGATAGGAACCATCGATGATTGCGTATTTCTAATGGCGTCTTAATCTGTGTACAGTGTACAGGAAAAAAATGTTCAACAAAACGTTGCTTAATATTTTAGCCACTGGAAGCCTGTTGATAAGATTACGAGGCGGCGTGTTACGTCAAACTGAAACTGAAGAATACATTTTTAAGCAATAATCTAGAACTAGGGTTTAAGGAAATACATCCTCGGCTTCCAGCCATAAATTGTAGTAAGTTCTAAACGATCATTTCGTTGGAGGTTGGTTCGAACGTTGCTGAACGCTTTAGCGACTGGGAGAAAATATTTTTTCAAATAGCAATCCCAAAAAGAAATTACTAGAATGTAAATTTACTTGGGCTTACATTACTGAAATAAATCCTTGTCTGAGAGTTACAGACTCTGAATGAAAAGACACGTGAATTGTGTCTCTTATTTTCATCGACATAGCAACCACAATAAATGAAAAGATACGAATAAGTTGAAAATTGAACGTGAACCGTCGTTTAGCGTATTGCCGAGGTTCCGCCGGATATTTTCGCATATCTGCAGTACATATAAACAGGCACGCTGACGAACAACGGTCACTCGGGGACTTCCCGAAGACGCGCGTCGCCGCATCCGCATCGAGATATGTATGTACAATGTATCGAGTTGCGATCGGTCGCGTGACTGATACCGTGTGTATCGTCCTGTCCTTCGCACGCGAACCGATGACTGTGCGTCGTTCGTCTGCGAATGTTTTTCTTGGACAGTTGCCGTTTGTATTTTACATGCCGCACAGTGGTCGGAAATCGCCAAAACGTGGTCAAAATATGAAGAAGTACTCCAATTTAGTTCAAAATTGATACTCATAGGTTTTTCGGGTCGCTGAGGGTTCTCGTTTGGCTTTTCGGTATTTCTGCAGTTATGTATAAATTCACTTTGAATTATAAATATGTACATAGACGGATGTTTATGCAAAATTAAAGTCTTCTACCGGAATTGCAACAAACTGGAGTGGAATAGAAATTTATTTTCTTTCTGAATACATATGTCGAATAGGTTGAAAATAGTATTAAAGTATTTTCAAATTCTTCGAATGTTTCTACCGTTTTCCTAATTACACTGTCTAATTATAAAATAACGGTGAAGCCACTCGTACGAAATGCTTTTTCGCACAACAAACGATGGTCGAGCCTCGGATAGGTGCAAAAGATGTTGCCCGCGTTTGGTGAGCGCAGGTGCGCTTACCTGCATGTCGTCGCGTCGCGTCGTGGGATTCAACGAGGTACAAGAGCGTGCCCGTGGCGAGGGCAACGGCACTTGCCACGATAGGACGTCGTAGGAGTCGGTGACAACGAATGCAGCATGCACTTGCATCGTGTGCACTTGCACACAGCGAGTCGATTCTCGTCTGCGAGCTCGCACGAACGAACAGCGGCGCATGTCGCTGGATCCGAAAGAGAGCGGAAAGCATTCGCAGACCCCATGGGATCTCGAGGGTTGCTGGCGGCAGACGGCCATTGTGTTTTTTCAAGCAAAATAGTACGGTGTTTCAATATGTAATAAGAAGTTCCGATTAAAATGGAACTGACGCGAGGAGCGAAATTTCAGCCTTGACTTTATTGTTTCTTGTGTTTATTGTGAATTTTATGAATTTATTCAAAATCATACGATAACATTTGAAAATTCTGCTAATAAATACATCCACACGTTGCAGTCGGACGTCGTCTCCTTTCGAAAAACAGATTACAGCGACGCGAAACGAGTCTTATCCACAAGAAACGCCGCTCGCCGATAGCCCGTTTAATCGGGTGGTCTCTTACGTGTAATCTTACGTTTGAAAAACGTCCGAAGCGCGAGATTAAATCGTCGTAATCCAAGGAGGAAAAGAGCTCGTTGTTTTTCTTTGATTTAGATCAGCTTTACGCAATCGGCGTCCGATAAAAGTCGGTTCTCGAGCGCGCGGAACATTATTCAACAATAATGACTCTCCCGGTCGCGATTCTTTCGTTTGTTTTATCTCGTAGTGAGGCGGGATCGAATGTACGTATGTACGTGCAAAGATCTGCGTAGCTCCGCTGCACACAGCAGGAAGTCGTTCGGCGTAGATTAAATCGACGAAAAGAAAGTGCCGCGCCGCGCCGCGCCGGCACTCGCCTCGAAGGAAATGATAAAAATACGCGGACGCCGTTAGCGTCGCAGCGCGCTAATCGGCGGAGGACGACGATGCGATGGATGCACTCGTGGAATTTGCGCGGGTTTGCCGTTAACATAACTGAATATGTTCCACCGGTGGACAAACACCGTACGAGAGCTTCCACTGGCCGTAAGAAAATCTTCAACAGCTGATAACGAAATTTCGGGTTTTATCTTTTGCAATTAAATGTAAAAGTAAACCGTTTGCCGGAAAATTAAACATTTCTTCTGACCTGGAATAATTACAATGAAATAATAAATATGTATAGTGACCATCTGCAGCACGTGTTTGTTAAGCGTTCCCCTAAGTTCGTACGCACGCCGCGACACTAATTTCTCAAGCGATTTCGCACGTTACGACCCGAATCTCGTCGTGTTTCGTTTCATCACCGCTCGTCGTTATCGTATTGGCGCGCGGTTTTGCAAGCACCTCGACGATATTCGTACGGGTTGCCCCGCCGTCAAGGTGGACCAGCTGTTTATTTGTATAGAAATTGTTTCTTTGGATCGACGCGATCGTACGGTTACGACGCATCGATGTTGCACCACGTCGTAACTGTGAAATCGGCCGATCGAAGCCGGGAATTTACCAATTCAGCAACACAAGCGAACACAAGCAATATGTTTGTATAGACTGAACGTACTCGAAGCATAAAATCCGCTGTCTATTCGTTCGGAAGAAGATAAGGGAGCTAACTACTGGAATATTACTAAACTACATAATTTCGTAACAAGTACTGAAATGGAAGAGAGAAAACACGGCGGGGGGTCCGGGAAGGATTAATCTTCCAAGCGGCGCCACGGAGGAGAATCCCTCGATACCGTCCTATCAGAAGGCGAGGCTGGGTCAGATGAAACCGCAAACGCTAACGAGGAAAAGCGAGCGAGAGATTCATAGAAGAGGATTTTTCTCGAGAATCGGCTAGCAGTTCCCCGTAGCAGATTTATCGGTCGAAAGTTTGCGAACGCGGCTTGTTATCGGGCTGCAGCTTCGAATCCTCGAAGGTGGATGCTCTCTGCTCGCGCGGCGTGCAGTTAACGATATGCACGCGAGAGCGTAATCCCGTGGAGGCATCGGCATCGGCAGCAGCCTTTCACCGAACGCCTCCTCCCGTTCATTCCGTTACCATACGGTCACCGGTCGCTTATCTCTCACCTTCCCGTGATACTCCGACCTGAATTTCTTTAAAGGCTGGATTACGCGTGGCCGTTTCTCGTTTCTCGTTTCTCGAACGAGATCTCGTTTGCCCGGCGATCGAAAGAAAACGGGACGTTGCCATGCGGAGAGTAGCACCGGGAGAGGCCGAGAGAAGCTTTTACACGCAGATATCGATGGCCGACCGGAGAAATTTTCCGTTAACCAGACGCGACCGCCCGTTTCCTCTTTTTTTAGTCGCGAGGTCGCCTTTGTCCAGGGGCCGGACCCACCTATCGCGCCACTGCACCGCCGCGCCGCGCCGTTTGCATAATCGCAGACACAATTCGCCCGGGACTTGCATAATCCTACAAAATAATAATCCTACTACAGCTTAAATTTACAACGGTCCCTTTCTCAAGAACCGAACACGTCAGACTACTATGTCGAGCAACTACATATTTTTATTAACTGACAGTAATGTATCATTGTGAATTTTCCTTTATGTCGATCGTAGATAGTGCAAATAAACAATTTAATGATTTCGGCGCCACAAGTTCGATCATTTAGACCGTTTTCATTTTTAGATCATTTAATCGAAATTGTAGACCATTCCTTGAGAACCCTCATGGTTTCGATTCCGAATAATCTTGATGTTGACGCATAGAAACTTTCGTTGTGTATGAATTTTTCGCCATTCATGATGAATTTTCCTTCATGTCGATCGGTAGATAGTGCAAATAAAGAATTTAATGATTCGGTGCCACAGGTTCGATCAAATGTTACTCACTAAGCAGTTTTGTAATTTAAATTGTTCTCGACATTTCGATCCAAATGTGGACCATTTTCAAGAGAAATTTTGCGTCTGTAACTGTTCAACAAAACCGGATAATACCAGTAAAACTTTTACATACTTGCTAAGTGTAAACGAATTATATAAATTCAATGATGGAACTCGTGAGAAAACTAATTAACACCATGCCGGTAGACGTTAAACTGAAACCATGTGGCCGTTAAGGAAGAACTTAACAACCAAACGTCAGAACAAAGAAACACAAAGATCGATGAGTTCTCAAATCAATATTTGGCGGCAATTATGAATCATGCCGGTCCACCATAGCCACTTCACATGTGCTTATATACCACGTAAATGTCATGGTAAATTAATAATTGACATTCAGAATATTTGAACCAAAAATTACATACAATTGCTCTTGTATGTGAGAACACTAGGTGTTTAATTCATGTATCAATGTATCATTTTGTGGTTGTAAAGGAAATCATAAGGCGGGGAGTCGAAAGAGAATAAATTTTTAACGATAAACCTTTTATATTGGAGAAACACAACGTTCTCTGCCATTTTTCCAACGTCAATCACGCTCGCGATTTTAATCGAACAGTTTCGATCGCGGCGCGGCGCGCGGCGTGTGGTAGAGCCTTTATCTCGCGCACGTGGTCTCGAGGCAACGTCCTCGCCAACAGACTAATAAAATCCGCGCGCAGCGTTCCCGCGCGATAGATGACACAGCAGTAAAACTCGTATCGAACAACTAAATCGATTAACTGTTTCACCTTCTCGCGATCGAGGCAACTACCGTTTCGATAGGTTTGAATAATAAACTAGCGGGTGTAAACCAGCGTTTTTCTGAATCGACCAAGGACTGTGTGTATAGTCTCGGTTGTATTTCAAGCTGACAATTACGCGGAGAAACGGTACGAGAACTGGTGAATTTTGAATCGGAAACCTTCGCGTCCATGCTCGAGTTTATCAATTATTCGTTTAGGGCTTCTGGCGAATATTATGCCGCATAGACCGCTCATTAGCGAATTCTGACACGTCGACCGAGCTCATGCTCGGATCAGCGTCGCGCCCGTGTTATTGAATTTAGCCGGGGCACGCATGGGATACAGCATTCATCGATTCTGAGCGTTTAGCATCGGCCGATGAATAATTTTAATGCGATCGAAGCTCGTTGTCAGTCGGAGGTGACATGTTTTTCGAATTCGAGGGAATTTCAGAGGACGTGTTTAAGCTTGCGAAAGAGAGTGGATGCTGGAGGACGGTTATCCGTCTTGGAGATCAGAATAAGCGGTAGCGGAAGCAGAGATCGTTTGGGCTATATCGTTAACACGACTCCCGTGTGTTTCAGAAGTTCGGAGGATCACGGATCGAGCGGGACTAGCGGGGGAGGAGTCAGCGTCGTCGGAGTCAGCGGGGGCAGCAGTTCCGGCATCGTCAGCGGTTCCGGCATCGTCAGCGGTGGCGTTGTCAGTGTCGGCGGCGGCGTCAGCGTCGGCGTCGGAGGTTCCGGCGTCGGTGGCAGCGCCGTCGGTAGCGTTGTCAGCGGCGGTGGTGTCGTCAGCGGCAGTGGCGGTGGCGGCATCAACGACAGAGGAGAGAGGGACAGAGAGAGGGAGAGGGAGCGTGAGCGTGAGCGGGAGCGGGACAGAGATCGAGACAGAGATCGGGACAGGGACCGTGACAGAGACCGGGAGAGAGAGAGGGACCGGGAGAGGGAGAGGGAGAGGGACCGGGAGAGGGAGAGGGAGCGGGAGAGAGACCGGGACAGAGAGAGAGGAGGAGAGGGATTCGAGTCACGCGGCTCCCACGGCAGTTTCTACACCAGCGACAGAAGTAGCCGAGGGGTCGGATCCGGGGGTGGTGTCAGCGGTGTCGGCGGAGGCGGCGGTGGTGTTGTCGTTGGCGTCCATCCGGCGGATCCTTCTGCCGGTGATCCTGGCGGCTACATACCCCGCGGGCGTCCACCTCCTGCCAGCTCTTACCACGTGACATCGACCAGGGCGAGGGATCGGCTTTACTCGAGAACCGGCCCGTACGCCTCCGGGCCGCCGCCCCCGCCCCATTTAGATCGTCATCGTGGTGGCCTGCCACCGTCCTCCTGGTCGGCGTACGAGTCGACAACCTCGAGATACGGGAACGCACCGCCGCCACCCTCGCCTGCCAACAACGACGCCTACCAGGACGAGCAAGGTAATTGCCCTTATGCTACCTAGAACCTACTCCTAGGAAAACTTGTAAAATCGATCAACGCTTAAACTGCATGCTCGTCGAAATTGGTACATATTCGCAAATCGCTATTTCACTTCTCCTCATTGTTCAGTTCTTACAATTCAAATGCAAGACAGGCAGAACATATCTATCGAGAAAAGAGGTCAATGTTTGTCTAGCTCCTGTGTCCTGCAATCAAGACAGGGCATTTTAGTCTAAGGGTGAATTTATAGTGGAGCAGCGAGCATCGATGATAGCGGCGCGGTTAAAAGAAACCAACATTTTGCGACACATACTAATAAAAAAATACATATGCATTTTCTTCGTTTCTCTTTTTTTCACCGCACAGCTCATCTCACTGCTCCACTATAAATCCACCCTAATTCTCAGGACAGATCTCGGAGAATGCCGAGGCAAACCGAAACCGATTTTTTTACGAAACCTAGACACCGATGTCCCGTATAGCAACGTGTCCCCCCCCCCCGCGCGAGCATGCTTGTCTGTTCAGCATTGCGTCTGCGTTCGCGTCTGTGTCCACCGCGTGTGTTGTTTCCGCAGGTGGATACATCTATCTGTGTCTCTCTGTTGCGTCTGCTCCTTTCGGCTATACATATCTTGCTTTCCTTCTCGCTCTATACGCCATGTACATACGTTTCGTTAGTGTGTGTGTGTGCGCGCGCGCGGCTCTATGATTCGTTGGTCTGGGACACGCGGGCTCGTGTGTTGTCCGCCGCCTGCCCCCGGCCAACACGTGGTCGTGATCGCCAAGGCGCCTCGCGATTTATGATCTGTTAGATAAGCGGAGCCCGAATCAGAAGTTTTGCAATCGCGGCGAGGATTTTTTATCTTATTTGCCGAGATGCTCCTCGCCGGTTCCGCGCCTTCTCTCTTTTATTCTTGGCTCGATGGTGCGCTTCTATATACTAGGTGGACCAGGATATGCTTCTTCGCTGGTCACGTTGCTATCCTTCGGGTGTCTTTCATGCGATTCGATGGTCCTGCGGGAAAGAGGGGGAATACAAATTTTAGCAACACACCTCGGATCCCAGAAAGGGCAACTTAAACTATGTTTACGTTTACCGGCTCGCCTCATTGGACAAACTATATGTAGATAGCTGTGCCGGTGATTGCGAAGGTGAAAGAAGTCGTGTCATCTCCGCGTCTGTTTCGGTAGAAAAAAATATTTTACAAATCAATCGGCGTTTTGAATTTTGACATTCACACCAGTTTCACAATCACCGGCTCAGTTAAGCGAAGACCCATCAACGGAGGTTCATCGTATTAACGTTGACAAACTGTGTACGTGTGTAGATTACATTCGTCGTGTTGTTCCACTAGGCGGCGGTGGAGGCGGTGGAGGCGGCAGTGGCGGCGGTGGCGGTGGTGTCAGCGGTAGCAGCGGTGCGTTACGACAGCACAAAAAGCAGCGCAGAAAATCGCGAAGCGGAAGCAGCTCGCCGAGTGGCAGTAGCCGTTCCGGGAGCACCAGCAGCAGCCGCAGCGGTAGTTCCGCTGGTAGCACTTCCGGGGGCAGCACGTCTCCCGGCAGTTCTCCGCACCGTACCGGAAATGCCGCAGTCACGGAGGACCGCAGGCCGCTCGCGATCTGCGTGCGTAATTTGCCGGCACGCAGCAGCGATACCTCCCTCAAGGACGGCCTTTTCCACGAGTATAAGAAGCATGGGAAAGTAACCTGGGTGAAGGTCGTGGGGGCGGCCGGCGATCGGTACGCTCTGGTCTGCTTCAAGAAGCCGGAGGACGTGGAGAAGGCCCTCGAGGTCTCCCACGACAAGCTGTTCTTTGGCTGTAAGATCGAGGTCGCCCCCTATCAGGGCTACGATGTCGAGGACAACGAGTTCCGGCCGTACGAGGCCGAGCTCGACGAGTACCATCCAAAAGCAACGCGCACTCTCTTCATCGGTAACCTAGAGAAGGACGTCACCGCGTCCGAGCTTAGGAAGCATTTCGAGCCATTCGGCGAGATCATAGTAAGTCCGCCTATCGAGTCCCACAGGATGCAAACCGACGCGTTCGAGATGGCGCGGCGGTTCTAACGTTAACCCCTTGCCGTACGATTTTCTTCATGTTTGTCTCCTGTCTCCTGACAGGAATCACGAAAAGAATACGGCAGAGAGACTTTCGATTCTAGCCAAATTATTGGCTACAGTGTGTGGCGTCAAAGTCTAACCATTATTGGCCGACTTCTTGCGAGGCACTTACATTTACTTCAACGCTGCAATATTGATTGCAAAATATATTTGAATTTTATTTCCATAACATTCGTACTTGGCAGATTACATTGTAAGTGTCCTTGACGTGTCTGCTCATTATTATACGGCAAGGGGTTAACACACAGCCATTGGAGAAGATACCAGCATGCCGTAGACATAAATTGTTTCCTTCTAAAAAATTATCAACTACAAAGAAGTTTTAATCGCTGCAAATCGTTAAGTAAATCGTAGTATGTATAACCGCGGATCTTTGACCGCCAGAACTTATGACTGGCAGACTTGAAATCTGCATTAATACATAGTCCAGCGCCTTACATCGTAAAGCCGATATTAATATTCAGACGAAAGACGTGTGTTCGCTGTTGAAACGATAGGCTCATTCTAATGATTATGTTAATACGACCTCGAATGACGCACTTTTCATATTTAAAATTAAGATTCGAAGATCTTCGAATAATATGGAGACTCGAGTAAACAACCGTGCAAGTTTATCGTTTGAACATCGGATTCGACTAGACTCGAAGCTGATTGATAGCTTCCTCGTATCAGTGACGAGGAAGTAAATATAAATGTTCGATGTTACAGGAAATAGATGTTAAAAAACAGGGCGCGGTGACGAGCTATGCCTTCTGCCAATATTCCGACATTGGCAGCGTCGTCAAAGCTATGCGATCGATGGACGGCGAACACCTGGGCGCTAATCGGATAAAACTTGGATTCGGCAAGTCCATGCCTACGTCCTGTGTTTGGGTTGATGGCATTGGAGGTATATCAAAAGTTTTGCCCAATTGACAACGAAAAAAGTTACACCTAGAAAACGTTCGCGTATTTTTATTATAAATGCATAGAATCCGCAGTCTATTAACAATCCTATTATGTATCCTGTTCGGGAAACTCATATTGTACGTTTCCTTGCAGATTGTATGTCGGAAAAGTACCTGAACATGCAGTTCCATCAGTTCGGACCGATATCCCAGGTCGTAGTGGACCGAGAGCGAGGACACGCTCTGGTCTTCTTCGAGCAGATTAGCTGCGCGCAAGCTGCTGTGAAGGAGATGAGGGGCGTAGCTCTTCGTGGTCGTCGGCTGCAAGTCGACTTTGCCTCCAGGGAGTGTCAGGAGACGTTCTACGAGCACCTGGAGCGACAGGGTATCGCTGGAGAGAAACCTTGGGACACGAGGCCCTCCCCTGCTACCACCTTTGATGTCACGTATGTATACTTTGTAGTGCACTACAATGCCCGATTAGCCTGGCGTCTTAGAAAAACAGTCAACTACATAAACTATCTCAAGAGATCTCTTAACAAGTTCACTGTTCTGTTCTGTAGTTCTAGTACAGCCGAACTCTGTAAGCCAGAGTCACATTGATAAATATAACCGTTGAACAGTGAACGTGTTAAACTTATTATACACGCAGGATGTCCCATGGGATATTCGACAAACGTTTCTGCCAGGTGAGCACGACAAATCTACAAAGAGTACTTATTCAGTTGTCAGCGCAAGAGTTAATGGTTGTTGGTCAGCAACCCTGCAGAAACGGGTGTAACGTACCCCAGGGGATGTTCCTGGTTCCCGACTGGCCACGAGCGATAACGTGAAATATAGTACAACCGTTATTTGAAGGATTCCTTCCAGGCGGGAACGGAGCAGTTTCGACTCCGGGGTGACTGTGTCGAATTCGAGTGGCAGGTTTACCCGCTACGAGACGCCCCCGAGGTCGAGAACGGCGAGTTACTCCCGCACATCTGGAGGAGGCAGCACGCCGGGCGCGAGTCCGGCGCATCCGACCGCGATGACCCGCAGCAACAGGAGGTCGTACCAGGACACTTATTACGACGGTGACTATAGCGAGCCGGCGCCGCGTAGGTTTCGAAGCTACGACGAGTTCAGCCAGGGTAGCGGAGCCAGCCACGACGATTACCAGAGCAGCGTGCTCGGTGACGGCAAGCTAAACGACGATGACTGTCCTCCTCCGTCCCGTCGACACGCTGTGCAAAGCGTGGTGACCAGCGTGGAACCTCCGGCGCCGCCACCGCCTTTGCTACCACCCTCCGACATCCGACACCTTCAGAAGGAGAGGGTCCACCTGCTCGAGCAGCTCGAGGAGTGTCACAGCAGTGGCGACGAGGTTGGGTTCGCGCCGAAGAAACGTGCGAAGCTCGACGGCGCGTCGACGACGATACTCTGCGAGGACGACGAGCCCGAGATTGCCTCGTTGCTCGTCACCTCGCACTCGAGTAGAAAAGGCATGGACATCCGGCGTGTCAGTGACAGCAAGGTCGTCGTGCATCACGCCACGAGAAGAGGTAGCTGCGAGGGCAGGGGCCCTGGACCTTGCAAGCGACGTCGCGACGTCACTAGCAGGTGGGTGCAAGTCTTGCCTAGCCAGAGCGTCCCGTTTGATGTTTCGGAGACGCCTGTTTCCCCAAATTCTATAATAGCTTGTTTCAAGGCATACTTCGTGCAAATCTAGCCTGTTGCTTATGATATTCCGGAGACATATTGTATCCCAAACTATAGCTCGTTTCAAGACAGACTTCAGCTGAAGCATAGTTGGTTGGTCGATGGTCAGGAATCTTCTCTAAACTAGTATATTAAAGACATGTGATGAACAGGAGCGGGGGGAAAATAGCTGTCGGCAAATTTTGCAAGAGACAAGCATCCTAAAAACGGTAGAACTAACGTGGCAAACAAATGTCCGTTGCAGGCACCACGAACACCACGACGGCTCGCGGCCAGGCACCCCGTTGGTGGACGAGAGGCCGGAGAACCTGGTACCGAGCGAGCCAAGGCGGTTTCGCGAGCGTAGTCACGAGGGTCCTCTGTCGTTGCCTTTACCGAGGTTCGCGACGCAGATGCTGAACAACAACAACAACAACAACAACACCAGCAGTAGCAACAACAATAGCAGCAGCAGCAACAGGTCGAGCAACGCGAGTCTGGCGAAAGTGGCGAGCCCGCCATGCGCGAACCTCTCGACGGCACCGAGTCCTCGGGCAGCTCCGCAACCCCCGGCTTCCCCACCACCGCGTCACCCGAGTCCGAGTCCAACGAGTTCGGACAGCGAAACGGCACCGCAGTCGCCGAGTCTCGAAGAGAGGATACGATCGCTCGACGAGAAATACGAGAAATGGTCCGGGTCGAGAGCGTTGAGCGCTGCCGGCGGTGACGCGCTCGCCAAGTTGGACGCGACAGCGTCGGAACGGTTCAGGTTTCGACATAAGCTCCTAGATCTGGACTTACACGAGGTGCAGCCATCCGACATTGTGAAATCGGTTCTTGCCAAGCGGAGCGTGTTCGACGAGGACTCGAAGCGTTTGGAGAACTTCAGCGAGAAGTACGAACCGCGAGAGTTCACCGGCGTGTTAAACGTCAGCTCGATCATTGGCGGGACGAGCGGCCTGACGTCGGCCGGCGGCGGCGGCGGCGGCGGCTGCACCAGCAAGGTCTGCCTACAGTATCCGTTTCCTAGTCATCCGCCTGTACAGTCAGCCAGCAGCGGCAACAGCAGTAGCAGCATTGGCAGTGTGAGTGTCAGTGTCAGTGTTAGCGGCGCCGCGTCCACCACCGGACAGATCACGGGGTTGGGGGGCAGCATCGCGTCTCTGTCCTCGAGCTTGAACTTCACGACGTGCGTATCCACCGCGCTGAAGACGACGGACCCGCGGGCGTCGGTGCAGCACAATTGCGTGCACCCGACACCGGCCACGCCGATCACGCCCGGTACGTCAATCAAAACAGTTAGTCCCGAATTACCACCGGTCTCGTTGCCGATCGGTCTTGGCAGCGGGACGACAGCCAGTAGCGGCAACAGTAGCGGTTTAGCGTCAGCTAGTAGTATTCTTAGCAGCAACGGTAGCGTAAGTAATATACACGTTCTCGGAGCCTCGACGAGTCGAGGACTGAGCACGACGTCGTCGGCGGCGGCGCCGCCAGTCGTCGTGACCACGGTTCCGTCGACGGTCGTGTACCCGAGCACGACGGCACCGGTCACCGCGACGCCGACAGCGACGACCGCGACGTCGTCAACCACGCCGGCCACCGCGATCACCTTCTCGACCACCTCCTCGACAACCAGCGCACCGACCACGACATCGTCGACCGGCCAGTACCAAACTTCCATGTCCACCGCCGTCACGGTCCTCCCACCGTCTTCCACGACCTCTTCTTCGTCGACATCGTCCTGCTCGTCGTCGTCGCTGTCCTCGTCCGTCGATGGGTCCCGTTCCCGGATCAGGAAAGAGACGGGCAGCAATCGGGAGAGCAGGGACTCGCGCGACAGCAAGGACAGCAGGGACTCCAAGTACAGCAAGGGCAAGGACTGCCAGAGGAAATCGCGGAAAGAGGACGCGGATGTTGAAAAGAGTAGCAGCAGTCGGAAGGATCGGGAAGAGAAGGAGTCTGTGGCGAACGACATCGGGGACTCTGATAGTCATAGAGAGTTTAAGGAGAACAAGGAGGTCCGCTACGAGAGGAAAGAACGGGAGGAGAAGGAGAGACGGGAGAAAGACGACAGGGAGAGACAGGAAAGGAGGGAAAAGGAGGATCGTGACAGACAACAGGAGCGGAAGGAACGAGAAGAGAGGCGGGAGAAGGATGAAGAGCGACGGGAACGGGAAAGGTTGGACAAAGAACGACAGGAGGACAAACGGGAGAGAGAGGAGAGAGAACGGGAACGAAAGGAGCGGGAGGAGAATGAGGCTAAGGAGAAGGAGAGGAGGGAGAAGGAGCGGTTGGATCGCGAGAAACGCGAGCGAGAGGAGAAGGAACGGCAGGAGAGAAGGGAGAGGGAAGAACGGGAGAGGCGAGAACGAGAGGATCGGGAGAGGAAAGAACGGGAGCTTCGGTTGGAGAGAGAGAAACAGGAGAAGGAGCGACTCAGGAAAGAGAGGGAAGAGCAGGAAAGGCGAGAGAAAGAGGAACGGGACAGATTAGAGAGAGAAAGAAGGCGGGAGGAGAAAGAGAGGATCGAGAGGGAACGGAAGCGCGAGAGGGAAGAGAAAGAGAGGCTCGAGAGGGAGCGGCGGAAAGAGAAAGAGGAACGGGAACGAGCGGAGAAAGAGAAACGAGAGAAAGAGGAGCGGGAGAGATTCGAGCGCGAGAAACACGATCGGGAGAAGAGGAGAGAACGCGAGGACCAGGAGAGACGGGAGAAAGAGAAGTCCGAGCGCGACAAGAGAAGAGACAGAGAAGAGAAGGATAAAGAGAAGAGAGATCGGGACGACAGCAGGCGACAGCCGATCGAGAACCATCTTCATCAATCCGTGTCGCAGTCGCAAAACCAAATCTCGCCCGCTCCGGTGTCCATAAAACGGCGGTGTTCGTCGCAGGATGGACCACCCGATGACGACGCGAAGCGCATGAAGATATCCGACCACCGTAGGGATAGCAAAGACCGGCCTAGACAGAACAGGAGGTCCGAGGACCGGAAGCACCGCAACGACTCCCATCGATCCAGCCGAGAGAGCAGGGAGAGCCGCGACAGTAAGGAGAGCAGCGGCTCCTCCACGCAGACCCAGGACAGCAGGGATGCTCACAGCGAGAACAACAGGGAGATCAACAGGGATTCGAACAGGGAGAGCCGAGAAAACCGAGAGAACCGAGAAAACCGAGAGAATAGGGAGAACAGAGAGAACAGGGAGAACAGGGAGAACAATCGGGAGGGGAAGGAGAAGCAGCGTAGCAAGAGGAACCGTTCGGAGAAGGAGTCGAGGGAGCGTAGCCCTAGGGTCTCCCACGAGTCGGACAAGGAGTTCCTGTCGAGATTGGAGCTCTCGAAAAGAAACGATTCGAACTCGCCGAGCGAGCAGACCTCGGTTAGCTCGAATCATTCCCGAGAGATACAGCAACACCATCAGCAGCAGTCCTCTCTGAACCTGCACAGCGACGTGGACGACGGGCCGCTGTCCACGCACGAGATGCAAGTGGCGAGGCACCCATCGGCCACGGACACCGACAGCGACGAGCCGAAGAAGCATTCGATCTTCGACATTGTGGACGACGAGCCCGCTTACATCAGCATGTACGACAAGGTGAAGGCTCGGTCAACGAAGAACATGCAGAAGCTCGAGGAGGAGAAGCGTCAAGTGCGCCTGAAGGACAAGTTCTCGCAGCTGAAGCAGAGTCGAGCGAGACGGGAGGAGAAGAAGCAGAGTACCTCGTGGGACGGGGACTCGGTGTCCAGTAAAGCTTTGACGGAGGACGAAGCCACGTCCGAGTCCGATTCCGCCAGGGCCAAGTCGTTGTCTCGGAAGGGATCAAGGTCGAGGATCCACTCGGACACCAGCGAGGAGGAGGAGTCATTCAACAACAAGATCCGGAAGGTGAAGACTGAGAGGTTCTTGGAGAGCGATGTCGACTTGGGATTTGCAGATACCGAGGAGAAGCACAATCCTTTAGAGACGTCGGCGGTGGTCGGCAACGCGAGCGTGAAGGAAGAGCCTCGCACGTCGGACGACGACGAGCGCATGTCCGTCGGCTTCCGCGCGAATCATCCTGCCATCGTCGTCAACAACCACGAGAGGGACTCGCGCAAAAAGTCGCATAAGAAAAAGCAGAAACGGCAGAAGATCTCGATATCGACCGAGGACAGCTTGAAGACCGAGTCCTTGGAGAGCATCGAGCACAAGAACAAGTCAAGTATCGCGAGCACCGTGGACTGCCGACCGAATCACACGTCCGAACCCATCACCGTCGCCAGCACGACGACCACGTCGGGAACGACGGTGCTGGAGAACGCAGACGAGAGAATACGGTCGGACAAGAAACAACGCAACAAGAAGGACAAGAGGAGAGACAGGAACGGGGACGACAAGGCCAAAGCGAGGAGGAAAAGGTTGAACAGACAGGAAGCAAGAGACTCGCAACGGATGGAGGACATCTTCGGACCGTTGTCCGACGACGTCGACGACGGCCCTTCGAACACGTTCTTCAACCGATTGGGCAACATCCCGTCGGAAAACAACACCTACGCATCCGACAGCGACGGTGGTAATAGTCCGGAAGAAGTGGCGCGAATCAGGAGGAAAACAGAGAGGAAGCGTCGCCATCAACCGGAAGATGAAAACAGCGTGGACCTGGCCGAAGCTGGTCGGGAGATTGAGGCGAATCTGTTGGGGCTGCCGAACTCGCCGAAGTTGGACATCGCGTGTACCGAGAGCAACGATCACGACGTGTTTCGGTTCACCGACGACAACGACAGCGTGGAACAATCGACTCCGTCTAGTGTCCCGGAGAAGGTCAAGGAGAAGAAAAAGAAGAGAAAGAAGTCGAAGGAGGAGCGCAGTCGGAAGGACTATCATCATCACCATCACCACCACCATCACCATCACGAGAAGAGCGGCGAGTTACCGTATCTCGGCGCGGATCCTAGTCCCCCGAGAGCCAGCAGTCCGATCATCGCCAAGACCGTGTCACCGACGCTTCCAACGCCTAGAGACGCGCTGTTGAGTCCGATTCCGAAGGTCACCGCGAACGTGCCAGCGCCGCCGATAACTCCATCGATGACGCCACCGGTCAGCAGCGGAATCCAGGCGTCCAAGCAGGAGAAGAAGAAGGAGAAGTTCATCCCCGGCTTCGGCATCGAGATCGACGAGACGATCCACGAGAACGCGGTGAAGAGTATCTCGGAGCCGGAAGAGCGCGAGAGCTCCTGCCAATCTCGAAGTGGCAGGGAGGAGCCGGACGTGACGGTGCCGACGACACCTCCCGCGCAGACGGAAGACAAGCCAAGGGTGGCCATCTCGCAGGAGGAAACCGAGGACGCCGTCGCCGCGCTCTTGGAGGAGACCTTCGGTGCTTCGACCGAGGACTTTTCGTACGAGGGCGAGGAGGAGGATGCGGAAGCGGACGACACCGTCGGTCCGCCACCGGAAGCGCCTCAAGAGGACGTCGAAGAGATGCAGCAGGCTGTCGAAAGTCTAAACCCATCCGCCGGCGAAGGGGAGACCGACTTGAAGCCGGACACTCCTCAGAGCGAGCACGACCTTCAGATAGACACCGACACGGAGGAGGACCCGAACTACGAGACGTTCGACCTGACGCAGCCACCGAAAACGCCAGACATTCCATCGTTCTACAAATCTCCCACAAAGACTGTCAACACCATCGCGCCGTCTCCGGCGGCAACGGAAAAGCCCGTCGAAGCTAGAATCACCACTATACCTGTAAAACCGCAGAGCCCACCCGCGACTGTCATCGCCCATTCATGGACACTGAACGAGAAGCCTCGCGAAGTGGTCAAACCCGTACCGATCGAACCCGTCGACACCAACGTTAGCGTGACCAGCCCTGAGGGGATCACCAGCCAAACCCATCGGGTCTCGACTTCTCCGCCTCCGCCTCCGCAGTACAAGCAGCCTGGTCTCGGACCGTGCAGCGTGCCCATCATCGGAGAAACACCTAGGATCGCCACAGCCAGTCCCAGACCGCCTCCCATCAGCGTTCAACCGCTTTACCAGAAGCTTCCCGTGTCGCCGCAGTCGCAGATGGTGCCTATGCGTCAAGCCTCCCCAAGGATGCAGAACATATCCGCCGTTTGCACCACCGCCGCCTCCAGCCTGACTCCTCTGCCTCCGTTGGTGCCATCCAGAATTCCACCTTTGGTGCCGTCGCAGTTGTCGCCGAGGATCTCGCAGCCGTCGTCTCCGAATGGACAGTGGTCCCGGAACCCGTCGTTGAATCCTCACGTGCCCAACGTTGGAAAACCATCCCCGCCACCGACGAGGATTGCCGTTAGCGTGTCCGTGTCTTCTCTGAGACCGGAAACGTCAGCACAACAAATCTATTCCACCGCGGCCACTCAACAGCCCGTGATTCAACATGCTCCTGGCATGAGAGCCCTGGCTCCCAGTTATCCCAGAGGTGGTTTGCCGCCGCTCACACTGAATATTCCACACCGTCCGTACATGCCTGTGAAGAGCTCAAGGGACCTGGCCATAGGCGGCAAGTCGGTGATCGAGACGCTGCTACCGGTCAACCCCAACGAGCCCGCGCAGCGGCTAGAGGAACCTAAGCTCTCTCCGGCAGTGATACCAGAACCAACGAACAAAGCGTCCACGTCCCCGAAAGTTCCTTCGCCTAATCAGCCGCCCACGTACATCCCGGAAACGGCTAAGATCGAGATCACCGCCAGCACTTCGAGTCCGGTGTTCGGCAAGCCGAGCGCGATGTCGGACACCTTGACCTCCAGATCTCAAAAGCAAATACCCTGTCCGATCACCACGGACAACAATCTGCTGTCGCCGAGGCAGAAGCAGGAGATGTCGAACCTCCAGCTTCTGACCACCCATGTGCCTCGATCATCAACGCCCAGCCCGGTTATAGTAGCTCACGGACCTCATCTGGTTCACAAGTCTGTCGTGCACAGCATCGGAGCTTCGACGGTCTCGGCGGCCAATCAATCGTTGATCAAGACCGTCGTACCGATTGTCTCCCAGCAGATCACGCCCGCGGTTCCTGTTCCTATCCCAGAAGAGAAATGCGTGATCACGCAGACGTCGTTACCTTTGGTTAGCCAGAGGCACTCGCCGGTGCCGCAGAGTAGTCAGATTCCGAAACCACACATTCCTCTGGTGTCGACCGTCTCGCAGGCTATCATCACCAGAACCGTACCATCCATCGTATCTTCGATACCAGTGACGCCTGTGAACGAGAGCAGCACGGTCGAGTGTCTGGAGCCGCGAGTGTCACCCGATCAGGAACTAGAGCTGGATGCCAACGCCAGAATAGCTCAAACAGCACAGCCCATGCAGCTGACTCCGCCTATCCAGCCAACCCAACCGATGGAGATCATCAAGGACGAGCCTGTCGAAGTGAAACTCGAAGAGCCTGCGATGAAGGAGGAGTTCCCCAACAACGAACCCTCTGAATACCCTCTGACGCAGCCGGTGAACGTCGATCTAAAGCCGAAGCTGGAGCAACAGGACCCGATCAAGTCGGAGAACATCGTTCCGAAGACAGAAGCCGCTGACAATCTCGTTCCTAAGATCGAGATCGAGACAACGCCGATCAAAGTGGAGGCGGTGAACGAAATCAAGGAAGAGGAGCCAGCGAAGGACACCGAGGAGACCAACATGGAGGAGGAGCCAGCGGAGGATCCCTTAAAGGAGCCAAGCACGGATCCTCTCGCGATCGATGTGTCGAAGGAAGACCCGGCGGACAGCAAAGAGGACAGCGATTACTGGTCAGCGAAGGAGGTGAACATCGAGAGCGTGATCAAGAAAGTGGACGCTCTGTGCGACGGCGAGGGTAACGACGGCGACGAGGAGACTCAGCACGGCACGAACATCGGCAACGAGAACCAGGAGCCTGCGAAAGCCGAGTCCGAGTGGTTCAACGCGGAGATCGTGGAGAACGAGAACAAGAAGACGTTCGCAGCGAACGACGATCAAGACGAGGGCGTGGAGACTTGCGAGACCGAGTCGACCAAGAGTCGGCGCGGTAGAACGAGGACTCGAAGAGGAAGCAGTCGCGGCGGAGTGACCACCAGGAGAAGCGTGAAGAACACCGCCACCGTTTCACACAAGCGAGGAGGCCGGACTCCTCGGGGTAATAAGCACCACGTAGAGAAGAACAAACTTCCGGCGGACGTGTACGAGTTCCACGACGACAGCGAGGAGGACAACGCTGGTCGGCCGCGGTTAATCCTCACGATCAAGTCCCCCGTGCCGAATCTGACCGGTTCGAACGCACAGCCAGCGACACCGATAGCTGCGGTGAAGGAGGTTCCGCCGGAGGAGTTTGTCTCGCCTGCCGCGAACACCAGGAAGTCAAAGAGGCTGGCCGAGAGAGACGGCAGCAGGAATACCATCGACGACGTGATAGAGGATGTGGTGCGAGGATCGGCGACGAACAAGGGTTTGGTTGGTAATACCGGGAACGTTCACGCCACCAGAAGAAGCACCAGACACAACAACGCTCCTCGTCCGGTGCAGACATCGTTGCAGTTGACGGAGCCCAGGAAATCCCCGAGAGGCATGCGGAAGTCGACGCGAAGGACATCTGAGAACGACGACAGCAGCGAGGAGAAGATAAAGGAGATCGTGCCGCCACCGCCGCCGGAGTTGCAGGCCAAGGAGGAGAGCGTTCCATCCATAGTCGAGACTCCGAAGACGGAGGAGCCAACCACCAGTCCATCTGCTCCCTCGTCTATCCAGAAACCGGTCTCTCACGAACCTATGACGCTGATCGATCCGGTAACTGGGATGCTGATACCCATGAGAGAGTCGGAGGAGGGTCAGTACATCCCGGTCTCCACGGCTTCCGGTCAAATTTCCATCAACAGAACCGACACGAGAACCACACCTGCGATTGTCACCGCCAGTCCAACGACGGAAGTTTTGAGACCGAAACCGGCTCAACCGGAGAACCTCGCTGTTGCCGAAGAGCCGAAGAAGGAACCCGAGCCTGTAGCTATTCAGGCACAGGCCAGTGTCATCACCAAACCGCAGTCTCCAGCTATTCAGGTTACTCCGACGATCAGTATTGCTCCCACAACTACAACATCTACCACTGCTACATCGATCACAACGACAACTGTGGCGACGCCTCAGACAACACCTACTTGCTCCACGCAGTCCAAACCTACCAGTCTCAAGGCTCACGTGTTGAACGCTAGCAAATTGGCAACGCCTGTGCAACAACCGCCCATCATCACCAAACCATCAGCTGCCCCCAGTGGACCAAGTCAGTCGATCGTGCAGAATATGGCGAAGCTAACGCAGACGGTGCAAGGACTCCACTTGCAGATTCCCAACAGAGTAGTTTCGCCTAACTTGAGTCCAAGGGCGAAGCAAGCGGCTCAGATCAGCGCTGCCAATGGGAAAGGCCAGGGCCAGCCTATGTCGCCGGTTCTGAACAATACCGGGGTTCCTCCGAATCCTAAACAACATCTGTTGCAAGCTGCCAAGCAACAACAACAGCAGCAACCACCACCGCCGCCGCCACCACCACCGCAACAACCGTCTACGATTGTCAATCTGCCTCAGAAACTACCCATGAATGTTCATCCGGCTAGTGTAACAACACCGACAGCCAGGATACATCAACCTGTCTCGCAGCCCACGGCGTTGAAAGCAATCAATGGTCAACCTCATCCTCTGAATCCTAAGGTTCATTTGCTGCAGGCTGTAGTCCCTCCCATAGTCACCGGAGCTGTGGCCAGTCCACCGACTCAGCCGCATCTGATGAATCCTCAGCCTGTTGGCGTCAGCTGCTCTAGACCGCCTGCGCCGAAACCACCGGTGAGATATTTATCAATTTCTCTCTATTCGATGTATTATAGAATATTTATTTGTCTTGTACACTTCTGTAGAAATATATTCTGGGGAATGAGAATGAGTTCGCCGAGTACAAAATAGAGAATAGCATAGTTCATGTGACAATAATTGTGATACAGGTAACGGGAACAATGGAACCACCAAAAGTCGAAGTGTCCATGTCAGGCTGCATTATGGTGCCAACACCTAGCCCTCAAGCTCGTGGAGTGCCAATAACAACATACGAAGGGCCACTGGTAAGCACGTTGTTTACAGACAACCTGACCATGTTTGTTATTTTTTATCTTTGAGATACATGCTGGACAGTGCGTATTAAACAGAGTCTTAAATAACGATTTAAACACTTGTGTTCTGAAAAATTGAAATGAATCTATAAAATAACTAAAAAAACATCAGAAGTACAATCTTATACATTTTTCTATCTTATAAATCAATATGATTTCGTGTGTAACGACGTGAAACGTAAATTCTCCAAGATATGTGATGCACAAACTAACTTGGCTTGGTTTTGGCTAGCATGGGAATGCGGGTGCTGCTCCATCACCAGGGGGCCAGTATGGACTTGTCCCCCCACATCGATCCCAGAGTCCTCCATTGCCCCCACCTGCCCATCATCATGCTAACGCTTCTCAGGTACTTACTTATACAACATTTATCGAAGCAAATATTCACTAACTTACAAGGAGAGTGCAAGGTCTATGAATCTCAGATTTGATTGAAACTTTGTACAGTTATAAATCTCGTTTTCCTGTTAATATGTATACCCCATTATAGGCGCAGATACTCAATAGTTTTTAAGATATTTATAATATTATAGGTTTTCATTGCCATGAATATACAGGGTGAACATTATGAAGTTATACAGACGAATATCTTCAAAAATATTGATTATACGCAAAAATGTTTCCGATGGAAGTTGTTGAGTACCAAGGGAGACATCATGTGGTGGAGCTTTTATTTTTCCCGGTAGACACTCCAAGGTGAGGTGAAGGTCACCTTGACTTTTTTAAATAGATACACCTACTTTCTGTATCATGAATCGATAGACTATCGAATTCTGAGTAAAAATGTATTGACCTCCATATGTCCTAAATATAATAGTTAACGAGATATTATCGAAACAATTTTCTTTCGTCTTTGGATAATATCTTGTCAACTATTAGGTTCAGGACATATGAAGGTCAACACTTTTATACTCAGAATTTGACACTCTATTGATCGATGGTATAAAAAATAGGACATTCCATTTAAAAAAAGAAAGTTGACCTTCACCTCATCTTGGAGTGTCCACTGTTGAAAATAAGAGCTCCACCACATGATGTCCCCCTCGATACTGAACAACTTTCATGTGAAACATTTTTGCGTATAAACAATATTTTTGGAGATATTCGTCTGTAACACTTTATAATGTTCACCCTGTATATTCCTGGTAAGGAAAAACTTTAATTATAAATGTCTTAGAAACTATTGAGTATCTGCGCCTATAATGGGGTATACATGTTCACAGGAGAACGAGATCTATAACTGTACAAAGTTTGAATCAAATCTGAGACTCATCGACCTTGCACTCTCCTTATTAGCACATTACGCACCGGTGACTATTTCGTCATTTTTAATAAAACTTCAATCATAAACCAACAAGTTCGAGAGATTATTATGTGAAAATAACAGAGATTATTAAGCTTCCTTTGTGGTGCAACATAATTATTGAAAATCGTATTCATAGGAGATCGAACAACAGCAATTCTTCTACACTCTACGATTCTAATGTGTCACATTTTTTTGGCAGGGTGACGTCGTGAACCACTTTGGAGGGCTGCCGCGTGGTGCAGAACTACCGCCGCACTACATGCATCCCCAAGTGCTGCAGTATCAGTATTTGCGTGCTCAACAGGAAGCCTTGACAGCTCCGCGCATACCGTATCACATTCCAAGAACTAGATCTCCTCATTTACCATTAGACCCGAAACTGGAGCCCGGCATAGAAGATAGTCATAGTCCGCCATTGGAACTGAGAAGAAGTACGAAAACGCCACAGGATCGCACCACGGATAGTCCTCAAGTAGCTCAGGTTTACATGTTACACGGAGCGCCGAGATTACCACCGCCGCCTCCGCAGTACAACGCGGGTGGCAATCCATCTTTAACTGCTCCAGTCGCCGCACGCGGAGGATTCTACGAACCACCACCAGCGCATTTGCGTTCCCAATATCCGATTGCAGCCAGCGAAGCGCCCAGCGATAGGGCCATTACGCCAGACAGACCCAGGAAACACCAAGTTGTCACGCCACCGCACGCCTCGCAAGTACCACCGCAGGCAGACTCGTTTCAAATGTTGCTGCAACGTTATCCGGTTATGTGGCAAGGCCTCCTGGCACTCAAGAACGACCAAGCTGCAGTACAAATGCATTTTGTTTTCGGTAACCCCAACGTAGCGAGGGATAGTCTACCCTGTAACAGCGATGGCTCCACACCACCGTTGAGAATTGCTCAAAGAATGAGACTGGAACAAACGCAGGTCGACGGGGTGGCCAGGAAGATGCAAGTACGTATCCAAATTCATTTTTATATCTTACGCGGCACAGTGAGATGAGAAATCTAACTGTCTAACTAAAAAGCTAACGGTTAAATATCAATACAACAGGGAAACCAGCACTGAATTAATGCTATTTTCTGTTTTGTCATAGATGGACAATGAACATTGCATGCTTCTCGCGCTTCCGTGTGGTCGAGACGAGGTTGACGTGTTGCAACAGAGTAAGAACCTTCAGACTGGATTTATAATGTATTTACAACAGAAGCAGGCCGCTGGAATTGTTAATATCGCTGCGCCAGGATCGCAACAGGTACGCAAACGTCCAAATAAAGAACTTGGTTAATTTTGTGTGTTTCGCACAAGTTTCACTTATTTCGTTCGTAGAAGCTATCGGCGTTATTAAGGACAATTCATAGTTTCTGGATAGTTTTGGTAGTAATAAATTGATTTTCATTAATTTCGTGACCACCATAGCGTTCAACGTGTTAACTGTTCGTCCAGATGCTGAAAATATTGTGGTACACAAACAATATGAATTTTCTTTTGCATTTTTGCAAGTTGAAGTGTGCAGGGTGTTCAGCATGTGCTTTTTTCTCACATCACCTGAACACCCCGTATAAACGCGATGACGAGCGTGTTCGAGGCATGGAGAATAGTTTGGTGGACAGACGAGTGACGAGATCTGTTTAATTTTCCAGCCTGCATACGTAGTCCACATCTTCCCGGCGTGCGATTTCGCGAACGAAAGTCTGGCGCGTATCGCTCCGGATTTGCTCCACCGGGTCGCGAAGATCGCCCATTTGCTCATCGTCATTGCCACGGTTTGAGGCCAGCCAATGGTCTACTGGATTACAATCTACCTATATCTCTCGCCTTCACGCGCTGTAGGACGCTTCGCATGTGGCATGAAGCCTGGAGTGTCCTTCCGACGGAGCGCAGAGTCGTACAACAGAATAATGCTGAAATAGAACAGGAGAACAAGGAGAAGAGAGTTCCGTCGAAGGGAAAGGTTTCTCCTCCGAAGATATATCTATATATACATACATACATATATATATATATATATATATATATATATATATATATATATATATATATCAGTGACAATCAAATGAATTTTGGCGAATCGTGCCGATTTCACGGATCGTTGGCCTAAAGCTTTGGGTATACGGGGTTGTGTTTAGCGGGGGAGGCTAGCCAGGTCAATGCGTGAACATCACCGGGCCTGCCTTCCCCACCAAAAAATACGAAACGGGAAAACGCGATCGCATTTGTCTAATGATAGCTCTCGCGGTATAGGACGTTCGCCAACTGACAACTTTTGTGAGATCGACCGACATCACTCTTGGTCCTTCTGACAAGCGGGTCAGGCACAACCCCAGTCCTTAGCGAAGACCTTCGATTAAGGGAAAAAAAAGAAATAAATAATGATGAACCACGCGATGTCCTCGAGGCAGAAGAATAACTTACGTACGCGAGTAGGACACATACGACACCCGCCCCTTCTAAAAAAAAAGAAACACGTATACACATGCATACACATTATGGACACACGTACATACACGTACAACGTATACAAAAGTTCGTCCCTCATCTAGATAAACAGTAAATGAAACCATTACCTACCGTTGCTCTAGATGGACAGTTGATTTCGTAAGTAAGAAATAGAGGAAGAAAAAAAACTAACGTACCCCTACCACTATACACGAGCTATTTTAAGTAAGGCTTAGATATTAATGATACTGTGTAAATTATAAGCGAGCCAGCGAGGGCATAACTACTGTGATTTTAATTATTTAACGATACATGTCTGCGTAAAGACGAAGAAAACAAAAAGTAAAAACATATAAAATGGTGACCGCGGTGGGGTCCCGGTCGCGCGCGGTATGTGATGTGTTTTTTGTATAATACTGCTCTATATAAATACCTATGTATTATATTACTGTAACAATAGTTGCTGCTGCTGCTCGTGTCGAAGTAGAAAGTAAAAATACAGAGATCTAGACACGTCTAGTGAAGAAGAAGTAAAAAAAATAAGTACGATGAGCGAAAGGACTACCTAAATAGCGTTTATCCCTAATGTAATATAATTTCCCATAGCAGGATGTAACATATTATTATCATTACTATCATCTTAGCACTATGTACATTATAAAAAAATTTTTAATATTCTTATTTTGATTCTTTATTATATCATTAATAATATTACTACGGTCATCATCATCACTAGTACGCTACCATTATTATTATTATTATTATTATTAATTATATATTATTGTCATTCATTATTATTAATTATTATTGATTACTACTACCACTACTGCTACTACTACTATTACTACTATACTATTATCATCACTACTACTACTATTATTATTACCACTACTCTACTACTACTATTATCGCTGCTATCAATTATTATTAACGTTATTACACCAGGCTAGTTAGGACGTACCAATCCGCACATTGATAGAAGATGGGGCTTAAAGTATGTCGTACCGGAAAGAAAACAGTACGACCGATCTCATTGACCATTGACGTCGCCCCCGTTCTATACACTTCCATCCCCGCCCCCGATTTCTCTTACTCCCTTGTCGCCTTCTGCGCGATGTGTCATAGACTTTTTAGCGATCGCGTCGAGGATAATAAAAAAAAATGCGCTTACGTGTATAGACCAGAAGTTACACTATATCACACGGAGCCGTGAAAACAAAACATATTAAGTAATATAAAGAAACTTACCTATTTACGATATTATTGCTGCTGCGTGTAGAGCGCATGCCTCTAGAGAGTAACGTTATGTAAAACCAATTTGGGGATGGTCAAAACATGTTTTATTCCTTGCTATCGTGACCAAATCGATTAAAAAAAAAAGACAAAAAGAACAATAACGCAAGAACACGATCACGACTTTTCGTTCTCCGATTGAAAGGACAGATCGCCGTTCGGTTCTTCTCGTTATCGTATTTTTTTTAACTTTTCGTTTTTTTTCGTTTTAGACGAATACCGCGGGCATTAATCATTTTCATTTCCTCTCGCCGGCTGATCCAATTTTTGTCCATGGTACTATTCATCGTGTGCATGACCCACGTTTCGCACACAATCAGAGAAACGTTTCATAACCTTTCGAAAAATGAATCCGCTCGACGTTAATTTGGTTTCTCGAGACGTGAACGATACGCATAGTCCAAAAAAGTCGTTTCTGTTCTGACCGTCCCCAACGGAACACGATTAATTTAAGGGCAGCGCTGATACTCGTGGAGAGCGTGTGCATGTACAGTGTAAAAGATGCGTTGTGCATATGTACAGTGTAGAAGTATAAGTGAGCGAGCGAGTTAATAAGTATAAAAAAAGCATATATATAACAGCTGCGGATAAGTATAATAGAACGCGGAACGAGACGCTCATGTCGCGGTATTTTTCGTTCACTTTTCGAAAGGAAAGGAAACAGATTTATCTACTTGCTCGGTTCCCATTCGTTGTTCCCTCCTCTCGCCCCTCCGCCACCAGTCTCTCGTCCTTTCATTTTCTATTCTTTTTTCGCGATTTCTATATATTATACATATATATATATATATATATATATATATATATATATATATATATATAGAGAGAGAGAGAGAGAGAGAGAGAGAGAGAGAGAGAGTCGAAACGGTCCGCGACATGCGTGTCTCAGCCTCGTGTCTTATCTATCTTGTAAAATATCTGTGAATATTATGATTTAGTTTCTTCCTATTATAGGCTACTGGTATACAAAAAAGTTTATGTTACTACTTACTTAAGGAAAGAAATGTACAGATATCACCATTTTTTGTTTTGTGTTTTACTGTAGTTATTGATAATTATATGGATATTAACGATAATAATAACTATGATTAAAAAAAAAACTTCAGCACGGCTCGACGCGTCATTTTTGAAACCCGTTTGGAAAAGAAAAGAAAACAGAAGAAGCGTGTGATTCGTTCCGTTTTCCACAACACGAACAATAAAAGCGTTCGCAGGGAATGATTTTATCAAGCGTGATGTTCATCTGCTCGACCGAATTAAGTAGGGGTGAGTGCCCGGGTAAAACGAAAAAAAATGGTCGTGTTGTAAGCGTTTACGATTATAAATTCGTCACTTTAGAAGTTTAGAAGCTGGACTTCGCTTCGTTCGAGAGGTAAAGAATAATATAAAAAAATGAAATACGTGAAGTAATGCGACACATCATTTATTTTGCATTTTCTGTCGAATGTCGATTGTTTGTATTAACTTGTTCGCTCGTCGCGCATCGAACGGGACCGTTTTACGATTATTTGTTATAATATATATATTATATATATAATAATATATATATTGTTATATATAATATATATAATAATATATATATTGTTATATATATATATATATATATATAAATAATATACGCGAAAGACGATTTATTAATTTTCGAAATGAAACAACAAGAAAAATAAATGAAACTACACATTTACGAGGGCCAATAAACAATTATAAGTACTACTCGATCTTTCGACGATATTTATACGACAAAACTAAAAAGTTGCACGTCAAATATGCGTATATTAAAATACGAACATCGTAAGTCTCGTAGTGTTTACGCCCTCTTCGCAACACCCGCAGTATTAGGATACATTCCTGACTTACATTGATATTTTGTAATCGGTTATGAAAGCTTCTAACATTATTCGTGAATAAACTATTACTTTTTAATCGAGAAATCAATTGACTTCGAACGTGTAACCATTCTTAATTGTCCCGACAATTTCATTTTATTTGTCTGGCTACACGAAATTCAGCAAGAACATCCCCGGATACAACAAAATAATTTTTCGCAATGAACATTGGGGTGGTTATTTCGTTTGACAGTATATATACAGTGCGTTTGATGCAATTTCTAAATATATATGTTTATTATATATGATAGTATGTATATTTATATATATATATATATATATATATATATATATATATGCAAAATTAAATAACTTACTTATTGTAATAGTAAAACTTCGCATGATTGAAATAGCCGAGGAAATATTGGACGAATTAAATGAATAGTAATATATGTAAATATATTTATACACAAACTAGAAATAAATAGACAGAGAGCCTATAACAAATTATATATTCGCATATTACATGTGGTCTAACGATTTCTGCTATTTATGAATGAACATTGTTGACTATACAAACAGGAAATGGGCAAGATTGTAAGGAAATCTTCTAATTCTAAAACAAAAAATGTTAGGTTATCGCAGGTTATCCTCGTGTTGCGATTCTGACGTATGACAACTTGAGTCAACTTGAGTCCATGCTTCGATTTGCCCAAATTTTCAGTAACGTATCCAAACGTATCTACTATTGGGTAGCAGAACGGCCAGAGCCCTGAGCAGTGTTCCGATTGAACCCACCGTAATTCGCACATGCACGGCTAAGACAATAGCGTATCTACAATGACGCAGTAGAGCAGTGATGGTAGGTAAGGCGCTTTTTTCGCGCATGCACGAGTTTCGTCAGGACCGTGTCTACGTCCAAAGTTTGTGGGGAACTGTGGCGGCCTCGGCGCGGCGGCCTACGGCAGGGGCCAAAAATTAGCGGGGCGGCCAAGGTACCCAATCTTCGTACATGACTGAGGCCGTCTGAGGTTAGAATAGTCGCGCATGCGCGAAAAAAGCGCCTTTTATATACCTACCATCACTGCAGTAGAGCGGCCAGGGCCCTAATGCCTTGAGGCAGTTATATTGGCGGGAATGTACCGGTGTTATTGACGGGACGACTGATGGACGAGAGACGTGACGCGGAACGATGTAAGTATTGTTAATATTTTGTTATACAATGGCAGTTAATAGTGGAGAAAGACTTTTTAAAAGTCTGTGGGGTGCTCAAGCTACCCGATTTCATCGAAATAGTTACGTTACTGAGGCTGAAATTGCCGCGCATGCGCGAGTTACGGTGATTCAATCGGAACACTAGCCCTGAGGCAGTTATATTGGCGGGAATGTACCGAAATAATCTTACCGGACAAAAATACTCCAGGACGTATCCTACGAGTTACAAAATATACACAAATATACTTGTTATACATTCATTTTTTAGAATCAAATCATATAAACTTTTTTAAATTCTGCGGGGTGCTCAAGGAACCCCATTTTATCGAGAAGCTTACGTTACTGAGGCTGAAATCGCCGCGCATGCGCGAGGAAAGGTGTCCACAATCGAAGCACTGCACCGACGAGATCTCGTCGGTGATTGGGTGTCAGGTCTATTCCTATATCTCGCTGTGTTACAATTAGAGATGGGATGAACTGCTCATTCCGAATCATTCCGTGTTTTTTCACAGTGATTCGTGATTTTTCATGATCGCTTCTGATTGGTGGAGAGCATAGGAACATAACTGTTCTTGGTCACTCTATATAGAAGTCTATGTTCTCGGGACATGTTACATAATAAAAAATAAAAACAAAAATATAAGTTATATCGCATAAAGGCAAATATTGAATATTGAATAAATTAATAATTAGTAATAACTAATGCCTATGAATTATAAAAGAAAGTTCAGTTTAAAATTTTTTCAAACTTTAAACCTTGTGAAATATTTTATATTGTGTGGTATATTGTATATAATATATAAAAGATATACTTACAAATGTATAAAAACTTAACATAAATAAGTAGTATAATTTAAATAGAAACGAAAATATGAAAAATTAGTAAATATATTTATGTGTTATATAAACAATATGTAATATAAGAATATATAAAAATACTTAACCTAAAAAGCAAAATAAAAATGTACATATGCGTAACAAGCTATAATAAACTATGCGTAACAAACTATAATAAACTATGTATAACAAACTATAACTATATGTATGACGAAGTATTTATATTAAATAATAATAAACTATTTATGTGTTATGATTTAAGAACAAAAGCATTGATAATTTTTTCGGCTTTTAGTCGATTTCTTTTTTCGTTTAATATTAATTCTGCTTTAGAAAAAATACGTTCGCATGGAACTGACGTTGCGACGACACAAAATAATCTTTCGATCAATTTTCTTAGTAATGGGAATTGATGTTGGTGATCTTGCCACCAAATTAATGGGTCCCCAGATCTATTGTAAAATTCGATCCTTAAATACTGGTCTATTTCATACAATATTTTTGTTTCTAGCGAAACCATTTCTGGACTATTTTTTTTTACGTTTTCTTCCAGTACGGCCCATATTGATAATTCATTTTCTATACAAATGCTTTGTACTTCTGGATCTGCTACATCATTTTCCTGTTGCATGGTAATATTTGAATCATTTATTAACGAGTTTATTATATCTATTTTAATTTTTTCTACTTGTTGTGTAGAAAAAAATGCATTCTTAAACCGTGGGTCTAAAAATGTACTTGTTTGTATTACTATGTTGTCTTTTATATCTCTGAATCTGTTATCAATATTAGTTTGAATGTTCTGTAATATTAATTGTGTGTTCATTTAAAAATCTTTATCTTTTAATTTGGTATATATATTATATAATCCAGAAATAATTGGAATTATGATTGAAGCTGTAGTGTACTTTTCTCCACTAATCGCTTTTGTTGCAGATTCTATTGGTTGTAAAATTACAGCAAGTTCATGTAATATTTCCCATTCCGCGTTGGAAATTTGTGGTAAATTCCTGTTAAGGAGGGCCATCGTAACTTTAACTGGTTCTTCCAGGAAAATCAATCTGTCTATCAATGCATATGTGGAGTTCCATCTAGTCGGTACGTCAAGTATTAATGTATGTGTATCTCTACCTGCTGTTACTTGATAATTTTTTAATTTTTCTGCGGCTGTGGTGCTTTTTTAAAAATGTTTAACTATTGTTCTAATATTGTTCAGTAATAAATTTAATGCGTCATTATTTAAACTAGATTTAACTATTAAATTTAGATTATGTGCAAAGCATGAAATATGTGTCCAATTGCAGTGATACATTATTGCATTTTTCATGTTTGAGGCATTATCAGTCGTGACAAAATTAATTTTGTTTAAAATTCCCCAATTCTCGCATGTTATTTTCAAATTATTCGCAATGTTTTCACTAGTATGGGACCCAATAATTTGCGTACAACCTAGAAGTATTGATTCTAATTTAAAATTATGCACAAAATGCGCGGTTACTGCCATAAAACTGTCTACATTTTGTGACGTCCACGTGTCAGTCGTTATGCAGATTTGAATGGATTTTTTTAATTTTTCAATGCATATATTTTTGCATTCTTGAAAGCGCAGCGGTATTAATGATTTTGAAATCAATTTTCTGTCCGGAAATGTATAATTCGGATTTAAAATTTTTATAAATGCTTTAAAACCTCTTTCTTCAACTATTCTAAATGGTTGTAAATCGTGTACAAACAAATCTAACAATTTTTCATCTATTTGTTTTCGATATGCTGTAGTCAGTCTTTTTGATATAAATGAAGTCATGTCTTGTTGCCTGTTTAAATTTATAATGTGTCCGGATGTTGCAGGCGGTGATGAGGAAGCAGTGCTCTGTCCAGGTTGACAAATTTGTGGATCATCAGGGTTGTCTCTAGATTCCGGTGACTGCGATAGAAGATCACCTGTTGATTGTAATGGCTGAAAGAAATGGAATCATTAGAAAATATATTTTGCAATCAATAGATGCTATACACAAAAGAGCTCTCGGGAAAGTGTTTCTAGATTTAAGATAATTCAGGTAATATGTGAAAACAAAAATAGATATTTTTATAGCATTTTTACATCTTTTTAATTTTAGTTTACATGTATTAATATGCACATACATATGTAGCGTTAAAATGAAGGTAACAATATTTACCGTGTCTTATGAATAGTTCAGCATACCTGATTTGTTGTTTGTCTCCGTGTTAATGAGATGGTGGGATGAACTGCCTTCAAATGTCTTTTTAAATTAGTACTGGTTGTCTTATAAGACAATTTTTTGTTGCAGATTTTGCAAATAGCATATCCGCTATTGTTTATTTGTGTGAAGAAATTCCACAAATCACATCCTCTGGTTTGCACAGACATCGTACTGCAGATACTGTCTCTCAGAGCTCGAGAATGAATGAAATGAATCTGTGCATGAGGGAAGGATCTCTAATCTATAACAGCGATCGCGCTCGCGAGTGGGCATCTCACCCCTTGTTTATTTTATCTCAAGTGGCGTTGACTCGCTTTGTTAGAAAAGATATAGCAGTATTTTATAAGAAACTAATTCATTTTGGAACTATGTTCGTTACAGTATTCTCTATCCTTATATTTTTAATTTAAAATAAGAGCATACAAATATATGTACTATAAATTTAATTTATTAAACTTAGATTTTATATATTACGCGAGTATATAGATATATAAAAATATTATAAAGAGAAGTATGTATCGCGTTTATTGTAAGCGTTTTGATTTATTGAAAAAAAGCTATTCATGATAACATTTATTCATTCATTGTAAGGTAGCTCGTTATAGGATACCTTACTATGTACTATATACATTATATTTTTATATATATTATACACATATTATATTTTTATATATGCTGATAATTATAAAAATGTCAATCTATACTTTATACAAGTTGTATTTTTGATTTATTTTGTTACATGTGTTACATATTTACAAATCATATCTATTATATATTCTAAATATCTATTTATAGCACTACATAGTAATAATTAATATAATTATAGTGTAACTGAAACTAAAAATTGGGGATATAATAAAGAAACATACAACCACGAATTTACAGGTTCTTGTATTAATATTTATTCTCATCTCTATGTTATGTGACATATATTATGTATATAGCGTACAATTATAGCAAATCGATCTTTTACAATATCTTTTTCCTCGCAAATAGTATGTAATGTTCGTTTTTACATCATATTGAATATGTTTGAACTCGTTTCGCAACCAATAATTTTGAATAACAAAATTCTGTGAACATATATTAGTGATCTCTATATATGTCCTATAAGGTGGTAAATTAGTAAATGATGTATACATATATATAAACCATTAGCATACAAAATCTAAATCTTCCAGCTTCTAATTAAAACATTTTTCAAGTGTTCGGTTACTATTCTTAAAGAATCTCAGCTATTTATATACAAAAAGTTATAGCAATTAATTGTATATAGTAATAATATATTTCTCAATCTATATACATACAGGATAACTTTGGATACAGTTCAATTTCATTAATCACTTAATCTTAAATTACATCATGCATATCAAATAATAAACCTATTTCTTGAATCTGTATAAGAATCAAATTATCGTTTAAGTTACATATATATATATATATATATTCATACATTATTAAGTAACGTATTCGGTATTTAAATAAGAAATTGTCTATACGTTTCTACTAACTACATAAATAACACAATATTTTAACTCAAAGATGAAGAATTACTATGACTTGAGATAAAAAAGTTAGGATCACAGTCGTGATCGTGAAATAATCACGAGCGTGATCGTGATTCTGCGATCACTGTGATAAATCACCGTGAGTGATTTTGAACGCCATCTCTACTCATTACCCTCTGTGTATGCAGTTTCTATGAAACGAAACCTTAATTATCACGTTGAAATCCTACTCGCGATTTGTGGCGTTGACTTCGCTCGTGCATGTATTTAGTTCCAACAGCCTTCCCAGAGCTACTGTATGCACGCGAAGGATCCGACATGGGCAGCACGGAAATAACATCGGTCACCAAATATTCGAACGATACCAACAACGATGTCAATGACGTGTATGGGCCAAATTTGAGGATTCTTCCGTGCAACAATCAGGTGAAGGAACTGCAAACAATATTGCGAGACAAGTAAGTAAACAAATCGCAGTGTATTATCTGGCTTGGTGTATGCAACGTGCTCCTTTCCTTTTTTTTTTTTAAAGACGTGGACAAACCGGCACGATGCCGGCGCATCGTGTCTTTCGCTTATCGTTTAGATCGTTTAATTACCATGACGCGTCTTCATTTATAGAAACACCACGAGGAGCGACTTCAAATTCTACGCAGACCGACTGGTGAGTTTTATTTTTACACTTTCGGGAAATCATCGGACGTGTCATTTTGTTCATTGAAATCTTTATAAAACCTCGCGTTCTGCAATAACAGCGCTCGTCTAATACGAAACAGAGAGAATCGTTGAATATTTCATGCGATTATTCCGAAGTTAGATTATTTTTACATAGGTGTTACTCATTTTCGATGACCATGCGATTGTTAATAAAACTATTGTTGAAACTATTGTCCATGCAGAATTATTATTAATATAATTTTATATTTTGTTATTCAGATAAGATTGGTTATCGAAGAGAGCTTGAATCAACTTCCGTTCTCGAAATGCGTGGTCACTACACCCACAGGAGCCAAATACAATGGCTTGAAGTATCAGAAAGGAAATTGTGGAGTGTCTATAGTGAGAAGCGGAGAAGCGATGGAGCAGGTATAATTAGGCTATCACATAGTATTGACATACGGAGCTATGCAATTTGTATTACGAATTGAGGCTCTTGATAGAGCCTCAGGTTTCAGTTCTACGTGTTTTAGGGTTTAAGGGACTGTTGTCGTAGCATAAGAATCGGAAAGATATTAGTAGAAAGCGACGTAGACACTCACGAAGCTAGGGTTGTCTACGCAAAGTTTCCAGACGATATATCTGAAAGAAAAGTGTTGTTAATGTACCCTATTATGAGTAAGTTACGAGTAAGTACACTTTGTAATTATACAGCATAATGCGATTCTAATTTCTTAATTCAAGGTACCGGGAATACTGTGATAAAGGCAATCGCCGTCTTAAAGGAGCATAATGTACTTGAAGAGAACATAATATTATCAAATTTATTTTGTACACCTATCGCAGCCAAATCTCTAGTCACTGCCTTTCCTCAGGTAATATTTCTATGAGTGGCACATACATAATAGTAATACAAGTTGCAGAAACGTTTTCAGGTCCTCTACATGAATTTGTCTTCTACAAAATTTAGATTTATATGGAAGTGAAAAAGTTATACCTTTTTTTTTTGATTGGACACTAATTTCGATGTGTTGTTTAACTAAAAATATACAAACAGTTATGCTACAATAAATATTTAATTGCCACTTACTGTTACGTTAAAAATCTTGCTTTCTCCGTTCGTATTCCTAATATTGAATTATTTTTCATTTTTCTCGATTTGGTGTTTTAACAAGTATTATCTTCATTTCTTTGGTTTAACTATTGTTTTAGAATGTCCAGAGTCTTTTTTTTTTGTTGATTCTATTAACTAAATCGTCGTGTACATAGTACTATCATAGCAGGACAGAAGTAAGCAGTTTGTAAATTAAGCAATATTTATAAGTTGCAGAAATAGGTGCTAGTGTTTGTGTACGACACTGTATTCCCTTTTACAGATGAAGATTTTGACATCGGAGATTCATAGTGTAGCCCCAAATCATTTCGGACAAAAATACTTTGGTACGGATTAACTAAATTTTATTAGTTTATAGTAAATAAGTTAGCACGTACTATAGAGAAAGAGAAAGTAACAGAAAATGAGTCACAGAAGACAGGAATATTGCATAAACAATAATATATATTTTATATAGTCAAAAGTCACAAAAAAAGAAGTGTTAGAAATTCTATTTATGGTCTTGCCAGGGCTAATGTACATAAGTTATTCAATTAGAATTTTATATATTCCATGCATAATTTATTATTATTTTTTTTGTATTTTCTGAAGTCGCATTTGATGTTGATTCTTAAAGTTCGTACTTAACAAAGCCGTGGGTATTTAAATGAATATTGTAAACCTTCTGCAGGCTGATTTTTTACAATTATTTTAAGGCTGTAAGTAATGTGTTTAATTGTTATTTAACCGAGGTAAAGACCAATCAAGATACGGTTTAATAATCTTTTCAGCATAATACTACCAACTAAAAATTGTTTTTATTTTTTAGTCGGCATATTGTAAACTGTGAATTTCAAACGCAATGATATTATAATACAGATATTCTTGAAAATATATCACATATAAACAATTATGTCTGATAACCGTAGGTTTGAAACAATCGAATTGAATATTTTCGTGCTACGGTCGTAACGGATTGAAATTTCGAACATTTTTTTTAACAAGTTTATTCAATAGTAAAAAGAATATATGTGATATAAGTCTCGTGAATTTCAAATTAACTCTTTCGAATCACAAGAATTCACAGTAATCTGCTTTACAGTAAGACTTTACGTCTTTTTGTTATTACGAATAGTAAATAATGTGTAAGCATAATCTTGTTGCTCTGCAACACGAGCTACAATGCTTGGAACTTAATCGAGTCAGACAAGCATAATATTTGATTGACTTTTGATACTGTAATATAATTATAATAAGAAATGTAAAGTACAGCAAACTAATTCAATTGTCTGTGTGACAAAGCACAATTTTTATTCGCGTCACTTAATGAAATACGATCTGCATAATTCCGCACTCCTTTTACAGGTGCAAAGAATATCTTAAGACTCATTATTTTATTTTTTTTTGGTTGGATCAATTGTACAGCATCCATACGAGAGAAGTACATCTTAAAAGATTGTCAGTGTCATTTATTGCCGTATTTATTACAGAAATAACTTATAATAAAATGTTGATATCGTTTTTGTTATACAGTTCGTACTGTATACCAAGAAAGATATCCGTTTTATTACAGACCGAACTCATTACAATGTAATGAACAAAACGCGGGGTTATAACATATAAATGTGTTAGTAATCAATACTTTCGTGTTAAATCTACATTAAAGTACTTAATGGAAATTTCTTGCTATCTGTATTGATCAAATCCTTCGTGGTTGCTAAATAATACCTGGTATTTATTATGCAGCTTTTACTTGTAGCAGATTCTACAATTCGATGCAACGATAATACTGTCCAAATTGTCACTACTATATGTTTCTTTTTACGGTTCGTTATGCTTTGCATTGATTTATTTTCACATTCAGTTGAACAAATTGATATTTAAACTTCTGAGTCTCGAAGCATGTTGAAGAAAAACATAATTGCCTTGCAACGTGCCTACAAAAAAAGTTGCATTATGTAGTCAAAATTGTGATTTGAAGAATCACATACGTGCACTACACTATATTTCTTCAGTGTACATAAATGTCTGTTATTACGAACAATATTTGTACACTTTATTGTATTGTAATCCCTTCTTCATAGTACTTCATAACACCTAAAACTAGTTTTTTTGGAGTCATAATAAATGTACACTAGAAGGATATTGTACGTGTATACATTTACGAATACGTATATATATATATATATATATATATATATATATATATATATATATATATGCACAGTGCATAGATATTATCTAACATAAATGATCTAAAATAAATCGTACTTTATGAAAATTATGTGCGCCTTTTTTTATGTTTATTTCGACGTCAAAATAAAATGTGATTTCTGTGTGACTACGTTCCCTTTAATTAGGTAATACAAACAATTTAAAATACATATTAAATCCTGATAAATCTTTTCTATGAATTCATCAATTATTTATTGCTCATTCATTGCAAATATAATAAAATGCTGAATAACTTCAATACCATTATTCTCCATATTCGTAATGCTTTAAATTATTTATTCAAGATAATATTTCCATTGTAATCATTTATTTAACAATATAGAGCTTAATTACTTTATAAATATTTTGCACAAGTATCATCAAAAACATGTTGGAAATTATTGTTTTCAGGATGTTCACGTTTCGTCGCAGGAGAGACTGCAAACATGCAAGGCAAAGATATTTGAAGAGTTTGTGTTACATACACACGTATACACACACACACACACATATATATATATATATATATATATATATATATATATATATATAAGTAGGGCTTACAATTAGAGTTGAGTTTCACTTGTTAGTTAACGAAAGTACAAAATGAAAAAGAGCTGCGAATAGAATTTGAATTTTTGAAATTGAAACCAAGTATGATATTGCAAAGGCTGTTTATATATATACACACATATTTATTTTTTGTATTTATTAACCACAATTCTAGTCCCCTAATTATTGATTGTTCATATAAATAACACATTTTATTTTCGAAAAAATAATTGTTACCACATAGGAATATAATATATAAATATCGAATACCGTGTGTATAGGTATACAGATCTAGGAATATATAAGTAATTGATTGCATATCAAAAAAGAAAAAAAAGTACAAAATTTTATACATATTTACATATAAAAAGACGTATGTATTATAATGCACTAAAAACTAGAATATTTGTAACATATTACTTACCATGTTATGCTATCTATTAATGTAATTTTCCTGGAATGAAAATTTGTTGACCTTTTTCAACCCACATAATTTTAATATTTTTTAACAAATCAATAGATGTGTATCTAAAATTTATGTATATATATACAGGATTACTTAAACAGCCCCTTAAACTTCTATTATTATATTTATTAGTAAAGTCTTATATGCATGTAACAATGATCAGCATGATTCATATACATGATGTATAATGAATATTGTTCTCGCAAATATATATTTTAAATATACCATGTTAAAATTTATTAACTTCAATGCTTACGTCCAACACCTATTGTTTTCGGTTATAGTGTTCTATTATAACAACACGGTGGACACCTGGACTCACTTAGGTAAAGCTTTTTATTTATTATTCGCCTTCTGTAATTCGTTCATAGCAAATGTTTGATATCGAGAGAAGCTTGCGGTACACGCTATATTAAAATTAGTCAGGCTTATTATCTCGTGCACAATTACCATACCATCAATCTTGCGTTCTATATTTTATTCCACCTCGTAACAAAACAGTTTATATAACAGTTTGCGTAAAGCTACAATTTGTTCGTGATTAATCCCTGCCTATTATTTGATCTATTAAGTGAGTTGTTATTATTATGTAAAATAATTAAAATCTTCTCATCTTGTTTAGGTAACAAAGTAGGACCAAATACGTGTGATCATTCATCACTTTTAAAAACGGTCGTAAGTAGGCCTTTGGCAAATGGGTTCGATATTCTTTGCAATTCAATAGATTGAATGAAATGTAAGTAAATATACTTTCAGCATGAAAAAAATTCCTACGAAATAATCTATCTTCGTTTTATCTTTCATTTTGTCGGAATACCTGTTGCAATCGTATTAAGAGTAACAAGAATGGAAGCGTTATAAATCTAATTTCAACGAATCGATGCGTAATTTTGTCAGATACGTTACGTAAAACTAAGAAGTCTGCCTTAAATTAATCCTAACGTTCTTAGAAATACTAATGATGTCGAGAATTTATTTCGATCTCTCGATGTTCTTTTATATTTAGGATGTGCTCGACAATATAAATTTCGTGCGCATGATATTATGACTAATTTTGTGTCACGTCTTTTATAATAATCGAATTTTATACAAAACTGAACGTTGTACTGTCCAAAATTGTTTGTACCGAGTTATGGGAAATCTTCGCCGTAGGAATCGTAAGAGAACCGAAGGAACGAAGCTAAAATTTTTCACGATATTCTAGATTCGATATAATGGAAGTCATTTATCGGTACAACTGGTATGTGAATAGTTTACATCTTGGCCTATAAATAAGCGTACGAAGACTTCTGAACATCTATCGAAATCATTTTATGCAAGATTAGGAAACTACAATTTCAGAGTTGATTTCCAAATGGAACACATCTACTGTATTTCATTGTCATACTTTTCGCGATTGATAGAAGAGAGAACAATCAATACTGAACATTTCATTATTCCTAGCGCGTCGTTAAAATTGCGATTAAAAAGTAACGAATAAAATACAATATAAACAATGCGAATTATTAATACAAGGAATTAAAAACATCAGGTATTAACTACTGATATGAAGAGGGACGAAAATAATCCATATATCCGTTCTAGCTAGACCCATACAAAAATTTCTTGGCGAAAACGTGCACAATCGCAATGTAAAATAGTTCTATAAAAGTGCAGCTTATACTTCATTTATACTGTTCATTCTTGGCAGTATCCTCACTCAGCCTTAGAAACGTGATAAATATAGCTTTTATAAAATACCCTTAACGATTAAAAAGAAACCAAGGATATCGAGGAAGTATGAAACGTTCCGCTGTTTGGAGAAAAAACAGGTTTACTTCCCACCTACTCTTCTTGTTCTTGATCGTTCGATTTTTCTTCGTTTTTATCGGCGCTTTTCTCTGGATGTTCTATGTCTTCCTTGGCTGTGATATTTGTCCCGCCATCGTCTTCCGCAGGTTTAGATTCGTCCGACTGTATAATTTCATTTGGCAGAGTCGTCCTGTCCTCTAGGCTGAGATGGCAAAAGAAGGAAGCGATTGAGTCATCCAAGAAAAGAAAACTTATTTTTAAAGCTTACCGATCGCATCGCATACACATATCTCTGCTGTTATAGTCATTACCCAATTTAACCGAACGATTACAAAATTATGCAATCGATATGCGTGTGTTTGCACGTGCAACACTTACCTTTCCTTTTCCACTGCAGTCGCGTCCTTGTCTGTGGAGGGCTAACACATAAATGTGTAGTAGTTAGTACAGACACAGTGTAAATTTAGTACCAAGGGCAATACACAAATGAATAAACAAAACTAGAACAATCCACAATGGAAATTTGTGAAATTACACTTGTACTCGGTATAGGTTTTTCGCGCGGACAACATTCATCTCGGGAGATTCACCTCTCGACTTGTGGTATTTCCATTTTCTTGGATGTTCTTATTCTGAGCTGCACCGGCTGCGCTAGCAGGAGGGGCCACCTTCAGAAACTCTTCCAATTCGTCCATCTCATTTGCCAAATCGAAATCCTCGTAATCCTGTTAGATGAATCATTACGATCATTAATAGCTCCAGCTTGTAAGTAGACTTGCAAGTAGACCGTGGATTGTTATGCGTTTATAATAGTCTCTCGCAGTCAATGCAGACAATGTTTACGTTGCATCAAGATCCACTACTACATTTCACAGCTATGTCCAATTAGTTTAATAATTACCCCACAGTATTCCTCTTCGTTAAACATTTGTGGAGGTAACGGATACTTGCTGTCCCTCGCGATGCCATTGGACTGCATGAACTCCTTTTCCATCTCCTTTCCAGGCTCCGTTATATCGATTGTCTCATACTTTACATTTTTACTATCTAATATCATTAGGACACGCTGCTGTCTCTTTTTCACCTGAAAAGTAATCGGAAGTAAATCAGAGTACAATAAGGTATAGAAGGATAATAAAAATAGTTCGTAGACAATGTTATGAATGATTAAAATTTTTTATATATATTAAGAGCACGGGTGTAATTTACTAGGAGTGAGCATCAAATCGAATTTCATAACACAACTCAATGAATCATGACTGATGACTAATTAACCACTTGCACTCTGAGCTATTTTAACTGAAAAATTAAACATTTCTACCGATCTAGAATATATCCATTTCCTACGATTTTTTTCATTTCATGGATAATATTATATGAAATTGTTATAATATCTCATACAATACCTAAATGTTTAATAATTGATTAGTAGACTGTGGATTTTATACGTTTACGGCAAAAATGAGTGGATGCCATTTAAAACAGCGAATAAGTTAGAATGGTCTAATAATGGCAATCTAGTGTTTTCAGTTTGTTAAATTTATTAAAATGAAAATTAAATGTCCATCTGACTCCTGACTCTTGCAAATGATACTGACAATTTTTATTTTGCATAAAGATCCACAGTCTGTTAATTAGATACCGATATATTTAATAATGTAAACAATATTTTGAATAATGCTACAGCAATTTTTAGTGGTGCCTCAGAGATATTTTATACGAAATCGACAATCAAAGATTCGCGATAAGCAATCGACGAGCAATTCTGACGAATTGATCGATCGAATGGAGAATACGAAATCTCCAGATGCATACATTTCGCGTTTGACTTGTCGAGGTGGGCCTCGGTCATTGTCCGAGAGTTTAGCATACGTTTCCGCGATAGCAAGTGCATCGACTCATCCGAAAACGGTGTTTGAGTCAGAGATAACGCTTAACGATTCTGGGTGACAGATAGTCGCCGATTAAATTGATGGGACGGTCGGTTGGGTCTCGATGTAACCCGATCCAACGTAGCCGTGAAATATCGTAAGAATTCAGGTGCCCGGTAAATCTGGCATTCTCCCTCGAGTCGCGCACACGCACACGCAGCGAAGAGAGAGAGAGAGAGAGAGAGAGAGAGAGAGAGAGAGAGAGAGAGAGAGTATTTAGTGTACTTGTACATAGCACACACACATACAGATCCTCTGTGTCTCTCTGGCTCTGAGAGCTCTCGGCACAAAATATCATTACGCTCGGTGCTCGTCGACTACGGTTGTTTCACACTCACTTCCTTGTTGCCGCTGATACCCGATATGTAGATTTTCACGACCATCGTTAGCCGGCGCCCTCGTACCAATTGCCACACTCGCGTTCCTGCTCGGTGTTTGCCACGATTAGTGGTTCCGCTAAATGATAGTGATAAGCGATCTTCGTGAATCACTATACGCTGTAATTCGGAGAGGCCGCCGTCGATGAGCAACACTGATTTAACAGACCTCGCTGCTGGTCTGGGTCTGGGATCCACTGGCTACGTCATTTCAGGCCGGTTTAACGAGTGTTCTCATGCGCGGATGCACAACGATATATCTTGTCGCTTAGATCGTTTACTCACGTTTACTCGACACGCTCGCAGCCGAGAATCAACTGCGATCCTCCCACCTGATACCAAAGACCTGTACAACCCTCCGCGAAATCTAACGGTCAGATATTCGGGTCACAGCCACGGCTACCTGCCCGTGAAAATTTTTCGACCGGACTGTGAATTGCATACTCGCCTGTGCCTTTCGCCTCTCGTTTCAGGCGGTTCTGTATGTTCTGCTCTTTTTTTTAAGCGGCCCCTACACGTTGAATAATATTGTCAATGTAGATTGACGATAATATTGAAGCTCCCGTCAATACGCTTCAATATAATCTTGTCAATCTAGTTATCAATACGGCGACTGCGCATTGTGACGAATTTGTTACGACGTGACGTGGCGATTTTCAAATTAGAAGTTAACTTTTTAAAATGGTTAACGATACAGATGTGGCATTATTTTTAACTTTGGCAGTTTGTGGAATCAAAAAATAAAAAAAAAGGAGTAGACGCTGGTCTAAAGAGTGGTATAAACTACGATCACTTTATACTCATGAAGATTTATTAAATTTTCTCAGAGTTACAGAGCCAAACGATTACAAAAACTTCCTCCGCATGGATGAAGCATCGTTCAATTATTTATTAGAGCTAATTAGGCACAAAATTGAAAAAAAAGATACCGTGATGCGTGCAGCGATCCCGGCAAGTCAAAGTTCAATTACATTGCGGTGCCTAGGTACTGGCATGGATTTGGAAGATTTGAAATACATGTGTGCTATTGCTCCCCAGACGTTGAAGCAAATAATTATGGAAATGTGCGAAGCTATAATTGAGGCCTTGAAAAATAATATTCAGGTAAGCATTTGGCAAAGTAAAATAAAAAAAAGGTAAAAATTTTAATGATAAAAGAAATAATAAATAAAATTTTTAAGAAAATGGTTCTATTTTTTTCAAGTCGCCAAAACTCCTATTCCCGAACATATTTCCAAAATTTCTTCCAATTCTGAGCATGGACGTAATCGGAAACACAGCCAAGCATTTTGTAGTAAAATTTTTTTTATTTACAATATTTAAAAAAAAATTATTAGTATAAAAGTAGGCTCAAAACTCAAAATGAAGAAAATGTTTTCAAATATTCTGCTGCAGTTGTCCCGTCTTGTGGGTCATCTTTGACGGTCTCCACTTGAGATACGTGTTTTTGTGGCACTGTTACTAAGTACCTAAGAGCAGTACTGGGTAGATTAGGTTGCAGTTGTACTGCATTAGAGCTGATCGTAACGGAAGGTGAAGGTGTGAACACAGGTTGTATGGGAGACAAAGATAGGAAATTCACTCTGTCTCTTGTTAAATTTCCCAGTTCTGCTTCAAACAGAGTGTCGTTTATTATTTTTTCAGCAAATAATCTTTGGTCTTGAGACAATCTATTTAACTTTAAAGCCCATCCTGTAGCTACAGCGTTCGATTCTGTATCGGGCTTTTTGAAATATGCTGTCACTAAATCGACAAGTTGTTCCGTGGAGTCCTTGTGAGTAGATGTTTTTTTCTGTTTTTTGGGGGTACAGTCTCGCTCATCTGTAGACAATGCCTGCGATGCTTCGCTTGAAGGACTCTGAAACAATAATTGAAATTGTTTTTGTTTTAGGTACCCAAAACTGCAGACGGATGGAAGAAGATAGCCAAGGAATTTCAAGAACAATGGAATTTCCTGAACTGTGTGGGTAGTGTTGATGGAAAACATATACTGATAGAAAAACCCATCAACTCTGGTTCTTACTATTACAATTATAAAGGAACTTTCAGTATTGTACTCATGGCTATTGTCAACACGAATTATGAATTCATCATGATTGATGTTGGTGCCAACGGACGAGTATCAGATGGTGGAGTTCTGAAGAACACAATATTTTGGCAAAAGTTTTCTGAGAACCAACTAAACCTTCGTAATCCGAGTCAATTACCAGGCACTGAAAAAGAGTTCCCATACGTGTTTATAGGAGATGAAGCTTTTCAACTGCATGTAAATTTTATGAAGCCCTATAACCGAGCTAATCTCACGAACGCGAAACGAATTTTTAACTATAGATTGTCCCGATCTCGAAGGATTGTAGAAAACACTTTTGGGATTATGACATCTACATTCAAAATATTCCAAAAATACATTAAATTTTTACCTCAAGATGGTCGAAAATTAGTGATGTGTTGTTGTCATCACCGTCATATAGATACGCGCCTGCACATGTGCGAAAAATTTTGCACTAAATATATCGCATCATTTTCTAGTGAAAATATATATATGCCCTTTCAATGCGCCTCGTCAATATTATTGACGAGCGTATTGACAATATTATTGAACGTGTAGGGGCCGCTTTACAGTGGTAATGTTTCCGTGCTTTCTCCGACGATCATACAGGAGAATGTCGACAAATGGGGATCCCGGTTCTATCATGTCGGGGATCAACCAGCGGAAACGCGCGGGTTTATTTTCTCATCAGGTGCGATTCGAATTCGCGCTTTCCCTCTATACGCCATTGCATTTGCGTTTCCGGCGATTTAAGCGCGTCGTGGAAATTGGGCTTTAATACATACACGTGTATATACATGTAACCAGACAACATATGTGGAGCTTGCATAAAAATTTTCAGTAAAATCTGCCAGAAATTAATCGCTTATTCATTCCCCGACACATTATATTTGCATTTATTGATGAAAAATCAAGAGTATTGGCAGAGAGGAAATGAGAATGCTCACGCCCGGGGATTGGCCGTGCTGCTTTTGTCTCCACATCATGTTTAGCCTGGAACAGCTCCTACAACATCTTTAGCATGGAACAGAACCTACATCATCTTTAGCAGGATACAGAACCCACTTTACTGTTAGTACATCCATCGACGAGATATTATTTGTCGGTGGTACATCTGTGTCGCTCGAATATTTCTCTTACGTCCTCTAGGACATATTCTGACTGGAGTGAGAAACAGGAGGCACCGACGAGATACTACCAGCCGCCAGCCTTATGGGAGTTGGTGTCTCTCGAATATGTCGGTATTTTTTACGCTCTCTAGGATATATTCTGGCTCCATCCAGAGAAACAGAAGGCCATCGACGGCATTTTGTCGGTGAAGAAGACCATTGAGGAGATTCTCGTCGCGATGTATCGGTGAGAATGCGAATTATCACGAAACCATATCGATTATTATTAAATGTTACATTCTCCGCCATATTTCAGACGATGTTTTGACATTATTGTGGCACTATTTAGAATTTTTAGTGATGTGATATATCAGATCACTGTAACTTTCACATTATCCCCGCGCCCGTCGCGCCCGGTTACCCGTCCCCCTGAATAACACAGTCGGTGTAGGAGGTCACTGACGGCATTTCGTCGGTGCAGAAGACACTGTCGTGTTAGCAACGCGCCCGCGCGCTACACTCACCAGCGTACCTTTACTATACCCGTGTGCGCTGCTTGTGCGCTTGCGCCAGCCACAATCTCCTTTTAGCACTTTCCATATTGTATTGCTTTACCGAAACGAAACTAAAATTCGGCTGTCGAACTGTCGAGCCGTCGAGCGTATAAATCGCAATCTGGACCTAGCCTTCGAATCCCCGAAGCGATTTTTATTTTTCATTATCTTTTTAATTACATTTTTTAACCTTCCAAAAAATTAAAAATGTAAAAACTATGTTCAAAATATGTATTCATTTTAAATAGAAACGTTTTAGTTACTGTCATAATTGCATTAATAAAAATTGGTATATGAGAACAGATTGATGGTATTTATTTTGACTGATTGGAGAATACGAAAATGCGGGAAGTATTTTTAGTTTATGAAACAATTTGTAGATTTATTAGTTGTCAAACAAATAATAAAATAAATTGTATAATATATATATATATATATATATATATATATATATATATATATATATATATATCGTGACACTAACATTTTGGCGCGACTCGTGCGGCCCGGCGTTAACACGTTTCATCGTCGCGTGTTCTGACCGTTTGACTCTGCGGAGACGGTGATCTCGATCGTTCGAGCGCTAAACAAAATCTGCCGGCCAGCAGTGATGCCAGAATCACGGGTCGTGGGTTTTTTCCCCTCCGCTCGCTCAGCCGACGCGACCCCCCACTCTAACGCACCGTCGTCTACTTTGCCGAGATTACTGATATACACTATGGACAGCTATGGATACGAGCATATACTCTCTGATACGAGATTCCCATAAGCCAGCCGTACAGCGGTTGAAGCGAGTAGAAAAGGACTTTGGATGCCACCACCCCGATCGGAAGGCAAATGTACTAAAGGAAACAGCGCGAAGCTTGAAAAACATGGTTCACAAAAGCCCCGCAATTCTTTGAAATTGTAAGACATGCGACGTTTTCCCTTACAACTAAAGATATAATGTATTATTATATTATGTATTTACATAATGTAGTACAATCATATATTACGAATTGCTTGTATGATGATTGAAATTCAGGAAAGTTAATCAGAGCAAATGAAATTCATGAAAATAGTGATACAAATATATAAATGTAATATTAAACAAACTAAGTTACGATTAATGAAGTTGGCAAAAAGTGAATTTGAAATAGTTGTAAAGTTTTGTCGTTTGCTTTATTGTTTGGGATAAAGGAGATGTAGGAGGAGCATTAAATGAAATTAAATTCATAATAATACTAAAATAAATGTATTAATTTTACAATAAAATATACAAATAAATCTGACTTCTAGAAACAATGATCTTGAGAATCAAATTCCAAAAATCAAATTCTTCTAGCGTTAGAAATGACTCTTCCGTGAAACCCGGTTCAGCGTTCACGCTACTGTACCACGTTCTAAGAACGTCTGGGTGTGGAAGCGCCAAAACAAATGTTTTTCTGATGTAAGCATATGCTTTTGGCGAATAGAAATGCACAGTTAGTGCGAAAGCTCTTAGACCTGGAGGATATTTCTCCCTAGAAAGTTTACCTCTGTTCTTCCTATTCGCGACAATGCGGTTAAATAATTCTAAAGAAACGTCTTCATGCGCAGATAGATCATAGTAGGTATCATCAGGCGTTCAGAAGTTCACCTTTTTTTTAAGACGTCGTACTGATTGTTTTAACACTTTCTTTTCTTTTGTTGTTGTGTCCAATTTTTTTCGTAAAATGTTTAATTTCCTCTTCATAGTGCGTGGAGTTTCCTCATAGTGGTGGTCGTGGAAAAGAATATCACGTGCTGTTTCATATTCATATTTTGTCTTCTTTGAGACGTGTGTTTTGGTTGGTGAGAAACATTCCTCTTGGCTAACTACAATGAGAAATAATGCTCAGTACTTACTGTACACAGAGATTTTAGTCCATGGACATTAACATTTCATACCACTTTCAATATCTTAATAATAAATGTACAAATTTTCTTTTAATACTATATATAATTAACTTAAATAGTGTATTTGAAACTTATTTCAACTTACGGATATCTTTGCTCGTTGTAGGTGAGTCACTGTATCCCACTATTGTGCTTGCCTCAGGGATTTGTTCAGTTATTGAGGCTGGCCCAGTGTCATTATCTGAAATATTCATTGCATAAGCTAATGTAGAGGTGTAAAGCAATTTTCATTTGTACCTTTTGTCAACATAGACACTCTTTCTTACCTATAGAATTAATTTCCATCAAAATATTCCTCCACGGTTCATTGTTTTTTTTTTAGACATTGTAGTCACATCTTCAGCTTTATCTGAGAAAGATATAACTTTGGATATATCAATAATAGTATTTACATTTAAAGCAGAAAGAAAAATTTGTAAAAGAAAAAACATTCAAACACATTAACTATTAATTTCTATGTATATGTATACTTTTATAACGGATACATACTTTTAATAACTTTTATGAATGATGAAATACTTTTTTACCTGTAAAATTTCTTTCAACCGAAACGTCCTGTTGTTTTTGAAACCTTGCCTCTCTTTTAAAAATTATAGGCACACTTCCTGGTTTCAAATATCTCCGGTGACAGTGGTGCTCTATAAAACAGTCTTTTGTAAAATGATTTGAATACAATTGAGTACTGTCTCGAACACTTAGTCCATCCAAACCAATTAGTTTCAACCACTCTTTACGTTGTGGAAATCTACGTTCGTGGAAATCTCGTGGAAATCTACGCATAATCGTATGAAAATTAGAACAAAAATATATTAACACTATTGAAAATTGATAAGAGGTTATGTTATCTTTACGTACTTGTGTAAGGACACATTTTTGTTATTGTAGTTCAAAATACCACAAAATACGCACGTCATTTTGAAAATATGTTTGTATAAATATTGCAATTACAAACACTTTTTAATACTGAACGCATTGATGCCAGAATCGTGGACGCGAGGACCTTTCCCCTTCGGCGCAGGACCCCCCACTCTGACGGACCGTGAACGTCCTCGCCGTTGCTTCTGCTGCGCACGTGCTACACACTAGGGTGGACCTTATTTTTTAACCAAAGAATTTTTTCCCGGGCACCCCCAGAATTGTGACAACTGTTGAGAAAATGATCTGGAAAAAATTTGGGGCCGATTGGATCATGGGAAACCAGCGCTCAACGAATTTGAAATTTTTTTAAAAATCTTGACATAAATATACGTCGTAATATATCGTTGAATTTGTCTTTTTTTCTCTGTAAGAATCCACATATAGCATAATCACTTGTTAATAGCAAAAACATCCGTGACCTTGAAAACTTGAAAAAATTACCTTGAAAAATTATTTTTTCTCTGATTCTATATTCACCTCCTTATATACTACAACTTTTGTTTGAAGAGTTTTTTCATATATATATATATATATATATATATATATATATATATATATATATATATATATTTAAGAATTGCATCGAAAAATTGGAATCATTGTATAAAGAATGGGTGAGCTTGCATAAAATGTTTGGGCCACATCTAGGATGGTAACCAAATAGCTAGTTTGCTTAATCTTCGAAAAGGTCCTTATAGTCGCGAGTTAGTCATCAAATAAAGGTTTGACGGAAGATCACGGTGCAACGGTTCTTTGCGAATGAATACAATTCTTTACGTTTGAACACGAACGTGTCATAAAATGGTGCGAAAGGCAAATCTCCGTGCTGCTATTCTTTACAAAGGATATACGAACTTTCTGAAGGACTACGGTTCTTTACGACGTAACAGTTATACTTGGAAGGCAGTCAAAACTAAAATTCTAAAAAATATACGAGTTAACTATTTAAGAAACTGTAGTATTATCAGAAATACAACTATTATATATTTCAGATAAAATTTAAAATGTATCTTACACACCTGGGTACTTTGGTTCATCTTTCTTCTACAAGATTATTTACGAACGTTTAAAATAAACTCTATTATATCTCTGTTAGTTATATATATATGAAAAAACTCTTCAAACAAAAGTTGTAGTATATAAGGAGGTGAATATAGAATCAGAGAAAAAAAAATTTTTCAAGGTAATTTTTTCAAGTTTTCAAGGTCACGGATGTTTTTTCTATCAACAACTGATTATGCTATATGTGGATTCTTACAGAGAAAAAAAGACAAATTCAACGATATATTACAACGTATATTTATGTCAAGATTAAAAAAAAAATTTTTCAAATTCGTTGAGCGCCGGTTTCCCATGATCCAATCGGCCCCAAATTTTTTCCAGATCATTTTCTCAACAGTTGTCACAATTCTGGGGGTGCCCGGGAAAAAATTTTGCAAAATAATTTTCATCAAGTATAGCTAAGGTCCACCCTACTACACACGAACGTACTTCTACTCTGCCCGTGTGAGTGCCTGCTCGATTGCATGCGCGCTACACTACAAGCGTACCTCTACCATGTCCATGTGACTACCTGCTCGACTGATCGACGCCGACGCGGCGTGGCGCGGCGTACGGCACATTGACGATATTTAATACTAATCGTTCCGAGCGATCGTTTCATCAAAGTTTGGTAAACAACGGGAATACGTGATTAATATTCCGTATTATACGACTCTGTAATTGTAATTATTTATTAACGAGATTGATGCCACGTCCGTTTCAAAATTACTTCATGTAGGAACAACCGTCAAATGGGCGACGTGACAATTACAAACGCGTTCGCATTATCCCCTTCGAAGATTATTACGCTGCCATTGTATAATCTTACAATATTTGCGTTATAATATTCAAACACACGCTGACGAACGTCACAAATGATCGGGCACGAGGTATTAAAATCGAAACTGCGAGAACGGTTAGAATTCTCATTCCCGACCGATCGGTAGTATTTATTAATCTATGCGAGTCTCCTTGATTGAATTCCCATCATTTTATTAATCTCTGATTATTGAAATTATCATTGATTACTGTTAGAAACCAATGAATTCTATCGCTAATTATTTTCGCTATTCACGTGTTTTAACGTGCACCGCTTCAAAATTAATTCTTCATGAATTTCGCAGGTTTCCTTATATTTTATTTTATTTATATTGTCATTCATAATAAGACTGCGGATTTTATGCATTTATGATAAATATGGGTACGTGCAATTTAAAACATTGGACATGTTGATAATATTTAAGGACATCAATGTATTAATTTCAGCTTAATAGGATAATTAAAAGAAGAATACAATTTTTATTTGGCTCCTGTGTCCAGCAATCAATGCAAATATTTTTTATTTTGCATAAAAATCCGCAGTCTATTCATAATTTAATGAAATTTTTCATTATACGGGTGAAAGAGACAAATACTAATGCAGGGTGAATATGCAGCGTCATGCATATCTATTCGTATTTATTGTTAAAACATATAAAGCTATTAAATTCGAGAATTATAATTACTACTGTATTACTATGTATTACTATGTAATTACTATGTATGATAGAAAAGGTTCTACTTAAGCAAACTAAATTGACTGGTTTAATATAGAGAAAACTGGAAAAACTTATCTTTGCTTTTTCAAGGTTATTTCAACGTCATCTGGTGTTTTCTAAATAGATTGCCCTATTTTTGTTTTTATTTTATGAAAGTACAAAAAAGACAAGTTCAGCATACGTCTTTGCAATGACCTTGAGGTAATCTAAATAAAAAATTTTATGTGTTTAGAATCTTTGAAAAATCACGTCCACTGTTTCTTCAACGCAAAGTCTTTGGAATTGGTTTTAGGAACATGTTATGGTATGGATAATGGCGTGAATGTCGGTATGTACGTATGTTTTGAATATAAGAAGACATTCTAGGAGTCAGAATGTTGTATATCTTGAATCTTGTATATTTTAATAGCGATATGTACAAAAAAGAAAGTATACCGCAAGAATTTGCAAATTTAATTATAGAAAGCGAAAGCGAATTTACCAGCGAAAGCGATGATTGTAATTAGCAGGTCGCAAATATACATTTTTTAACCACTTCGTTCCCCCGGACGTGTTATGTCGTCAACGTCGATACCGTTCGTATAAGTTCACAGACGTGTTATGACGCGCCGCCGATACTCTCTGTACAGATCAGAGACGTGTTATCACGCGACGCAATACCGTTCGTGCGGTGCTACAGATGACATATTTCGCGTGCTTCATTATTATATGGGCTTTTTCGAAAAAATGTTACTCTGAAAGCAATTTTATTCTTTTTCTGTTCATTTCCAGCCGGAAACCTTAACATTTTTTCGAAAAAGCCCATGTAATAATGAAGCACGCGAGATATGTCGTCTGTCGCACCGCGCACGAACGGTATTGCGTCGCGGGATAACACGTCCGTGATACCGGAGCAAGCGAAATTGCGTCGCGTGATAACACATCAGTGAGAACGAAGTGGTTAAAACTTAATTTGTGTTTATTTAACAATACACGAATAAATTTATTTCATTATAGCAGTATAGCCTACTTTTCCGAAGCAAATCAGCTTGTATAAGCGTATCGTGTTTTCTGCGCGTGGGGGAAGCGAAGGCAGGCTTAACAGACCTTGGTGGCGAGGGATAGAAACGTAAGGGGCCGCATCTGGCAACCCTGGTGTTTACACGGAGTCGACTCGACGTAAACGTTAATAATCCCGTATGAAAGTTAATATCCGATATTATCGTGCATCGTCAGCAAATATGCCGAATTTACAATCGTTATTAGGCAGAATAAAGTTACATTTCCAAGCTGTTTTCAAGTTGTTTACGCGCACCGCATGGGAAATTCTTAATGGATGGATTATATTGTCCAGTGTGGTGTTCGATTATCACGCGGAGACGTTTTATCCACAGTGAAGTAAATCGATCATGGATGCGACAAGAATACACGTAGAATCTTGGAGTTCGTCTTCGAGTACCCTGCACCAGGATATAACCAGGGAAATGGGAAAACCATGAACCGTGTTCTTTCTTCTTGCATAATTTCTTCCTTTTGACTTTGATGGTTCCTCGAACGTTTTACGCCAGAGTAGCTTTTATTTCAAACTTTTCATCACTATTTATCGATGGAGATGAAAATAATGCTGATTTTCCATTTTCATTTTAAACGACTATCTTTTCGAGATAGGAAGACTCTAACAGGCCGATAACGTAATATGAACCCATAACCACGGTACCTTGGAACAGAATCATGATGTTTGTAATAAATTGCGAAAGAATGTCGTCGAACTGAATTTTATGGCGTTTCTCGTGCTCGATGCTATTTGCCAAACGTTGTCGATGGTACTCGAGATCATGGCCGTCAAAGCTAATAGGGATTTAATAAGCGGGAGGCGTAGTCTCCGATTCTCAGCCGCCGCGATGAAAAATTCCGAGCGCTGTTATAACCCATCCATTAAGAATTTCCCATGCGTAACGATTGTAAATTCGGCAAATTTGCTGACGATGCACGATAATATCGGATATTAACTTTCATACGGGATTATTAACGTTTACGCCGAGTCGACCCCGTGTAAACACTCGGCTTAATGAACAACCAATTTGTGAATATTATTAATATGAGGACTCGCATCGAGACAGTGGGGAGCAGTTACCGTCCTCGCCGTTGCTTCTGCTGCGCACGCGCTACACACGACGTACATCTACCATGTCCGTGTGACTACCTGCTCGGCTGATCGATACCGACGCGTTATTCCTTCGATTTTCACGTTGCCGAAGTTTCGGAAGCATGAATCGGAAAGTCGGCATCTAGAGACAGCGCGCATTTGAATCCCGGGACGGCGCGGCGCGGTGCACATTTTGCTATAACTTTTGATCCAAAAAAACTTAAAAAAAAAAAATTAAACCGACTTCAAACAAACGCACTAAAAACTATAAAATAATTTCCATTTAATACATATATTATTGATGAATACACACGGACTTAAATACAATACAATATTTTCGGAGGCGGCGCACAAATATATTATTTAAATATAAATATATTAGTATTTAGAACAATTTAAGGATTTTCGTAATTTCCAGTGTCGAAAATTTTCAATTTTGCGCCGCCTCCGAAAAGATTGTATTGTGTTGAAGTTCGTGTGTATTCACATATATTACATGAAAATTATTTTATACTTTTTAGTGCGTTTTTTTGAAGTCGGTTTAATTTAAAAAAAAAATTTTTTTTTATTTCACACTTTTTTTATCTCTGTCAGCCGTCACATTCCAAATCGTAATTTATAAATATCTGAAAGACGCAATCGTTAACGGTAACGACGTCCGCGTCGTTACTGTTCCTAATGTCTAACATTCAGCGGAGTACACGACTGTATCACCACCCTACATTTTCGCAAATAAAATCGTAATTAATAAAGAAATGTAAATTTTTTGCACGGGACCATTCCGGGAACATACTCTACAAGATGCAAAAGGTTTCGTTCCGATTCGTCCATCCATCTCGGCGTAATCAGTGAACATACATAGAAAAAATGCGAAAAAACGGCACATACAGATCGAATTAAGTAACCTCCTCAATCATAAAAAAGATATCGAAGCGAAATTTGGACTAAATTTTTTTTTAAACCGGGTTTAATGGTTCATCCTAAAATATGTTTTGCATTTCTTAAAAAATTTTTCTCGTTTTTTCGGATTTCCTATCAGTCATTCGCGTCGAGGAGCCGGTTCGATCAGAACTCCGCGTGATAAATAAACCTTCAATTTCGCGTTCCGCGTCTTTCTGTCTATCAATTCTTCAATTCCTGGTGCCGCGAGAAACGAGAAATGTTCTGAACATTGTGTGTTTAATTATTCTTTAAATCTTTCGATCTTGGAAAATCATTTCAAACATTCAAAAATAATTTTAAAAACATATCATTAACAATATTTGAAGTAATACGAATATCGATTCTAGGAGGAAGCTGATTTTTTAATATTCGAATATTACACCCTTTCAATTTATTTCGTAGGTTTTATACAATAACATTTAAAAAATAATGTTCTCCCCGTTTTTTGTGTTCTCTACAATGATCTACTGACTTTTTTCAGTACAAGAGAAATAGGATCCAATTTTTCAAATGCTTCGATACGTTGTTTTTAAAAATTGATAACAATCCTTATCAAAGTGGATGTTAATAAATCAAAAAATCCTCGAATATAACATATAACAATTTTTAAAACAATAAAATCGATTTCGATGGCAAGATTGGGGTCGACAACGTTAATGGAACTTTCAACGATGCACAACCGTCGACATTGTCAGTCGAACACTGCCAATCACCTCGTAGCTCTGTTGTTATACATATACGCTTGACTTGCTCCGGTAAAAAAGACCTGGTTGGGCAGGGCCCAATTGCATTGCCATGCAATTCCACTCTTAATGTCGTTTACCACTTTTTTAAATGATTTTTTAAAATAATTATTAACGAAGAGCAAACTAAATTTCGCAAAACTGGGGTTACCTCAAACGCCTGCTTCTCCCACCAACCTCTCTTCCATGCAACGCGCGGCTTCGTCGCATAGGCCGCGATGCGCGAAGCCTCGCTACGGGCGAAGCGCGCTCCTTTCTCCATGGTAACGGTGGAGCTGGTGGGAGACTGTGGGCGCTGTGGTGTGGACAGCAGCGATGCCAGAATCGTGAACGCGAGGACCTTTCCCCTTCGGCGTAGGAACCCCACTCTGACGGACCGTGGACTCCACGGCGTGGAGTCGGTGGAGTACCGTCCTCGCCATTGCTTCTGCTGCGCACGCGCTACACACGAACGTACTTCTGCTCTGCCCGTGTGAGTGCCTGCTCGACTGATCGATACCGACGCGTTATTCCTTTGATTTTTACGTTGCCGAAGTTTCGGAAGCATGAGTTGGAAAGTCGGCATCTGGAGAGAGCGCGCATTTGAATCCAGGGACGCCGCGGCGCGGTGCACATTTTGCTATAACTTTTGATCTAAAAAAGATATCGAAGCGAAATTTGGACTAAATTAAAAAAAAACCGGGTTTAATGGTTCATCCTAAAATATGTTTGTATTTCTTAAATAATTTTTTTCGTTGATTTTTAAAGTTACGGTGGTCCAGAGGGCCCCAACACAAGTTGATTTTTAGTCGAACCATGCTCAATAAACAATTACGAAAAAATTAATAAATATTCTACCTAATAGCACACATGACCGAGACTTTTTTCAGATTTTTCAGATCATGCAAACATGTTTTAAAAAATTGAAAATCTTCAAACATTCGAAGAAGATGCATATTTCGTATTGAAATTTTCGAGATACCAGTTTTATAAAAATTCAGTAGTCAGATATTATTGAAACAATTGTTCTTAATTTTTTTCAGAATTTTTTTATAAATTGTATCGTTGTTAAAAAAATCCAAATCAATTTTTTCGATACTTCTTTACTTTTTTGTAGATGTGTTATGTATTATTGAATATTTTTATATTCAGAAAAATAATGTACAGACTTAATAATGCAATACAAAACATTTTATTTACATTATATTTCAATATATGAGCGTAGCTTCCAACACTTTCGGTTGGAGTAGGCGGCAAAGTCTTCGGCTGCGAACTTTTTGGCCCTTGCTCGAATCCCGCACCGAATAATTCTTTTTTTCCTTTAAACACATTTTTTTGTTCTTTGTTCTTCATATAATTGTAGCAATGAAGTTTTACTTATATTTTTAAAGTGTTATTAATATTTTTAAATTGCGGGTGGAATATAGTAAAGATAATAGTAAATCTTTATAGTAAAAATTTATTATCATTTTAAAGAATTATACTCTTGTGAAACTGTAGCCTTTATGCTTTTATTTCTAATTACCTGTTTGGATTACCATTGTTTGAACGATTGGCAAGAGGAGTTCGAATCTTTGTAGACTCGGTTCTATTTTTCTTCAGGATTCAAACGGTGGATTTCGGTCTATATCGGTTGTACAGGTGATCTCATTGTCGCGCTGGTTACCGAGCAAATTGGTCACACTTCCGCATTCTCGAACCGCAGTAAACGAGAGTTTGTACGCGGCGCGGGTGGTTCTTCGCGCCTTCAATCCCGTGTGACAAGAATCCCGAGACGAAGCGAAAGTCCCGGCCTTGCGGAAATCCGGCGAGCTGAATTCCAGCACGGTAAGTCGGCCCAGTGATTCCCGATCGTAACTTCGTGTCGGCTCGATATTAAGTGCGAGGATGAGGCGAGTGCGTATCGTCCTCGAATAATTAGTGATAGCCGAGGCATTTGGCCTCGTGCTTAGTGCTTGCGTTCTCTCGGAGAACGCTTTGAGCTCTCGAGAACAGTCTCCCCCTTCGCGATTAGTCGGAAGTCTTCCTTAAGGAGCCTCGTCGGAAAAGAATTACTTCGGGATTAGCGAATTCGTTAGAACAACGTCGATCGCGCTCGTCAATCTCGCGATTTTTGCAATACATAAACAGAGCACACGTTGCCGTCGCGCGACGCCGCGTAGCAACAACACACGCTCTCATTAGCCAAATTCCACCGATTGAATACTTCAAATGTTTTGTCCTAAAATCACGCGATTCCGGCGAACCTATCAGGGTTCGCCTTTGCTTTTGTATATAAGACACCTGCTGTGCCTTCTCGCTCTCTTCTCTGATGTTAACCATTCGCTCGCCGAGACCACATCGATTCGTCGTGACACGCTCGAAAAGTATTAATTTCTTACTCCGGTATTTCATCGGACGCGTACAGTGCATCGCAGTGATTCTAACTCTACTTTGCGCTACGTTACACTCACTCGAAACATCGGGATCCGTCGGATTCCCTTTGAACGCATCCGTACAACGATCTGTGAATTGCGTACCATTGGAAACGGTTAACCGGATACACGCGCTTTTAACGGTGTCACCGTTTGTCAGCGGTATATCCTGTGAACAAAAGTTAAGTGCTGTGATCACAGGAGACCCATCAAGTATCAACCTGAGTTTCATTGTAAACCTATACTTCACCGTACCCGTGACGCCTCCCTCGCGAGCTCAACTCTGAGTAGTTCCGGTCTCCGGCTATTTCCGACCACCCGGCCGACGCCGAAACAATTTTTATCATTAAAATTGGAAATTTTCTGTTCATCTACCGTAATTTTAATTTCTGATTTAAAGACCTTTTTCTTTTTTTTATATACAGCTGTCCTTCTTTTATTAATTTCACATTTAGATAATCACAACGATAGTGTATCGTTAGCACTTCTTTTGGCAGTTGCGATATTTTCTCTTCAACGCGTGCATCTTGCAATTCAATTGAATCCGATTCTGTGGGATCGTTCAATATTAATGGATCTCTCCATAGTTTTATCATATCGCTATCGGTAGTCTGAACATCCTTATATATTGTGTTCTTTTTAACATTATTGTAATTATCTGAGATTCTTTTACTTCACTTGCACTTTCTACTATCTGAGATGAATGATTGGAACTTGAGTCGAAATCATTTAATTTCCCATTCACTTCGTTGTTCATCAAATTCAATGACCTCGCTTTACACATAAATACCATACATGACCATCTATTTCTCCGTTGGTACTTTGCCGTTTCTTGAGTGTTACAACAGTTATAAATGGTTCGAAATTGTAGGACATCAAACTTTGTGGGCTTATGATACATCAGTTGCCATTGCAAAGATAACATAACACCAAATTTCTAATGTTTGAAAATTAAGAGTTCTTCTAATGATAAATGAAAAGAAACTAACATACGGCAATAGTAAAATATGAAGTTGTATACTATTTGACATTCAGCAGAATCAATAAATGAAAGTAGTACATAATGTCAAAGACATTGCAATATCTTTACTGGTTCTAAAGTTATAACAAAATGGGTCACGATTTTCCAATCCAGACCACTGTGGCGGCGGCGCGGCGTACGGCACATTGACGATATTTAATACTAATCGTTCCGAGCGACCGTTTCAACAAAGTTTGGTAAACAACGGGAATACGTGATTAATATTCCGTATTATACGACTCTGTAATTTGTAAGTTGGAAGCTACGCTCATATATTGAAATATAATGTAAATAAAATGTTTTGTATTGCATTATTAAGTCTGTACATTATTTTTCTGAATATAAAAATATCCAATAATACATAATACATCTACAAAAAAGTAAAGAAGTATCGAAAAAATTGATTTGGTTTTTTTTAACACCAACACAATTTATAGAACGTTCTACACAATATTATAATTATTCTGCACAATAACGATTGTAAATTCGGCATATTTGCTGACGATGCACGATAATATGGGATATTAACTTTCATACGGGATTATTAACGTTTACGTCGAGTCGACTCCGTGTAAACACTCGGCTTAATGATCAATCAATTTGTGAATATTTGTTTTACTTGACGTATTTGTATTATTCGTCTGCCGAGAAACTTGTAGGTACCACGTGGTATCGCTACTACGCTCTACATGGCCTTCGCGATTGGCCGAATCGCTTGACGAAGACAACAAGTGTTTTGAGTGTGAGTGCAACAGAGCGATGTGGCGACGCTGAGCTCCAATGTCTGGCATTCCCGCCCGAAACCGAAGCGTAAGAGCGTAAGAGTGGGATCCGCAGCCTTGCGTCAAGTGTGGGGACTCGCCATTCCCCCTGCACCCCACTGACGAGATTCTGTGCCAACTCTCGGCGGACGAATAATACCAGGGACTGAAACGGTTCTGGAAACAACTGTTTCAAACTGTTATACAGGGTGTCCCAAAACCCCTTCAAGTCCGGGAAATGGGAGGTTCCTTAGGTCATTTGAAACAACATTTTCCTTTGCACCAATGTCAGCCGGGGCTTTGTTTAGGAGTTATTAACGAAAAACACGGACCAGTCAGAGCGCGACCTAGACGCGCGATGGCACGTTCAGCCCGGCGCACAGTGGGTAACGTTCTAGCTGTTCACGCCTATTTCACCATTATTTCAATACATAAAGACCACATTAATAGGTCGTTGGATTCGTCTTGCCGTCAGCTATAACATTATTGAATAAAAAATATATAGTTATAAATAAATAATGAAGGTGACCACAATTTTTCATTGAAAAAAAATTTTTTTTGAAATTTTTTGTATTGTAAAAGACTGTGTACTCATTACTTTTTGTAGGAAACATTTTTTAGTCACGCCACCGGAAATGTCTGAAAACTCGTGTGAATAATGAATAATATTTGAAAACTAGGTGTCTAGGCTTTCAAACAAGAGTGCGTTTGAAAGAATGAATGAATTTTATGACATTTAATAAAGTAACAATAATAAGTATTATATATTTTACAAAGTTCTTATTATTATATTCTTATTATAATATATAATTACATACATATAATACAATATACAACAATATAATAATTACATATGATACATATAATTTTTTGTGAAAATACGTAACGTAACTAAGAATCGTCTTCCCTACTCATGATCGAAATACATTTTTTACAGATGGTTACTGGTTGAAAAACTGTAATTTACAGAAAATACAGAAAAATTAAGTTATAATAGTTTTAGGACGTAAAAGTCTCTAAATTTCAGTTAATTAGTATTTCATAATTGGATACACACTACCTGTATTCAAATGTTCAAGAAAATACATTAATGTTACAGGTAAAAAAGTGAACAGAAAATGAAAAAGTCAACAGAAAGTAAAGCATATGGCATCCGCCATATTGAATCCGCCATTTTGTTTTTGTACTTTTGACATCAAATTCATAGTCAGCGACCCGAAAAACCCCATAGTATCAATTTTGAACTAAATTGTAGTACTCCTTCCTATTTTGGCCACGATTTCGATCGAACTCACCACTGTGCGCGTGTCACGCGACACTTTAAACTATTATAACTTCGGAATTAGGATTAGTTAGGATCTAAATTTTGCACGATCTTTTAGAGGAGATCTTGCCGAAAATGTTCCACTTTGTCAGAACATGGGAATCACCGGGAATGACAACTTTATTCCTTGTCAAAGGTGAAAAACTTTAACGATTTTCCTTAGTTGACTAAATATTTTTTTTTTATAATAAATTATGAACAATGATGTTTAGTTCCTGGTGCGTTCTCAACATAGATATACATTCTTCATATAAAAAAAATTGGTCACTTAGTCTTCAGTAGGTTTTCCAGGACATCATTATGAAGAAAAGGAATTTTTTCGGTGATAAATCGTATCTGAAAAAGTTTGATCTTTGAACGTTTATTGTAACGAGAGTTTTTAATAGCTTTAATTAATATTATCGTTTTCGAATGTAATAGACATTTAAGAAACATTGTGCATTCGTTAAAAATCGATATGTGCGGCGCGCCGGGAGCAGGGGTGCCAGATGCGGCCCCTTACCCCTTACCCCTTAGATGGGGTCGACAAACGTTAATGGAACTTTCAACGATGCACAACCGTCGACATTGTCAGTCAAACACTGCCAATCACCTCGTAGCTCTGTTGTTATACATATACGCTTGATTTGCTCCGGTAAAAAAGACCTGGTTGGGCAGGGCCCAATTGCATTGCCATGCAATTCCACTCTTAATGTCGTTTACCACTTTTTTAAATGATTTTTTAAAATAATTATTAACGAAGAGCAAACTAAATTTCGCAAAACTGGGGTTACCTCAAACGCCTGCTTCTCCCACCAACCTCTCTTCCATGCAACGCGCGGCTTCGTCGCATAGGCCGCGATGCGAGAAGCCTCGCTACGGGCGAAGCGCGTTCATTCTCCATGGTAACGGTGGAGCTGGTGGGAGGGAGTGGGCGCTGTGGTGTGGACAGCAGTGATGCCAGAATCGTGGACGCGAAGACCTTTCCCCCTTCGGCGTAGGAACCAGTAGGAACCACACTCTGACGGACCGTGGAGACACGAACGTATTTCTGCTCTGCCCGTCTGAGTGCCTGCTCAACTCATCGATGCCGACGCGTTATTCCTTCGATTTTCACGTTGCCGAAGTTTCGGAAGCATGTGTCGGAAAGTCGGCACCTGGAGACAGCGCGCATTTGAATCCCGGAACGGCGCGGCGCGGTGCACATTTTGCTATAAATTTTGATCTAAAAAAGATATCGAAGCGAAATTTAGACTAATTTTTTTTTTTAAAACCGGGTTTAATGGTTCATCCTAAAATATGTTTTGTATTTCTTAAAAAATTTTTCTCGTTCATTTTTAAAGTTACGGTGGTCCAGAGGGCCCCCAACACAAATTGATTTTTAGTCGAACCATGCTCATGTTACGAGCCAGGGCCGCGAGCAGCACGAGTGGCCGGCGAAGGGTTGTTACCCTAGGAATATGATATAAATTTGTTAGTTAAGGAACGCGGACGAACCCAATGCGAAATTGGGGAGCCGCTAGGAATGGAGTCAAACGCAGACGAACCTGATGCGAAATCAGGGAGCTGTTAGGACGCGGACGAGCCCAATGCGAAACTGGGGAGCCGCTAGGTTGGATAAATCTCTGTTCGGACAATTGGAATGTCGCGAAAGAACCTGATGCTGGATCAGGGAATTGCTAGGATAATTAGCAAGCCTCGTAACTAGTAAAATTTAATTGATACAATCCGAGCGGTAAGATTGTATCATGTGGGGACGTTCAATTACTTGGTTAGGATATTGGACGATAATTAAGGGTTTAATGAATTTGAACTAATTATCAAAGAAGACAAATATATTCTTACTATAGAATTTCGTGTTACAAGTGTGTTTGTGTCGCGAATGGACTGGATTTAGAATATAGGCGGGTTCTAATTCACTTCTCAAATCAGGCGGTTCTGAGGAACTTCCCAATTCACGGGAGTGCGGTACCGCCGAGCGGTATTGCACAAGCATA